>LPNX010131016.1:460002-526246 GCA_001517045.1 Pseudotsuga menziesii
AGACTGATCGAGTGATATGGTATAGGGTGCAATTCCAACCTCCCTACCTCCATTAGCAACTTCACACCGAAGAACTCCAAAACGTATACAAATCAATGAAAGTCTCATTGGTTTTCTTGAAGGTACGTTGTCTAAACGCAATATTGCATATCAAGCTCAACAGATACTTGTCAACTATTTTGATTCTAAATGTGATGGAGATAAATGTAGATTGTTTATATCGTTGTTAAAATCTAGGTCTATGACTGTTGTTAGGAAAAACTTAAGGATAAAGATGATAAACAATTCTGAACCAAGTTCTTATGTTGTCAGAAGTTTGGTAGATGCATTTAGTAATATTGGAAAGAAATCTCGTTCAAAGGATCTCAATGCAACTCGCCGTGTGTTGTCACAATCAATCGTGAACAAAAGCACTAGGGTCCTTTGCCTTTTTAAGCCTACATCCAAACTTGTAGGATTGGATATCAAAGCACTCCGTAGGTATTGTTCTAGAAGAGAACAACTTGACTCTGGTGAAACAGATGTCTGGTCCTTCATTGGCAGGTTGCCACCCTCCGATATGAATCTCATTGATGCAGTAAAGGAACTAGTGCAAGAGTTTTGGCATGACAATAGTAGACCTTCATCCAACCAAAAATATGTGCTAAAATTGAGAATGGGTTCAAGGGATCGTGAGCCCCACATTAAACATTTTCTTGACATGACACAAACAGAATTATATTAGAGGTTTAGGCATGAACATAATGAACTTAACTTGGGCCAAAGATCCTTCGAGAGATGCAAACCATGGTATGTTAAAATAAACACAACTCGTAACACATGTTGTTTTCGATATCACATTGAGTACGCTTATTATTATGACACATATATACATATATTGCGTGTTTTGCATAACACTCTTGTGCAGGAATGCTCAACTACATTGCCACCGACATCATCTAGAGAGTTTATCCATAGCATCTTGTGTAGAAGGACAGAAGGTTGTACATTTTATCAAAGGCCTTGCGTAGATGGGACATGCCCAAGGTGCGGTGGAATGGAATTTTTTGACAAATGCATACATGCCACCGATGAGCATGAACTTGGGAGACATGAAGTGAACTTGCAGTCATTCAAATATGTCATGTAAGATATCGGTGGAGGGAATGAAAATAAAAAAATACAATTGGTCACCGCTCAAGTTAGCAACGAGTTCCTGAATAGTATTCTTTCCTATTGATATCTATTGCTACTTCATATATGTAACAACCTATTGATCTGTACATCTTTATTGTTGATCTACCAGGTACTGGTATGCAACTTCATGGAGGAATTCTTTGAAAAGACACAACAATATGTAAAGCATGTACATGTGGCTCATTGACAAGATGAGCAGTTTAGAGCGTGCAAGGATACATTTCCTATTGGAACTATATTATCAGTGGTCGATTTTGTGGAAAATACACTCTTCAACCACAAAACGACACTCAGATTCAATATTATCACTCAGATCAGGTCAACATAATGGTCCATATCACCTATAGACATGGGGCAGATAGTACTGAAGAGAACAGGTTTATATTGAAGGGGTATCACTTTTACATAAGTGATGACAGGTTTCATGACTTGGCTTTGTACAACACAACTTTCAATTGTTCTACAAACACTTGGAGGATAACAATATACATATGGAACAACATTGGATTTGGTCTGATGGCTATGCGGGGCAATTCAAAAATTCTCGTGTCTTCCAACGGTTGTGTATTCTCCACAAGAGGCAGAAGGTGCCACATATTTGGTACTATTTTGAGACCGGACACGGAAAAGGGGAACATGATGGAGCAGGTGCATGCATCAAGACTACATTATGTAGGCAAGAGATGAAATTCACAACTATTTCGCTCATGTGAGATGCAAAGACCATTGTTGCATGGTGTTCTTCAGTGATGGGGCAGGGAACTAGAAGGAAAGAAGACCAATCATCTCAAAAAGCACATGTACATAGATATTTTTGGGAGGTGGTCGATGTAGATCAATCACACCTATATGAGTGCAATACTGTCAAAGGAACTCGTTCATTCCATTCAGTTAGGATGTTAGACAATGCTATAGTTGAAATGTGGACAAGAAAACTCTCTTTTTTTTGTTATACATGTAGTAGTGGTGAATGGGACAAATGTGAATCCACAGATTGGGTTGACAGCTGGGATCGTGTATCACTCCCCATCGGTCGACAAGTAACTTCAGAATTATCCCAATTGGAGGAGGGTCAGTCGAGTATTTCACATGACTATGACCACATTTCAGATCTCAAACAACCAAGTTCGACTATTATGTTGATCACTTTGAAATGTTTGACGATTAGTTGTGTTTAGTTAGTCGACTCCTAGGTAGTCACTTTATTTTATGCAGGGCACATATACGTAGTGGTTGCCTCGAGAGACAATGAATGGCACACTGACTACTCATTGGCACGTTGCTTGGATGGGAAGCAGACCATCATTGTCTCATTAAGCGACTCCGAGGGCAAATGATTTTACAATTGGGTTGATGGTTAACAAAGGGGAATATTTAACATAGGTTGCCCACACACGAAAGAAAAAAGGTTATGTATTTGAAGATTATATACCCGGTCAAATTGTATACCATTATATAAACTTATTTATTGGCACAAACCTCCAGCTACAAACACTACCAAACAAGAACTCATCAAAGTCACGATACTTGTTGCCTTACTCCAAGCACGAGAGGCTAAAGGATACTGTTGCTATTAGAGGTGATCCCGATGGTCTAGTCGAATGACCACAGGTAGGTAGTCTGGTATGTGGTATTCATATATTTTGGTTTAACCGGTATGAAATTTGCGGCTTTGTCAACTTGTCCACCACAACCATGATGGAATCATGTTGTCTCCAATTCATTGGCAATCCTGTAATAAAATCCATGGAAATAACTTCCCATTTCCATTCTGGAACTGGCAAAGGCTACAACAAACCTGTTGGGTGTTGATGCTCAACCTTTACCTATTGACATTTCATGCACCTTGAAATATATTCAGCCATGTCCTTTTTCATTCCTAGCCAAAAGTACTGCTTTCTAGCTGTAGAAATTGTCTTCTGATACCCTGAGTGACCAAAATATGGAGCTTGATGGATTTCATCCATAACAACTCTCCTCATATCTACTACATTTTGAATATAAATTATTCCTTTATAAGTAAGGAGTCCATATTCTTCCAATTTATATCCCTCATACCTCTTCTCAATACTTTGCTGCTGCAATTTTTCTTTTAACTACTCATACAATTCATCTTCAGTAGTATGACTAACAATCTGATTGGAAAATACTAAGAGATGCCACATGCATGTCCTGCATCTTCCTGCTTAGTGCATCAGCGACCTTATTCTCTTTTCCTTTTATGTGTTTGATTTCAAAATCAAACTCACATAAAAACTCTATCCTTCTCGCTTGCCTAGCATTCAGAGTAGGCTAATCAAACAAATACTTCAGACCACAATGGTCTGTCCTTAGTTCAAATATTCTGCCCATCAAGTAATGCCTCCACATATTGATAGAATGTACTATGGCTGCAAGTTCTATATCATGAGTGGCATAGTTCTTCTCATGCTCCTTCATCTTTCTTGACTCGTAACATATCACGTGGTTGTTTTGCATAAGGACTCCTCCAGGCCCTTGTCCGCATGCATCGGTACACACCACAAAATCTTTCTCTGGGTCTGCAACTTTCAATACTAGTGCACTGGTGAGAAGATTCTTCAACTGCTGGAAGCTTTTTTCACACCTCGATGTCCATTCAAACTTTATCCCCTTCTTTTGCAAAGAAGTGATGACATGTGTAACTTTAGAGAATCCTTCAATGAATCTCGTGTAGTATCCTGCAAGTCCCATAAAAGATCTTACATCTGTCACATTTCTTGGAGTAGGTCAATTCATAATGGCTTCAATCTTTTCAGAGTCCATAGATATACCCTCTTCTGAGATAATGTGACCCAAATATTGAATTCTATCTTTGTAGAAGTCACACTTGCTCAACTTTGCATACAGCTAATGATCCCTGAGCAATTGCAATGTCAATCTCAAATGCTCTTCATGCTCTTCCTCATTCTTAGAATAAATAAGAATGTCATCAAGGAAAATAAGAACAAACTTATCCAAATACCTGTTGAAGACACTATTCATAAGGCACATAAATGTAGCTAGTTCATTTGTGAGACCAAATGGTACCACTACAAACTCATAATGTCCATACCTTGTTCTGAAGGTCTTCATCATTTATTCTCACCCGATGGTAACCAGACCTCAAGTCAATCTAGGAAAATACCTTTGCTCCTCTCATTTGATCAAAGATTTCATCAATTATAGGCAAAGGATATGTATTCTTCATAGTGGCTTTGTTCAGTTGTCAGTAATCAATACACAACCTAAGTGTGCCATCTTTCTTCTTTACAAACAGAACTAGTGCTCCCCAAGGAGACACACTCGGTTGGATATACTTCTTTTCCAACAACTCTTGCAGTTGCATCTTCAGTTCTAGTATCTCAGGTGTACTCATTTTGTAGGGTGTCTTGGAAACTGGTGCTGCTCCTAGAACAAGTTCAATTGTGAAATCAATGTCCCTCTTTGGAGGAAGACCTGGAATCTCATCAGGAAAAACATCCCTAAATTCCTGCAACACATGAAAGTCCTCCAACCTAGGATTTTCATTCTCTATTGCCTCCAAAATATGAGCTACATACAACTTGCAACCTTTCCTACAGAACTTCTTCAACTGCATTGCTAAAATATTCCTTACAGAAATCACCTTTGGAATGCCTCTTACAACCCTTGATTTGCCTTCTTCATCCAAACACTCAAAAACCTTATTATAACAGTCAAGCTTTACCTTGTGAGATTCTAACCAATCCATTCCAATGAGAACATCATAGGAACCAAGTGGTAGAACATTCAGATCGACACAACTGACCAATCCATTCATGACCAACAAACATTTCTCTACCACTTCACTAACCTTTCTCTTAGTTCCAATGGCTAGCTGAACTAACCAAGATTTGCTATGATTTACTTTCTTAAAAGCACAAATATCCACTACTCTAGGAGTAATGTAACTATGAGTAGAACCAAGGTCAATCAAAATAGAAATAGATTGCTTAGCAATCTTACCTGCAAATTCAACCACAGTTGACTGGTGATCTACTTGGCGGTCCTCTAGTGCTGCATAAATCTTAGGGATGGCCCTTGCTACTTGGCCCACTGTTTCTGCTTCTTGAATGTTGTAAGTTGGCCTTACATTCTCATTCTCAAGTGTAAAATTCCTACGCATGTGGGGTCCTTCACATTTCCAACATTGGATAGGTTCTATGTTCTACGGTGGATCTCTTAGTTTCTCTCCCATTGCTCTGGTTGGCTGCTTCTCAGCTTGTGATGGTTACTTCTGTTGATTCTTGAAGTTAGAAGGTTTGAAGCCTTTCTTCCTTTGGTTAGACTTCTCATTATTCTTGTCCTTCCATGTCTTATGGTAATCAGTTTTTCCTTTACTTTGCTCATAGCAATACTTAGATTTCCTTATTGCTTCTTCCAGAGTTCTAGGTTCGTAAAACTCAATTATGTCTTTGTAAGACTGAGGAAATCCACTCAGGAAATGCTGGATATTCATTTTTTCATCTTTGATGTACCTGACATACCTCAACAGTCTAGGAACTTAATTGCATACTCTTCCATGGTTTGTTGTCCCAATCTCAAATCATGGAAATCCTTAATCTTGTCATCATAGTACCTATCAAAGAGGTACTTCTGCTTGAATTATTTCTTGAATTGTTTCCACACAATTCTTCTTTCATTAACCTTATTTACTTATCTGTGGTGTTCCCACCATATGAAGTCAAATTGAATATAGCTACCCTTTATTTCATATTTCTAGTGTAGTCTTGAACTTGGAAATACTTCCTCATCCCAAGAATCCAACCCTCAGCTTCTTGACGAGTCTTAACCTCACCATTAAAAGTAGGAGGACTTGCCTTTTTTAATTCATCTCATGAATCATTCTTGTAATGTCTCCTCCTCTTATTCCTGCGAGATGGAGATCTCGAATCCCCATTGGATTTTTAAGAATCAGATGACCCACTGGTAAGCCATTCTGGAGAATTCCTTCTGTCCCTGGAAGCCTTCCTGGAGACATGGGACCTTTTACGAGAATCTCCCCTGGCGCTACTCATACTTCTTTCTGGATTAGTTGTATGATTCCCAAAGTTTATCTATCTCTGGATGTCTTCCAAGCTCTGCATTATAGCTGCATTTATCTAATTTTGATATTCTTGAGCCTTAAGCATCCTTTCATTGTCTTCTCTGTAACTTTGCAAATCCACCCTTAGGCTCCTCATGGTGGCTGCAATATCTAGGGGAGTCTCTTGATTTCTCCTCCCATTGGACTCTGTCTCATCATTTCCAACTCTAACATTTTCTCCCGTAGCATCTTCCTCAAGCTCATAGGGGTCCTGTACATCATTCATGTCGTCGGTTCTCATCTAGGCCCAACCAAGAACAAATTTTTGAAACTGCTCTATGCGAAATGTTGCCTTCGAAGGTAACTATAATTCTGCAAAATGTGTTAATAAACACAACTGTTAGTTGCATAACAATCTCATGAGTTCATAATTAGTTACCTGCATTTGGAAAATACTATATTGACAATTTTGTCAAAACACAGAATTTTCTTTTCACCAAGAATGACGGTCCCCAACCCTTTGACCGACGAAGAGGACGCTACCGTAATACTACCTACCCGGGAAACTAGCCCCATGAACATTAAATGAAATGCGTTGAAGTAATAACATGCACAAATGCATAAATGTTTAACAAACAGTAGAATCAAATCCATTCCATTGATTCACATGTTCATTGTAATTCATTATCAAATGTAAATGCAGAAATTTAAACACAAGAATACGTATCTTATGAAGAAGCTCTTCCCACAACCAGCTATGTTGCTGCAATGTTCCACCCAACCATAGGCCAGTGTGCTCCGTACTCTCTCAGCAACACTCCCACCCCCGAGTTGGGCATGATTCTCCAAGGAAAAGGAAACTAAGCAGGCTCACACATAGCCAAAGATATGTCAAAACTCAGTCAAGCCAAAGCTATGTTTAGGTTTATCATACTACCAAGGGGATGGAAAGGCTTGTTTTCTAAGCTAGTGAGCTCAACCATAGAGTTATGGACACCTACACAAGGTCTGACTTGGATTTCCCAACACGTACACACCCAACACAATGAATCATCCCCTTCTCTGCTGTATAGTCCCTTAGGCTATGCATTCCCTTCCAATGCTATTCAGGATGTGCAGTAAGGAATAATAAGCCCTCAATATCCCTCAATGAGGTTCCTCATGCACTAGGTTTATCAAGCAACTTACCTCTTCCACTCCTAACTCAATACTGACCAAAGCACAAATGCATACACAACAACATACATGATTCCTGGGTTGAGGGAAAATAGTTTGGAAACAAAATGAATTGCCAAGGTGGGTGAAAACAACCCCCTAACAACAATTAGTATCCCTGGGATGTTTTGGCCCTAACGTGGCCAAAAACGAATTCAATACACAATAACTACAGTGCTAGGCATGGACAAAGACGTCCTAGAAGATAAAATTGGAAATGGTAAGTGGGTAAAAAAACCCCATGAGACAAAATCAATTTTTAGCTTGGAAAACGGTGGAGAAATGCAACAAAAATCGTGGGTAAGGAAACCCAACCACAGACCCTTACAAAAACGAAATTCTTAGCCTGAGGAAAATAGAGAAACGACTGCCCACATGAGGGAAAATATACATAGTAACCCAAAAACGAATTTCACACACAGAAAAAACTTCCAACAATTTGAGAGAGCCCCAACTTGGATGACTGATGATGAGGAAAACGTCTAGGTGCTCCAAAATTGTGAATGAGAATCACAACAAGCAAAATCGTGAAGGTTATACAGGTCCCTAGCTTCACTGCATGAGGAAAAATGGAGAATGGATGTATGGCCAAATGGGCATGCATTTTGGGTGTTTTCTTGCCCCAAAAGTCAAAAAAAAATTTCCCCAAAAATGGGTCTTCCCCAAATTTGAATTTCCTGCCCATACTCTTCCCTTCCCTATGCAATAACTACTTCAACCAATTTATGGCAAAATTAAATGATTGGGGTGAATGAGACAAGAAAGGTAGTTAATTGTTTGATGGGTTCTCCCATTGACATTTGTCTTTTCCCCATTGGCCTCAAAGGTTAAATATTCCCACCCGCCCTTATCCTTAGGAAATCATGCCCCCATCTCATTATTTGTTGCATTGACATAGTTGGTTGGGGTTTTAATTAAATTGCATATTTACATGATGCCAAAATTATAATGTGTCGGCTAGCACAAAATACCATTAGCAACGATTTTAATCACCAGAACATAGAACGTTAAATCGATGGTGAGGCTTTTTCCTTTAGCTTCACACCATGATTAATTACAATATATATACCATATACATTTAATGGAAATGAGGTCAAAACTAGGGTGTTACATCATGCATTCACGTTTTCATTTTTCCTCACCCATTCTCTCATTCATGTGATCTCTCTCAGGCATATAGAGCTTCATATGTGTATTCGTTCACGTTTTTTGGTTGTTTAGTTCATTTTCCCCATGAATTGGAGGTCATTTTTGTAATTCCCTGTGGTTGGGTTGTCTTCCTCACGTTTTCCTACTAATTTCCTCATTTTCCATGCCCAGGAAATTTGTTTTTGTGTTGATGAGTGAATGGCCATCAAGGATTCATGATTTTGGGGTTCATAGCAATCGTTTTGGCTCATAAACTGCCCAGAATAGTTGCTAAGTTCGAATTGCTCACCCGAGGGTCGATTTCCCCATTTTACCAATTCGTTTTGTTTCCAAAACCATTTTTTCATCAATCCTAGAACTTGTATATTGTTGTGGGTGCATATTTTGTTTGGTCCTAACTGGTTTGGAGTGGAATTGGGTCTGAACTAGCTTGAAAAACCTAGTGTAGGAAGGAACCTCACAGACAAATCTAGAGGGGTTGGTTTTCTTCTTTACACACCCTGAATAGAACTAGAATGGAAGGCATAGCCTAAGGGACTCTGTAGTAGAGAAGGGGATTCTTCCTTGTGTTGGGTGTGTAGATGTTTAGAAGTCAAGCGAAATCTGGTGCAAGTGTCCATAGCTCTATGGTTGAGCTCACTAGCTTAGCAATTCATCCTTCCACCTCCCTAGCAGCTTGATAAACCCAACTATGTTTGGCTTGGCAGACTTTTGATATACCTTTGGTTATGTGTGAGCCTACTAGTGTTCCCTTATTCCTTGTTGAAATCATGCCCAACTCAGGGGTGGAAGTGTTGCTGAGAGATTGATGAGCACACTGGCCTATGGTTGGGTGGAATGTTGCAGTGACATGCCTGGTTGAGGGACAAGCTTCTTTCAAGATAAGTATTCTTGTCTATTGTATCTCTACAACTATATGTGCTTATGGATTAATATGAACATGTGAAATGATTAAATGGAATGTATTTTTTGTCCACTGTATGTTAATTATTTATGCATTTTTGCATGTTGTTAGTTCAATGCATTTCATTTTATGTTCATGGGGCTAGTTTACGTGGATATGATAGTAGCATAGTCACATCCTCTCTTTGGTAGAGGGGTGGGGATGTGACAGCGTGGTATCAGAGTGAAGTTGCAGCATTGGGCCTCAATGGGTCATGAAGAGTAGCTGACAGAGGAAGAATCAACCTCTGTGTTCAGTAGGAAAGAGAGGCAAATAGAAAATTTCTAAAAAAAAATTCTAAGTGTTGGAGTATTCTCCTGGGAGCCGACAGTGTCAGCTAGGTTGGTTGAGTTGAGCCAAAGAAGCCATAGCGACAATGTTGGTATGAAAGGAGAATCTGAACCAAAACATCGACTAAGTTGGCTAGAGGGAGCCGATAAGGATCGCAGCTGAAGCCTGTTGGGCGAAAGGGTTGAATTCCGTCGATGGCAGAAGAAGACCGAAAAATTCCAAGTGTGGGAAATCAACAATAAAAAGGAGGATTTTTCCGATACGTCGGCTACGTTGTCTAGTTTTGTCGACACACCAGAAGGAGTCACCTAAATTTCACTAACGGCAAGGAAAAGACGAGAAAAATTTAAAATTTCAAAAATTTCCTAAGTATTTTGTTTGTTTGTCGGCTCAACTAGCCGAAGCAAAGCCGCTATGTGTCGGTGGAAAAGAGAGAATTGAGCCGATGCATGTTGGCAGAAAAGGGAGGATTGAGCCGACGTGTGTCAGGTAGGAGTTGAAGTTTTTCAGTGATGAAGAGGAGAAAGGAAATTTTTTGAGAAAAAATTTTAAGTGTTGGAATCGACAGAATTTGGAAAATTCTGCCGATTCTTCGGCAAAGCCCATCGAAAAATGTTAGATGTTTTCGCCAAAATGTGTCGGGTGGAAAGGAAACATTTTTTTGAAACGACGGAAGGACCGATCGGAAGCAAGTTTGAAATTTTTTCGATGCAGCAGAAGGATCGATTGGAAGTCATTTTGAAAATTTTTCGACATGGCGGAAGGATTGATCGGATGAAATTCGGAAATGTTTCTGACACAACAGAAGGTTCGATCGGAATGAATCAGGTGAATTTTTTCAATAAGTATTGGAAAATTTTGGAAAATTTTGCTGACACATCGAAGGAATGGGTGAATTTGTCGATCTGGTGGAACTAAATTGCTCCGAGACAGAGAAATTCTGCAGGTTTTCAGTGAGATTACAAGTACCAGAAAGTGAAAAATGACAAGGGGTTTGTGTGCCACAAGGGGGCAAGCCCCCTTGACCCCTACCGTCCCCCCTAAGACAGTCGTTCTTTGTGAAAAGAAAATTTTGTGTTATGATAAAGTTTCCAATATATGAATTTTCCAAATGCAGGTAAGTAATGTATAAATTCATGTGAATGTTATGCAACTAACAATTTTGTTTATTAACACATTTTGCAGAATTATAGTCACCTTCAAAGCGCAACATTCCACATAGTGTAGTTCGGTAAAGTTAGTTCAACCATGAGAACCTACAACATGAACGATGCATAGGGTCCCTATGAACATGAGGAAGATGTTATGGGAGAAAACATCTGTGTGGGGAATGCTGAGACATAGTCAAATGGGAGAATATTTCAAGATACTCCCCCATATTTTGTAGCCACCATGAGAAGCCTCAAGGTAGAGATGCAAATTTACAAGGCAGATAATGAAGGATTGGTTAAGGCTTGGGAGGAGAAGAATCAGCTGAATGTAGCCATGCTATAGAGTTTGACAAAAATCCAAAGGCAGATGAGCTCTGGGCATCGTGTAGTACGACCAAAATTTAGTAAGAGCAGCGCTCGAAGAAGAAAGAGACCTCCTACTGAGTCATCTGACTCTGAAGGATTCAATCTCTTCATCTCACAGAAGTAAGAGGAAGAGGCGTTACCAGAAAATCACATGAGATGAATTCAAGAAGGACAAGCCTCCTACATTTGATGGCGAGGTAAAGAATGGTTAAGAAGTTGAAGCTTGGCTTCTTGGGATGAGAAAATATTTCCAAGTCCAAGACTACTATGGAAATATGAAGGCTAGGGTATCCATTTTCAATTTTACTGGAATAGCATACATATGGTGGGAGCACTTCAGGCAAGTGAAGAAGATCAATTAAAGGAATATTGTGTGGAAGCAGTTCCAGAAGTATTTCAAGCAGAAGTACCTCTTTGACAGGTACTATGATGATAAGATTAAAGAGTTCCATGAGCTGAGATTGGGAAAACAAACTATGGAAGAGTATGCAAACAAGTTATTGGAGCTATTGAGGTATGTAAAGCACATAAAATATGAGAAAGTGAAAATCCAATGTTTCTTGAGTGGATTGCCTCAAGCATAGAAGGACATGATCGAGTTCTATGAACCTAGAACTTTGGAAGAAGCCATAAGAAAATATAAGTATTGCTATGAGCAAAGCAAGGGAAGACCTGATTATCATAAGACATGTAAGGATAAAAGGAATGAGAAGTCTGATCAGAGGAAGAAAGGTTTCAAACCTCCCAATTTCAGAAATTAGCAGAAGCAGCCATCACAAGCTGCGAGTAAGCCAGCTAAAGTGGTAGGAGAAAAGTCAAGAGATCCACAATAGAACAGAGAACCTATCCAATGTTGAAAGTGTGGAGGACCTCGCATGTGCAGGAATTGTCCACTTGAGGATGGGAGTGTAAGTACAACTTACAACCTTAAAGAACCGAAAACAGTGGGTCAGGTAGCAAGGGATGTCCTTAGTATTTATGCAGCACTAAAGGACTGCCAGAAAGATCACCAGTCGACTGTGGTTGAAGTTACAGGTAAGATTGCTGAGAAATCTGTTTCTATTTTGATTGACCTTGGATCTACTCACAGTTACATTACTCCTATATTAGTTGAGATTTTCTCTTTTAAGAAGTTAAAGAATAGTAAATCATGGTTAGTTCAGCTAGCCACTGGAACTAAGAGAAATGTTGGTGAAGTGGTAGAGAAATGTCTAATGGCCATGAATGGATTGGTCACTTATGTATATATGAATGTTTTTCCACTTGGTTCTTATGACATTCTGATTGGAATGGATTGGTTAGAATCTCACAGAGTTAAGCTTGACTATTATATTAATACTTTTGAATGCATGGATGAAGAAGGGAACCCAAGAGATGTAAGAGGCATTCCAAATGTGATTTCTGTGAGGCATATTTCAGTAATGCAGCTGAAGACATTCTGTAGGAAAGGTTGTCAGTTGTATGCATTCCATGTTTTGGAGGCGAAAGAGAATGAAAATCCTAGGTTGGAGGACTTTCATGTGTTGCAAGAATTCAGAGATGTGTTTCTTGATGAGATTCTAGGGCTTCCTCCAAATAGAGACATTGATTTCACAATTGAACTTGTTCTAGGAGGGGCACCAGTGTCTAAGACACCCTACATGATGAGTACACTAGAAATGCTAGAGCTAAAGATACAACTACAAGAGTCGTTGGAGAAGAAGTATATAAAGTCGAGTGTGTCTCCTTGGGGAGAACCAATTCTATTTGTGAAGAAGAAAGATGGTACACCCAGGTTGTGTATTGATTACAGACAGCTGAACAAATTCACTGTGAAGAAAAATATCCCTCTCCTAGGATTGATGACCTCTTTGATCAAATGAGAGGAGCAAAGGTATTTTCCAAGATTGACTTGAGGTCTGGTTACCCTGTGGTTCGATTGTCCTGAAGGCTGTCTTATGCGATTGGCACATTCATTTTTGTTCAATTCTTAAGAGCACTGAAGGCGGTACCAGTGTCAAAATTTCGTTCAATTTTGTAAAGCAATGAGGACAGTGTTGTTGAAGGGGGATGGGAATGTACCACCCCGGTTTTGGCCCTGTTTGCATTAAAAATGTATATCATGTAAATATTGTATTTAATTGTGGTGTGTATCTAAAGGAAAAATCTCAACCATCGATTTAGCGTTCTATGTTTTGACGATTAAAAATCGTTGTTGATGGTATTTCGTGCTAGCTAGGCACATTATAATTTTGGACATCATGTAAATATGCAATTTAATTAAAATACCCACAAACAGCTATATCAATGCAACATTAAAGAGATGGGGGAAAGATTTCATAAGGATAAGGGACGAGGGGGGGGGGGGTATTCAAACATTTGAGCCAATGGGGAAAATCCAAATGTCAAAGAGAAAACCAATCAAAATTGACAACTACCCATTTCTTGTCTTTTTCCCCAATCATTTATTTTTGCCAGAAATTGGTTGAGGTAGCTGTTGCATGGGAATGGAAAGAGTATGGGAAAAATTTTGAATTAGGCAGAGCACCCATTTTTAAAAATGAATTTTGACTCCTTGGGCAAGTAAAAACCCAAAAGTGTCTGCCCATTCCAGCATGCATTCACGTTTTCATTTTTCCTCACCCATTCTCTCATTCACGTGAGCTCTCTCATGCATCTAGAGCTTCATGTGTGTATTCATTCATGTTTTTGGTTGTCTAATTCATTTTCCCCATGAATGGGAGGTCATTTTTGTAATTCCCTGTGGTTGGGTTGTATTCCTCACATTTTCCTATCGATTTCCTCATTTTCCATGCCCAGGAAAAAAAAATTGTGTTGTTGAGCGAATGGCCATCAAGGATTCACGTTTTGGGGGTTCATAGCAGTCGTTTTGGCTCATAAACTTCCAAAAATAGTTGTTGAGTTCGAATTGCTCACCCAGGGGTCAATTTCCCCATTTTACCAATTTGTTTTGTTTCCAAAACCATTTTTTCATCAATCCCAGAACTTGTATCTTGTTGTGGGTGCATATTTTGTTTTGGTCTGAACTGGCTTGGTGTGGAACTGGGTCTGAACTAGATTGATAAACCTAGTGTAGGAAGGAACCTCACAAACAAGTCTAGATGGGATGGTTTTCCTCTTTGCACACTCTGAATAGCACTAGAATGGAAGGCATAGCCTAAGGGACTGTGTAGCAAATAAGGGGATGCTTCCTTGTGTTGGGCATGTAGATGTTTAGAAGTCAAGCTAGATATGGTGTAGGTGTCCATATCTCTATGGTTGATCTCACTAGCTTAGCAATTCATCCTTACACCTTCCCGGCAGCCTAATAAACCCAATTATGTTTGTCTTGGCTGAATTTTGATATACCTTTGGCTATGTGTGAGCCTGCTAGTGTTCCCTTATTCCTTGTGGGAATCATGCCCAGCTCAGGGGTGGCAGTGTTGCTGAGAGATTGATGAGCACACTGGCCTATGGTTGGGTGGAATTTTGCAGCGACATAGATGGTTGCGGGACAAGCTTCTTTCAAGCTAAGTATTCTTGTCTATTTTATCTCTGCAACTGTATGTGCTTATGTATTAATATGAACATGTTAAATGCTTGAATGGAATGTATTTTTCTTTTGTTGTATGTTAATTATTTATGCATATGTGCATGTTGTTAGTTCAATGCATTTCATTTTATGTCCATGGGGCTAGTTTTCCCAGATATTATAGCAACACAGCCATGTCCTCTCTCTAGTAGAGGGGTGGGGACGTGACATGACCTTTTTATAAACATCAAATAACATTGTAGGCCAATAGAAACCATCCCTCAAAATTTTATTCTTAGTCACTTTCCAAGAGTGATTCCCTCACACTCCTTGGCGAAATTTCTTAATAGTCTCTTGAGCTTCATTCCCCAATAAATAATTCAGTAATATCCCCCTTGGTTCCTTCTAATGTAAATATTGGTTCATAATGCAAAATTTTGTTGCCTTTAGCTTTACTGGCCTGCCTATGGTTTTACTTAATCATGGAGGTGCTTGTAAACTCTGCAAAACATAAACAATGTCATTATACCAAGGAGATAAAGTGAAGTATGTGATCACCTGTAATCCTGAATCCAACATATCTAAAGCATCAGACAAGAAATTCAATTGCAAAGATTCACAGTTTGAATCAGTCATCAACTTAGCTAATCCAAGTCCTTTCACCAACTTTGTAGGCTTAATTTCCAAATCATACTCCTGCATGACTACTATCCATTTTGCTCTTTTTCTCTATGGATTAGGTTGGGTAAGAATGTTTTTCACCACTTAGATGTGCAAAATCTAAGAAATGATATGAGAATGTAAAATATACACCCTAAAATATGTCAGAGACTTGACCAATGCATAGGCCTACTTTTCCATAATGTCATATTTCAATTCTCCATCTCTCAATATCTTGCTAAAGAAAGCAATGGGTTGCTCTGCATTCTGTTGATTCTTTTGTTGCAGTACTCCAGCTATTGTGTGCTTAGAAGAAAAAGAGAAAACATTAAAGTCTTCAGAAAAAATTGGGCTGACTGGAATAGGGGCTTCTATTATTGCTTTCTTGATGTCATTAAAATGCTTCTTAGCTTCAATAGTCCATTTGATTTCACAGTCTTTTCTCGGCATATTTGTTACATTTCCTAAAATATCTGCAAAACTTGGGATAAACCTCCTTAAAAAATTTACTTGACCAATGGATGATTGAATCTTCCTTTTATTTCTTGGTACTTCTACCTTCAAAATAAATTTTACTCTGTCTGGATCAATCTTGATCCCATCTTTTGAAATAATATTACCCAACAACTTCCCTTCTTTTATGGCAAAGTTAGATTTTCTAGAATTAAGGAAAATACCATACCTTCTGCATTTCAGAGAAAAAACATTTTCTAAGTGCTTTATGTGATCCCTATCATATTTAGGGTAGATTGTAATATAATCCATATATATTACAACAAATTTATCTTTTTCTTCACCAAAAACTATGTCCATTTCCCTTTGGAAAGCTGCTAATGCATTCATCAACCCAAATGGAATTTTGGCATACATAAAGGTTCCCCATGGCATGGTGAATGTTTTTCTTTTCCTGATCTTTGGGAAGAACCTTTATTTGATTATACCCAGAAAATCCATCCATTGTAGAAATCCTCTCTGCACCAACAACTTTTTGAAATATATGATCCATCTTAGGCAAGACATAGTTATCTTTTAATGAATCTTTGTTAAGGTTTTTAAAGTCTACACACAATCTAATTTCTCTATTTTTCTTTCTAACAGGCACCAGATTAACCACCCACCTTGAAAATACGAGTGTTACAATCATTTTTGCATTGAATAACTCCCTTGCCTCTTTCTCAATTAAAGGAAACAACATTGGGTTTATTCTTCTAAGATTTTGTCTAAAAAATTTTCCTCCAAGTTTAATAGGAATGGTATGTTGTAGAATGGATGTGTCATATTCTTTCAGATCTTCATAGCTCCAAGCAAAAACATCAATGTAATTTTTCATCAAATCAATGTATCTTTTCTTTTCTTCTGCAGGCAGGTTTTTTGAAAGATTCACTATTTTTGGAGAATCCTAAATTCCAATATTTTGATCATGAATATCATTTTCATCAGGTTTTACTTTTGGATCTTTGGCTGCATCATTATGCACAAACAATTTTTCTAGAGGTATAAGGCCTTTCGGAATATAATTACCTTTCAACTGAATAATATCCTTACCCCCAATCATATTTTTCTAATTTTTATGTTCATCATTCTCATCTACAAACTATTCATCATCTTGGATATTTTTTGAATTCTGATTTATGCATCAATATTTGTATTTACAAACTCATATGAAATTTCTAAAAATATTTTTATCTTTAATTCATCCTCAAATACTTGTCAGTATTTAGAATTTTCAGGGATAGAAGGTCTTTTTACCACTTCAATCTCGTACTTTTTGTTAGAATAGATAGGAACCTTAAAATTCCCAACAATAGTGGCCAGAGAATCAGCTATCTAATTTTGTATTATGGGATTTACCATGACTCTATGTTCAGTAAAAAAAATTCCCATCACATCCCAAACTTCATTTCTATAAGCTCTCATCCTGGGATGTTTAGTTTGATAGATACCATTCACTTAATTTACCAGTAATTCTCAATCTCCAAAGACATCTATTCTTTTTGCTTTCAATTCCTTTGAGTCATTTAATCCTAGTAACAAAGCCTCATACTCTGCTACATTATTTGTACATTCAAATTTCAATTTAAAACAATACACTTTAGAATCCCCATTTGGATAATAATCCAAATACATGCACCAGCTCCCTCCTTACTTATTGGTCCATCAAAGTACATTGTCCATAACCCCTCATCATTATGTTTTTGATCCAATGCTTCTTTCCTCCTAGCAAATTATTTATCTTTTGTTATTTCATCTACTACTGGAAAATCTTGTTCAATATGAGAATCATTGAAAATATATAGAATATACCATATTAGTATCAGCAGTATATATGGGATAATTATTGGGCTTATCTTGACTACTCACCATATTTTCTAATCTATTTTCCATGTATAATATTCTATGTTCTCCAAACAAAGGAATTGTTGCATAGGGCATGTCCATCTGCAATGTGTTGAGGCCTAGAAATTTGCAGGCAACAATAGCAAGGGATTCTCCCCAGTCAACGTTCCCAACTAGCCCATGACTATTTTGTGTAGGGAATCCGTCCGGTTTACGGTCCGGCTACCATAGGTCAAGTAACAAAAATAAAAGTTTTTACCGGTTGCGGCCCGATCCACCGTGTATATTTTTGTGTTTTTTAGTTTTAAGTATGACATGCAAGTGCCTATCTAAAAGGCAGATTGATTAAGAATGCAAGGAGTGGTCACAATGTGATGCGCAGGTTCTTACCTCTTGTCTTAGACTCTCTTGCATCTAAATCACACACAGCAAGAAATTAAAACTAACTACCTAACCTATCCCTAGGGAGAAAGATTATCATTTTATTAATGAGTAATGTATTTTGTGCATGCATTATGAAAAATCACAGATAGCTGATACTTCTTTCAAAACACATGAACATTTAAAGATATTTGAACGACCAGATAGCCAATTGTTTATGAACAACATTTATTACTCATAGTGGAAATTTTCATAAAATAAACCAGAGAACATTCGCACAAGAACATAGGTTCAAAGAGTTAGAACGATCTCACAGTTAATGGACACAAAGCTGAAAACGAAATAGTTCCTCTTCAACAAATCCATACCACAACATTTGAACATTCCACCAAGATTTCTCCAACGGGAAAACTGTAATTATCTATTGCAAAAGGAAATAGTTCTTCTTACAATATGTCTTCACAAATCTCACTGGGAAAAAGTCCCTCCTCCTATCTAAATCTTCTATATTTATACAAAAAGAGAAAAAATGTTGGGCTACCCACAAATGACTCTTGGGCTTCCCCAACTCTTCACCTCCCTTGCTACTAAGTGCTTATAGAATTTACAATATATTACAATAAAACAAATAAAGTGCTTATGAGGAGGGTCTCACTTGACTATTAGAGAATCTCTTCCACACTGAAGCCTCTGAGGCAATGCTTTTGAACTCGGAAGGTTCTAAGAAATGAATATTAATTTCAAATTTAGAGGCCTGATTTCGTATTACTTCTATTCTAGCTGCACTCAGGCAAAGTTGGTCCTCAAGCAACTGCACACTAACCGCAGAATGATCTACTTCATTCCTCAAGGTCTGCTCATCTAAGGCTTGGATTTTCTAGATTCTTTGTTCATCTTCTTGATATCTTCTTTGCAACATCTCCAAAAACAGGATATGATCTGGAAAGGTATCCATTCTCTGTTCAGCCTCAACCTGGCAACGATTATAAGTAATCAAAATCCTACTGAAGAATTCTGCACAAGCCCCCTTTGTCTTCTTGACAGCCTTTTTGAATTCTTCGGTTGTGTTTATGGAAAACTCCAGTAGATCATAGTATTCCCTTAGGCTTTGTTGATCTTTTGCTGGAAGATCTACAGGGGTTTCCTCATTTGCTTCTAAAATTGCCATTCTTCCTATCAGGACTTCTAAGATGTCCTGCAATCTATCTACAAAATATGAAGAGGTTTCCAAAATCTCTTCCAGTCGATTGTCTACCTGCAAGATCTTGCACCTTTCTTCCTCTATGGCTACTTGCAGCTGGTGCATCTTCTTCCTTTGTGCTAGAACGTGCTCCTTGAAAGGATGAAGATTGACTTGCAGTTCCCTGGCCTCTTCTAGAGCTGTTGTTAATGAGGCGACCTATTCTTTAAGCTCCACAATCTGCCCCTGAGATTGCCTCTCAGATTCCTCCAAGGTAGCTTTCTGTAACTCCAACTTCCCTATCTTTCCTAGCAGCTGCTCCGTTTCTGTCCTCAACCCTTGACATTCCTGCTGCAATTTATCCATACTTCCTTGGGCAGCCTCCAGAGATCTCTTCTCTACTTGGAGGAACTAGAGCTTATCTTTTGAAGACTTTATTTCATGTTGTATGTCCTCAAACTTTCTTTTCAATCTGCCACTTTCCTCTCTCTCTCTTCTCAGGGTGTCCTTTAGCTGGGCAGCAGACTTCTTTGACTATTCAAGATCATTCAATATCCGATCTACATTGTCCTTAGAAGCATGGATCAATGCAGCCCCAACTCTGATGGTGAATCTGGGGTCCTTGTCTGTCCCATATACTAGAGTTGTATCATTTATCATTTTACCCGACTGCCCCCCAGTCTCGACCTTTCTCTCGGTCCTCTTCACTATTCTTTTCCTTTCCCTATCATAAAAAATAGTGTTGAAATCTGGTACCTCCTTCCCTTTCTTCTGCTCGAAAGGGATTAGCCTTAGGGTAGGGACCATAGCCTGTCATGTTGTGCTGCCAGCAGCTGCCTTGGGATCTTGAATATCAGGATTACCCAAGTCCTGATCCTGACTGTCTATAGGATCGGAAGTTGATTGCTCTGTCACTGCCCCTGTCAGTTTTAGTCTTTCTGCTTCCTGCTTCCTCAGCTCCTCATCCATCTTTCTTTTCTTTTCCTCCTCTTCACTCTGGGCAGCCTCTTTTTCCTTTCTAGTTGCTTCCTGTTCAGCTCTCCTCTTTTCTTCCTCCTCACCTTTGAGCTAGCTTTCGGCTTCCTGTTCTAGTTTCCTAGCATCTTCATCCCTTTTTCTAGCTCCTTCCTCCTCTTCCTTTTCTTGCTCATCCTGTCCTTTCTTGCCTTTGGTGGTGATTTTCTTTTTAATTCTTCTTCTTAAGGCCATTATATTTTCTACACTGTGAAAAATGGATTCATCTTTATCCCAATGGATTGTGTATTCAAAATGTACATTTGCCTCCTTGCAGTGCTCTGCCACTTTATTCTAGGAATCGTTCCTGTGGAAATTTATTTCCCCAAAATTGAATTACCCCAATTCCTCCACAAACTCATCGACTTTCTTCACTCTTGTGAACTTATAGCTTCCCAACCTGAATGGTAAGGGAGGATAAGCTGCTTTCTTATGTTCAAATAAAAATCTCCCTATGCCATCTAAGAAGACCTATCTAACTACCTCCTTGTGCACTACATAGTCAGTGGCATATTTTGGCAGTAGTGAGGGTGCTCTAGAGCATCCATACGTTCTGAAATACAATCCATCTTCTGTCAAGTAATAATCTGCATATTCTTTAATAACCTGCAACGCTTCCTCCGACATGCAGTTGCACTCCTTTAAGAATATTAATGTATATAATGGCATGATGAAGTGCTCACACACTTCTCTACAGTGACTGTGGTACTTGTGTTCCCATAGTGGGTTGTAAGCTGCGTAGATGGGTGTTCTCTCTCGATCCCATATACACCTCAGGTTTGGGAAGGGTTGGTTGCATAGTATGCAATCAATCGGTATAGAGCTCATGTAGAACTCTGATTTCTTCTGGGACACCCCTCCTAATGCTAAAGCAAAGCAGGATGAGAGGCTGTTGGACACAATGTTTTCGCAGTTGAACACTGTCCCCTGTGTTGCAACATAGAAGATGATAGGAACCCACTCCAACTTGAAGATTTTACCGTGGGCCCTCCTGAAAATCCTATTCAGCATCAAGGCAATGAACCTATACGGGGTCCTTAAAGTGGGAGTATCATATTCCCCGATCGGCCTAGTCCTAAAGTTCTTGCCAGGCACTAGAATTCCCTTCAGTGTCTTGATTAGGTCCAGCTTAATTTCCTTTAGCCAATCTTCAATCAAATACACGCGTGCTTCCGGTAAGTGGTAGGCCAGTGATACATACCCAGGGCTATAAGAAGCATAACCCTGTTTGTCAACATTTGTTAAAACCATGGTGCTTACATCTGCCCTGGGCAGAATCCATCCAATCACCTCTGGGAATGGGAAAAGCTCGGGTATAGTAGCAACTCTCATCAATTCAGATCTCTCTATATTTGCATATATGGTTTCCTCCTCAAAACTTGTGTCAGGCACCTCCCGGTGTGTTATTAATCTGTAGACTTCCCCCCATTTATATTCGGGTTCCACACCCACTATGCATTTGGTATCTTCGTAATTGTATTCAAATCTGGTGACAATTTCAATCTCAAGTTCCTCCTCTACTATGGGAGCCTTCTTCTTCTGCCGTTTAGACATCTCGGATTCTGAAGAGTTTCCCTGTCACGCACAAAAATTGCTTTAGGTTCTATTGAGCCATTCCTAGATAACATTCAAAAATAGAGACAGACTGTATGAGCATTTTACCTCGTCTAGGTTAAACATGATTGTCGTTATGAAAATAAACAAACAATATTCAAAAACCAAATGTCCCACATAAAATCAATTTGCCAAAAGGCTAAAACCAGCTCACGATCATCATTTGCAGAATCAACTTAGAATATCATAGCCTTTCTTAATGAAGAAAAAATTCCCTCGGTGCTACGAACTAAAACGTTACACAAAAAATAAGATGGCTAATTCCATGGGAAGGATACTGCATTGTGGTAGTGCACGTAACTCACTGTAAGCTCAAAGAAATCATAAGAGGAAGCTGCTTCTTGCAAAAACACTCGGATCAAAATCTGCATAGATAGTGCATTCTGAATCCCTAAATTGGTTTGGGATTCGTATTCGAGTTTTAACAGTCTCATCCTGAGCAGGGTGCAACTTCAACGTTGTGATCCTAGTTCATAAAAACTAGGGCAACCATACTGTGGAACCAAAACCTTGACATCTCTGAAGTAAACAATAAAACGCTCTCCCCGGACGACCACACGCAGACTAGAGGATACTGGTGCAGACAGCGTAACGACCATCTGCACTGGTTTCCCTAGCAGTCGAGTGTGGGATGCAAACTCATAACGGCCGGGAATGTGATCATCAAGCAAACAACAAAACCCCCCACTGGGTAGCCATACCATTTACCTAGATATATATACACGCCGAAATGGAAACCTAGGTAACCACTAACCGCCGAGACAGGAGCTAACTGAGGGCGACAGAAACAGTTTGACCATTTGAATGGAAAGGTAGAATGGGCATAAGGGCCTACCTGGCAATGTGTTGCGCGACTGGTTGAGAAGAAACCGCACACCTCCACGGCAGAGCCACCTAGGAGCGAGGTACCGACAGCAAGTGCGTTGGTCTACTCGAGCGATAGCGACAGCACGGGAAAATAACAATAAAAAATAATAACACCCCGACCCTAATATATACGCTGCGGTCAACCATAATCAGCGGGAAAAATAAAACAATTGGGAGGCGGAACGGCTACGGGATCGGAGATCCTGTCAGTATCGCCTCCACAACGACGGATGATGAAACATCTAGGAGACCCGCAATGGCATCGGCAGGAGAAACAAATAAAACCTTACATCGGAGCTCACCCAACTAAGCCCTTGGACCAATAGTTGGTTGAAAAACCACAATGGCGGAAACCATCAAGGCACCGAGTTCCGCAGACCAACAAAAATCGGAGGTAAAACATAAACATGACTTCGACGAAAACAAAAAATCGGTCACACGGAAAACAAAATCAAAGTACATCAGAAAGATAGTGCCTTCCAGAGCCGCAATGGCGAAAGCTGAAAGCCTAAAAATCTGCGAATCAAAATGGCGGGGATCGGAAGAGGATCATACAACCATCGGGGAAATTTGCAATACTTCCTCCGCAACGGCAAAAAATGCAGGGACAAACGTTCCGACGGGATCTTAATACAGCTATCGATAAAGAAAAATGCAACGGAGACCAATAATACTTGAATCGGACTTGATGTCCTGTTCTTTTCTGCAACGACGGGCATGCAGATAACAAGACTCCCGACTCAATAGTCTAAAACACTTCCGATGGTAGGGAAAAACCAATTCAAATAGAAAAACATCACTGGCATAAAAGTAAATCTTTGTGCAAACATCAAACAAAAACAAGGAGCTGAGCAAAAAGAAATAAAAGGAGGGTCCCAAAATTTTTTGAATTTTGGGAAAATGTTGTAGCTGCAACAATTGGCGACTACCTGGTGAACCCCAGATTTCTGAATCAACTTCTTCCCAGTAAAAGACTGTTTAATCATTTAGCTCATAAGTTGAATTCTTCTAGATGCTTGTATTCCTAAGATGGCAAACACATGCATTTAAATCATTAGTGACAATCCATTCTTTGGAAATGGGAACACCCAAAATATTCAAAAGTCTGGATAACTCTTATGAGGCTTAGTAGGTGAGTTTTATTTTACCTCTGTCTTTGGGTAGTTTCTAGCTTGGACACCACAGGATCGTAACTTATGGTAAACAAAACTATTCATTTGTTCCTCATTCCCATGCTAACTGCACTTTGTGCCCTTTTGAACTTTTGTTCTTTTGAGTCCTCCATCTACCTTTCTTTCTAAATTTTATTCAAGCTCTTCTATCCATAGTGTCCTTTTGTGTGAGAGATGTATTTACTTTTCAGCTCACGGATGGAGAAGAACTTTTGGCAGATTTATTTTCACGTCTCTGATACTTCGTTTTGATATGTATTGCTTCTTTTAGTATTTTTTACTCTTAACAGCCTTTAGGCTTTTAAAATCATGGCAGGGGATCATTTATATATAATAAACTGTTTACCTTGCTTCCTTTCGGTGGGTCTTTTGCTATCACTCCCTAAGACATCTTAGATGTGAAATGGATGGAGCCTCGAAATAGTATTCTAGACCTCTTAATTCTAAGTTATTTTCAGGGATAAAGAAGGACTTCAATGAGTGTATAGCCATTTAGGAAAACTACTTACTAGAAGAAATTCTATCATTTCAAAATAAAAATGCACAGTCTTATCCCAAAGATTTCAGTTAATCAAGAACCCTGATGCTTTCCATGCAACCAAAAGTTTGCCTCTTTTATTCAAAACAAACCAAAATAACCAGAAACAACAGCAGTAAATCAAATTAAAACTGCATCAAATTATTTATGTACAAGGTCATCAAATCAAAAAATCAAAATAAAATTCGAGAACCAACCGCTACCTGATCAGTACTGTGCCCACCCCTAAAGTTCTATCAACCTATGAGTCAAGGGGCTAGGCTTGATTGCAGACATGAAATACCTAACCGTGATCTAATTCTGCTATTTTTGAAACCGAAACTATGTCTACCGATTTACAATCACTCCCATCAGCCTATGAACATTGAAGGAGATCAGGCTGAGTGTCAGTCATATTGCTGGCTTCTTCTGATTCCAGATGTCTTAGTTTAAGCTCCATTAGATAATTCCCCAAAACAGAATTAGCAAATTCATTTCCTTCTTCTAACTTAGTGATAGTGTGTTTCATGTAAGGTTCCCTTAAAATTTTGATCCAATTTGGGACCGCTTTATGAGGAAACCATAAATGTGACCAATCTGAAGCAAAATACCCCTTTAACCTTGCAAACCAGTCTCAATTCAGAATAAGTCCATATCCATCTGGTTTGTCTGCCACTACAATATCAATAAATTGACATATCTTGTTATTTGCAGATAAACGAATGAGAACATTCTCCATTTCCCCAACTACCTTGACACTAGTTCTGTCTAATTGAGTGACCTCCCAAGCAATAGGTTTTGGCTGCCCATTAATTTTTTTGCAAACTGTGAGTGGCATAATATTCACGGATGATCCAGAATCTACCAGACAATTATACACCTTATGGTTCAAAATTTCCATAGTCAAAAGGAAAGGTGGGGTTCTAGCTTTCTCTTCCCCAATTGATTCGACATCTTCCTCCACGGGTTGGTTTTTGGTAGGTATCTCTTCCTCTGGCTCTTCAAGTTTTTCAATATTTTCTTTGTTAACACCTACTTGTTCTTCCATAGGTTTAGTAGGTTTATTGATTTGCTCCGGATCTTGGTTGATAATGGTAATTTCGGGTACTTTGTCCTCAACACTGTTCTTCGACTGTTTCCTGACATTCTCTTGCAACTTCTTAAATTTTGAGATTATTGAATTGTCTTTATTTACCAAATTCATGTCTTTTGTTGTCATTGGTATATTCTCAGGTTTAAGAGTACTTTTTTCTATATCAAACAGGGAGACACAATCCCATAAAAACATGGTATCATTTTCTTATTTTTCCATGGTCTTACAACCTTTTTCCTCTTCATCACTGTCCTCAGTCAATTTAGAATCCAAAAGCTGACTCATCACCAACGCCATTGAATTTAACCATTGAGGACAATTCTTTTCAGAATGGGTTTGTTGGTGAAAAGTGCAAAAATTATCCATCCCTACCTCTATTAGATTCATTGATGCTGAACCGTGCGGAGGGGTCTTGAATTGGTTGTTATCTTCCCTTTTTTTGTAGTAAGGCTTATAAGCTTTTTGAGCTTCTTTTTCCTTCTCCAAATCTATTATTCTGTTGGAAATCTTTTGCACCATCTTTAACATCCCCTCAAAATCATGTGATTGCTCTTCTTTAGGTTTAGACAGCAATAAGGCTCTTTTTCCGGAAGTTTTTTCTCCAGATTGCTTGGGATAATCTTCTATACTTTCCTTTTCAGCCTCTACTCTTTCTGCTTCTTCATACGTCTTTGCTAACGTAGGCTTAAATTGAGCTTTTGCGAACATAGCCAAGTCTAGACATAAAGCTAAGGTATAATACTCAATCAGAACTTTATCAGAAGGCTTATCAGTTGCAGAGAAGTTCTTGAGGTAGGTAGAAAATCTTTGAGTGAAATTGTGTGCCTTTTCTTTCCTTTCTTTTTTTAAAGCGCCTAAGCCTTTCATTAGTGCTGCATGTGTCTTTTGGGCTGCATACTTTCTTCTGAAAATCCTTTCAAAGGTATCCCAATCTAGGATAGATTTTGCAGGCAAACCAAAGTACCACGATGCTGCTGCTCCTTTAAGCGTGTGTGGAAAAAGTCTACAAACTACATCCTCATGTTCCCTAGCCCTTAATCCTTCTATTGCCAAATAGAAACTTTGAAAATGGTCATCTACTACAACCTTCTCATTTGGATCAAACTTAGGCAGCAACTTCTCAAAAGCTTGAGGTAAGTCATGCAACGGAGGTGTTAGGTTCAAGGGTGATCTGGCTTTCCAAGCTGATGGTGGATTTGCATTTACACCTGCCATGAGTTTGGGTGGAGAGTGAGGAGGTGAAGGAACAGGAGTCTACACAGGTGAACAGTAAGGTGTGTTTGGGCCTACTTGATTCAAAGGCTGAACAACTTCCTATAAAGCTACATCTACTAACTCTTCCAAATCTCCAACCAACACTGAATCTTCCAAGATGGGACGGTCTTTCTTCTTGTATTCTCTTCGAGGTAAATCAAGGATAATGGGTAATCCTCCAATACTCTTTACATAAGCCCACGTGTGTCTTCTCATATCATTTACTACTTGGTTGTCCACAGCAAACAAATGTTCTCTATTCTGTTCAGTATTTTTTGGATCAGGAAACAAACTGCCTTCAAAACAATCGCCGGTGGAGTTATTTCGAGGATACGTATTTCCCCGGCTAGCCATGCAGTGGTGACCCTCCTTCTAGCTCCAGAAACTGTTGAGGCCTGGAAATTTGTAGGCAACAACAACAAGGGATTCTCCCCAGTCAACGTTCCCAACTAACCTGTGACTATTTGGTGTAGGGAATCCGTCCAGTTTGCGGTCCGACTACCGTAGGTCAAGTAACAAAAATAAAAGGTTTTACCGATTGCGGCCCGATCCACCGTGTATATTTTTTGTTTTTTAGTTTTAAGTATGACATGAAAGTGCCTATCTAAAATGCAGATTGATTAAGAATGCAAGGAGTGATCACAATATGATGTGCAGGTTCTTACCTCTCGTCTTAGACTCTCTTGCATCTAAATCACACACAGCAAGAAATTAAAACTAACTACCTAACCTATCCCTAGGGAGCAAGATTATCATTTTATTAATGAGTAATGTATTTTGTGCATGCATTACGAAAAATCACAGATAGCTGATACTTATTTCAAAACACATGAACATTTAAAGATATTTGAACAACCAGATAGCCAATTGTTTATGGACAACATTTATTACTCATAGTGGAAATTTTCATAAAATAAACCAGAGAACATTCACACAAGAACATAGGTTCAAATAGTTAGAATGATCTCACAGTTAATGAACACAAAGCTGAAAACGAAATAGTTCATCTTCAACAAATCCATACCACAACATTTGAACATTTCACCAAGATTTATCCAATAGGCAAACTGTAATTATCTATTGCAAAAGGAAATAGTTCTTCTTACATTATGTCTTCACAAATCTCACTGGGAAAAAGTCCCTCCTCCTATCTAAATCTTCTATATTTATCCAAACAGAGAAAAACTGTTGGGCTGCCCACAAATGACTCTTGGGATTCCCCAACGCTTCACCTCCCCTGCTATTAAGTGCTTATAGAATTTACAATATATTACAATAAAACAAATAAAGTGCTTATGAGGAGGGTTTCGCTTGACTATTCAAGAACTTCTTCCACATTGAAGCCTCTGAGGCAATGCTTTCTAACTCGGAAGGTTATAAGAAACGAATATTAATTTCAAATTTAGAGGCCTGAATTCTTATTACTTCTATGCTGGCTGCGCTCAGGCGAAGCTGGTCCTCAAGCAACTGCGCACTAATCGCGGAATGAGCTACTTCATTCCTTAGGGTCTGATCGTCTAAGGCTTGAATGTGCTGGATCCTTTGTTCATCTTTCTGATATCTTCTTTGCAACATCTCCAAAAACAGGCTATGGTCTGGAAAGGTATCCATTCTCTGTTCAGCCTCAACATGGCAATGATTATAAGTAATCAAAAGCCTCCTGAAGAATTCTGCACAAGCCCCCTTTCTCTTCTTGACAGCCTTTTTGAATTCTTCTACTGTGTTTATGGAAAACTCCAGTAGATCATAGTCTTGCCTTAGGATTTGTTGACCTTTTGCTGGCAGATCTACAGGGGTTTCCTCATTTACTTCTAATCTTGCCATTCTTCTTGTCAATACTTCTAAGATGTCCTGCGATCTGTCTACAAAATATGAAGAGGTTTCCAAAATCTCTTCCAGCCGATTGTCTACCTGCAAGATCTTGCACCTTTCTTCCTCTATGGCTACTTGTAGTCGGTGCATCTTCTTCCTTTGTGCTAGAACGTGCTCCTTGAAAGGATGAACATTGACTTGTTTTTCCCTGGCCTCTTCCAGAGCTGCTGTTAATGAGGCAACCTGTTCTTTAAGCTCCGCAGTCTTCCCCTGAGATTGCCTCTCAGATTCCTCCAAGGTAGCTTTCTGTAACTCCAACTCCCCTATATTTCCTAGCAGTTGCTCCTTTTCTGTCCTCAACCCTTGACATTCCTGCTGCAATTTATCCATACTTCCTTGGGCAGCCTCCATAGATCTCTTCTCTACTTGGAGGAACTAGAGCTCAGCTTTTGAAGACTTTATTTCATGTTGTATGTCCTCAAACTTTCTTTTCAACCTGCCACTTTCCTCTCTCTCTCTTCTCAGGGTGTCCTTTAGCTGGGCAGCAGACTTCTTTGACTATTCAAGATCAGTCAATATCGGATCTACATTGTCCTCAGAAGCATGGATCAATGCAGCCCCAACTCTAATGGTGAATCTAGGGTCCTTGTTTGTCCCATATACTAGAGTTGTATCATTTATCATTTTACCCGACTGCCCCCCAGTCTCAACCTTTCTCTCAGTCCTCTTCACTATTCTTTTCCTTTTCCTATCATAAAAAATAGTGTTGAAATCTGGTACCTCCTCCCCTTTCTTCTACTCAAAAGGGATTAGCCTTAGCGTAGGGACCATAGCCTGTCCTGTTGTGTTGCCAGCAGCTGCCTCAGGATCTTCAATATCAGGATTACCCAAGTCCTGAGCCTGACTATATACATGATCAGAAGTTGATTTCTCTGTCAGTGCCCCTGTCAGTTTCAATCTTTCTGCTTCCTGCTTCCTCAGCTCCTCATCCATCTTTCTTTTCTTTTCCTCCTCTTCACTCTAGGCAGCCTCTTCTGCCTTTCTAGCTGCTTCCTATTCAGCTCTCCTCTTTTCTTTTTCCTCACCTTTGAGCCAGCTTTCGGCTTCCTGTGCTAGTTTCCTAG
Source organism: Pseudotsuga menziesii (assembly GCA_001517045.1). Classification (NCBI taxonomy): domain Eukaryota; kingdom Viridiplantae; phylum Streptophyta; class Pinopsida; order Pinales; family Pinaceae; genus Pseudotsuga; species Pseudotsuga menziesii. Next base: position 489,874 of record LPNX010131016.1, read on the forward strand.
CATCTTCATCCCTTTTTCTAGCTCCTTCCTCCTCTGCCTTTTCTTGCTCATCCTGTCCTTTCTTGCCTTTGGTGGTGATTTTCTTTTTAAATCTTCTTCTTAAAGTCGTTATATTTTCTGCACTGTGAAAAATGGATTCATCTTTATCCCAGTGGCTTGTGTATTCAAAATGTACATTTGCCTCCTTGTAGTGCTTTGTCACTTTATTCTGGGAATCGTTCCTGTGGAAATTTATTTCCCCAATTCCTCCACAAAATCATCGGCCTTCTTCACTCTTGTGAACTTATAGCTTCCCAACCTGAATGGTAAGGGAGGATAAGCTACTTTCTTATGTTCAAATAAAAATCTCCCTATGCCATCTAAGAAGACCTGTCTAACTGCCTCCTTGTGCACTACATAGTCAGTGGCATATTTTGGCAGTAGTGAGGGTGCTCTGGAGCATCCATACATTCTGAAATACAATCCATCTTCTATCAAGTAATAATCTGCATATTCTTTAATAACCTGCAATGCTTCCTCTAACATGCAGTTGCACGCCTTTAAGAAGATCAATGTATATAATGGTATGATGAAGTGCTCACACACTTCTCTATAGTGACTGTGGTACTTGTGTGCCCACAGTGGCTTGTAAGCTGCGTAGATGGGTGTTCTCTCTCGTTCCTAGACACACCTCAGGTTTGGGAAGGGTTGGTTGCATAGTATGCAATCAATTAGTATAGAGCTCATGTAGAACTTTGATTTCTTCTGGGACACCCCTCCTAATGCTGAAGCAATGCAGGCTGAGAGGCTATTGAACACAATGTTTGCCGAGTTGAACAATGTCCCCTGTGTTGCAACATAGAAGATGATAGGCACCCACTCCAACTTGAAGCTTTTACCATGGGCCCTCTCGAAAATCCTATTCAGCATCAGGGAAATGAACTTGTACGAGGTCCTTAAAGTGGCAGTATCATATTCCTTGGTCAGCCTAGTCCTAAAGTTCTTACCAGGCACCATCATTCTCTTCAGTGTCTCGACTAGGTCCAGCTTAATTGCCTTTAGCCAATCTTCAGTCAAATACACTTGTGCTTCCGGTAATTGGTAGGCCAGTGATACATACCCAGGGCTATAAGCAACATAACCTCGTTTGTCAAAAATTTCTAAAATCATGGTGGTTACATCTACCCTGGGCAGAATCCATCCAATCACCTTTGAGCATGGGAAAAGCTCGGGTATAGTAGAAACTCTCATGAATGTATATATATCTATATTTGCATATATGGTTTCCTCCTCAAAACATGTGTCAGGCATCTCCCGGTGTGTTATTAATCTATAGACTTCCCCCCATTTATATTCGGGTTCCACACCCACTATGCATTTGGTATCTTCATAAGTGTATTCAACTCTGGTGACAATTTCAATCTCGGGTTCCTCCTCTACTATGGGAGCCTTCTTCTTCTGTCGTTTAGACATATCGGATTCTAAAGAGTTTCCCTGTAATGCACAGAAATTGCTTTAGGTTCTGTTGGGCTATTCCTAGATAACATTCAAAAATAGAGACAGACTGTATGAGCATTTTACCTCGTCTAGGTTAAACATTATTTCCGTTATGAAAATAAACAAACAATATTCAAAAACCAAATGTCCCGCATAAAATCAATCTGCCAAAAGGCTAAAACCAGCTCATGATCATCATTTGCAGAATCAACTTAGAATATCATAGCCTTTCTTAATGAAGAAAAGATTCCCTCTCAGTGCTACGAACTAAAACGTTACACGAAAAATAAGATGGCTAATTCCATGGGAAGGATACTGCATTGTGGTAGTGCACATAACTCACTATAAGCTCAAAGAAATCATAAGAGGAAGCTGCTTCTTGCAAAAACACTCGGATCAAAATCCGCACAGATAGTGCATTCTGAATCCCTAAATTAGTGCAGGATTCGTATTCTAGTTTTAACAGTCTCATCCTGAGCGGGGTGCAACTTCAACGTTGCGACCCTGGTGCACAAAAACGAGGGTGGCCATACTATGGAACCAAAACCTCGGCATCTCTGAAGTAAACAATAAAATGCTCTCCCCGGACGGCCACACGCAGACTGGAGGATACTGGTGCGAACAGCGTAATGGCCGTCTACACCGGTTTCCCCAGCAGTCGAGTGCGGGTTGCAAACTCATAACGACTGTGAATGTGATCATCAAGCAAACAACAAAACCCCCCACCGGGAAACCATACCATTTACCTAGATACATATACACGCCGAAATGGAAACCTAGGTAACCACTAACCGTCGAGACAGGAGCTAATCGAGGGCGACAGAAACAGTTTGACCATTCGAACAGAAAGGTAGAATGGGCATAAGGGCCTACCTGACAATGTGTTGCGCGACTGGTCGAGAAGAAACCGCACACCTCCATGGTGGAGCCACCTAGGAGCGTGGTACCAACAGCAAGTGCGTTGGTCTACTCGAGCAATAACGACAGCACGAGAAAATAACAATAAGAAATAATAACACCCCGACCCCAATATATACGCCGCGGTCAACCATAATCGGTGGGGAAAATAAAACAATCGGGAGGCGAAACGGCTACGGGATCGGCAATCCTGTCAGTATTACCTCTGCAACGACGGATGATGAAACGGCTAGGAGACCCACAATGGCGTCGGCAGGAGAAACAAATAAAACCTTACTTCGGAGCTCGCCCAACTAAGCCCTTGGACCAATAGTTGGTTGAAAAACTGCAATGGTGGAAACCATCAAGGCACAGAGTTCCGCAGACCAGTAAAAATCGAAGGTAAAACATAAACATGACTTCAGTGAAAACAAAAAATTGGTCACGTGGAAAACAAAATCAAAGTACATCGGAAAGATAGTGCCTTCTAGAGCCGCAACGGTGAAAGCTAAAAGCCTAAAAATCTGCGAATAAAAACAGCGGGGATCGAAAGAGGATCATACAACCATTGGGGAAATTTGCAATACTTCCTCCGTAACGGTGGAAAATGTAGGGACAAACGTTCCGACGGGATCTTAATACAGCTGCCGATAAAGAAAAATGCAACGGAGACCAATAATATTTGAATCGGACTTGATGTCCTGTTCTTTTCTGCAACGGTGGGCATGCAGATAACAAGACTCCCAGCTCAATAGTCTAAAACACTTCCAATGGCAGGGCAAAACCAATTCAAACAGCAAAACATCACTGGCATAAAAGTTAATCTTTGTGCAAACATCAAACAAAAACAAGGAGCCGAGCAAAAAGAAATAAAAGGAGGGGCCTAAAAATTTTTGAATTTTGGGAAAATGTTGCAGCTGCAACACAATGTTTCGTTGAGATTTGAATCCCAAGACCTAGATAACAACATACCAAATTTTAGCAGACTATCAGCCACTACTACATCCAGGATAATACTCTTGGCAGGAATCTGTGCAAGAGTAACTAGAAAATATTTAATTAGTCCCAAACATTTTACTTTCATGGAATCAAAGGAGAACAAATATTTATAAGGCCTTGTAATTTCTAATCCAAAGTTCTCAACCACCACTCCTCACATGAGATTATGTGATGTACTAGAATCCAATATAGCATTATGTAAGATCATATCATGAACATTAAGGCCAACATAGAAAGGTGGAACATATTCTTCATCAGTATCTTCAATCCTGGGACCAAGAACTATTGGTGTGGCATCATCCATCAACTCTAGTGTATCTAGATGGAATTCTTGATTAGTTCTACTATCCTGGTAATTTTTTCTCTATATTCATTGTTCTTCAAAAAAACATTGAAAGGATTGGAAATCTTTATCTTGGATATCTCATTCTGTAAACTGAAGGAGGAAACTCTTCTATCACTTTCAATTGCCATTTCTTTTTTATTTTCTTTTAATGTCTCTTTTTTGTTCTATGGAATATTTTGTACAATCTTTTCTTTTTGTTTTTCTACATTTTGTTGACTTCTAGAAGGCTCATTTGGAGAAATCCTTCCTTTATTTATAACTACGTATCTACATCTCAAATTTATTTATTTATTTGGAAATCATTATAACATTATGATACCCTCTTTGGTATTGTTCTGCCTCTAACTCAAGGGTATTGCAATCATCTTCTTGAGAGGACATATTATGTTCCTTTTCTGTAAGATAAATTTCGGAGTCTAGATCATCAAAATGGTGTACTTGATTATCTAAGGGATCATTCTTTTCTTCCTCGTCTACAAAGTTATCTAGAAATGGTGGTCTTATTTGTTGATCCTTAGCATTCCTTGGATTTCTTTGATCTCTATGTCTAATCTGAGGGGTATGGGGAGGTCTTCTGAAATTGGGATTCCTGATTTATGGCTCCGGGCTATTAGGAGGCCTATTTTCCAATGCTAATCTATCCATCAACCTCTCCATGGTCTTCATCATTATATCAATTTTTGCATCAGTTGAAGAAGAAGTGGAGGGTTTATTTTCTTCCCTGGTTTTTCTCCTATCTACCTCCATTCTTTGTTTCATTTTTTCAAAAGCCATTAGGTTAGCTTCTACCCCCAGAGAATATTTAAACATAGAAGGAATATTAGCATATTTCCTCTCTCTCAATAACAAATCAAAATCATTATCAAATGCATCAGCATAGTGTAGTTTAGCAGCTCCTACAAGGGGTTTAATGTCAACTGGTATTGAATTATAAACCCTCATAAATATGCTAGAAAATTCATACAAGAACTCAAAATTCCCTTTCTTTAAATGGTTATATTGGGATAAGACTTGTAGAGGACTTTTTTTATCTTCCTACCTATCAAGAAAAAGAGTTTGAAAATCCTCAAAAGTAGCAATAGATCTTGCAGGAAGCTCCTTAAACCACCTCTTTGCTTCCCATGATAAACATTATGCAAATAATCTCATTTTTGCATCATCATAATCCACCTCTTCTAAATCAATTAAATCATCAAATATATCCATATGTTGTCTAGTTGTAAAATTCCCCTCCCCATCAAATCATTAGAGGAAATTTGGGGTCTAAAATGGGCCTTATAAAAAATTGTGCCATGGATGATATGGATTGAGTTGAATTTTTAAACCAATAGAATTTCAATATCTTTGGTCAACCATTATGGTTGAGTTGGACACATAATGCTTATATGTCATATTTTTATTTGACAATAGCTATCTCCATATCAACCTCACCTTGGTTAAGTTCTTGAAAACATCACCTCGAAATAAGATAAATAAACTTTAACTAATAAATATAGAATATTTTATTTGATCACTACTTCCAACTCCTCTAAAACATAACCTTCTCATTAATTAAAATTGTAGTGGAAGCATTTTGAAATACTAAAAACATTTATTAATCAATTTTTTTAAAAGAAAACTAGATAATATTTAATTTTAAATAGAATTATCTTGAAATACTAAATAAAAGATATTTAGTATTTTTAATATTATTAAATAATATTTAAAAAATAAATATATTTAATTATTACATCCAAAAATAAATAAAGCATTTAAATACTAACAAAATAAAAAATAAAAACTATTTTTAATGTTACTAAAATTATAATAAAATTTCATTTTACTTTTTTTCTCTCTTACCTACCTACCCATTAAACCACAAATTTTTTTATATTAATATAAAAAATAATATGAATATACATAGTTTATTGTTTTTTATTTTATGTGATGTAATATTTTTTATATGAATTAATATAAAATTTATATTAAAAAATAATAGTGATTTTTTTATTTTTTTAATACTATTATAATTATATTTTTCATTATAAATGAATATATTTGAGTTTTACATTTAGTAAATATATAAAAAGTAGTGGTCTATTCATTTAAAAAAATAATAATATAAAATTCAAAAGTTTCCTATCATTTATTATGTGCGCACAAGAATCTAAATATTTCATTAATATTTTTAATCAATATCTCTTAACTCTACATTAAATCAATATAGTTGTCAACTACCATTAATGAGACGATTTAGGTTGACTTTCATTATATTTTCATTAGATTTAATCTAACATGGCATATTTGTAGTGTGATGTAGCTTTTTTTTTTTTTTCCTTAGAAGGCCCATTTTAGACCCCAAATTTCCTCTAATGAATGTAATCCTCTGAGAATAATTCCATGGAAGGTCATGTAAAACAGCAGGCAAGGCAAGTGGAGCAATCCTAGCAGCCATGGCTCTAGGATGGTTTTAAACAATACTAGGAATTTGGGGTTGAGAAGTTTGTATTGTTAAGTTTCTTTATTCTATTTGAATAGTATTCTGGATATTTTTCCAAAGTGAATCTAAAATATAAGACTGAAGTCTATTTGGAATGATTTCAACTTATTTTAATTCTGATTTAGATTTAGACCTTAAAAGAGATTGTTCAAACTTCATTTCCAAATCAAAATCTTGAAACTAAGAAATTATTCTTGAGTTTGAGAAAGTAATATTTCTATTTGAAAAGGACCCTCATGCACTTTTCCTTTTCTTTTCATAATTAAATTTTCTGGATCTTCCACATTATACAAAGTTTCAGAATTAAGGTTACCTCTTCTGTGCGCTCTCCTGAAAGCCATGATGTCTATTTTGGAACACCTCTTGAAAATCAATGTGGAGTCTTCAGGGAAACAACACAACCGACTTTAAATGCAAGAACTTATGTTTGCCCTTAGAAATCATATTTTCTTGAAAAATATTGTCGTTCTTCCAAGGGAATTTTTGAACTCTCATTCCCCGGCAATGGTGCCAAGATGTTATCACTCATAATTTACCATTGGTTGTGAGAGGATAATCCCAAGGTAACCATAAAACCAATCTTTTGGAGGAAATTTGGTTTCTTTCCTTCCAGAGAGGGATCTCTGGATAGCTAAAAACTAAGGACGGAGATATTTGAAAGAAATGAATTTTAATAATAGCTGAAACAAGTGGTCATTGGGCATGGAGTTAAATATAAAAAATAATTAATAACAGTGATTTGCAGTGGAGTTCTTAACAGAAGCAGCGTAGTCACTCTTTTACAGACAAAATGTCGGTTGTCTGGGGATAAGGAAGAATAAAAAACAATCCATTAATATGGGAATCTACAGATGAATCCAATATTAACTTTAGTGTAAAAAGATTGCGAATGCTTGAAATCAAATAATCAGAGCATATAAGTATGAATTCTAATCTAGTATACACTTATTCAAGCATGAAAAAGATAACAAAATGGAAAGGATAACAAGAAACACATTCACATGAAGGAGGGAAGGTACAAACTATAAAATAAATAACACAAGAATCACTAGTAGAAAACCTGCTTGGCTCTGAAATATTTAGGAATCTTGAATATATCTTACAAAATTAGTTCTTTCTCGTCGGTTCCAACCCTCAATACATTGAAAAATAGTGCTTAAATACATCAAAATGCTCCTTGAGTTGATAACCATTTACATACTAAAAATAGGTGAAAATAACTGCCTTATTACACTTGTCACTTGACTCATAACAAACTAACTACTCCAAAATTTATTACATTATTCAAAACAAACTTATATTCAAAATTTCTTGAGTTTTACAAATAAACTCTTCATTGATGCAATTTATACTTTGTTCTGTGAAATTTCTCTATCATTTTCCACTAGTCCACAGATGGCAGCTCCAGATTCGTCATTTCTTTCGCCAAAAGTCTCAATTCCACATGATAAACATATGAAATAGGTGGAATATAGGTACAAAATGTACTAAATGTATTGATTATTTCAAAATCCACTGCTAATTTATCAATCACAATTTTCCCTGACAGAGATTGGTTCATATCTTCAAATTTATTGTGATCCAATCTACATCTTACCAACAAATCCTGGTACTCTAACTAAGATAAAAAAAATTCCATCTTCTTTCCAGAAGGAAGGAAAACATTTCTAAAAGTGGGACACAAATGAGCCTTTGAAAATATTTACCTGATGTTGCATTATATCAATTTTGACATACACAGTTTCTATGTGCTGATGTTTTCCCACCACTTTTCTAGCCCAGGTAATCACTATAATCTTGTCCTTGATTCCCATTGTCCTCAAATCCTCTTCTAACAAATTATTTAGGAAATTGATTGTGTCCACTAGATTTTTATTCAAGGCTTCTTTTATTGTTGTACAACTCTGTTTAGCAGCGTTTATTACCATCTCTTTCTCTAGAATATAATTTAAATAAGACCTGATTTTAACATCTTCAGTAATTATCATGTCCCAAATGAGATGTATGACTCCTTGCATTGGAAATTGTCGAGATAATTTCTTTATTAATTTCGTATTTTTATCCAACAACTCTTTATTTTTTTTCTCCAATGCTTTCCTTTCCTCTTCTTTCTTCAAGACTGCATCAGCCAAATTTTGATTTTGACTTTTTAAACCAACAATTTCTAAATCTCTTAGACTTACTTGGGACATAGCCTGTACAGTGGATTTTGTATTTCTTTCTGTAGTCGGCTAGATTATTTCCACTTCATCTTCTTTGTTTTTATCTTATTTTTCCTTTTCTATAACCAACTGATTTTCATTTAGAACATCAATCTTTGCAATTAAAATACCTTTCTCTTTTTCCCATTGATGTTTCTCCTCAATCAGCTTCAAAATATTTTCCTTGCTGTCATTTAATTCTCGCGGCAATATTTCCTTTTCTTTTTCCAATTCTGTCAATTTAGAAACTTGAATTAATTGTGTTGCGGGTATTTTCAACTTCTTTTTCAATAATTGGATGGTATTTTCCTTCTCTGACAAGATCTTCTGTGTCACTTCTCCTTTATTCAGTTCATTTTCTATGGGCAACAAATCTTGTTGAAGTTTCTTTATTTTTTGTTGGTGCACTTTATTCTCCACCTTATCCTGCCTCAACTAATTTTCTATTTTAGTCTGTGTGGATTGCAGTTTGGATAGCTTTAAGGTAGCTTTCATCAAATCACTGTAAATAAACTCCCTAGTCTTCTTATGCAAGTGAATCATGTCAACCACTGGGATTTCCTTCAGGTTCAGCCTCATTTCAGTTATTATGTTCTTAGTATCAACTGCTAAATTTAAAGTATTCTTAGTATGGTTTTTAACAGTGACTAGTAATACCTCTTTACTTGATATCTTCCTGACTTCTGAGTATAATTTTGAGGATTCCTTTGAAGAAATTTCTCTATTATTCATATACCTATCACACAATTCAACTCTGGATTTGAACTTATCAATTGATGCTCGTGGTACTTCTGAAAACTCATACTCTTGTACTTCAAAGGTTGGGCCTTTGACCTTTCATTTTCCTTTCTTATTTTCAATTTTAATTACCTCTACCAATTATCCCTCAAACTCAATCTTTTGTCTTTTTGACATTTCTGAACTTTCTCCTTCCTTTTCCATGGCTTCTGAATGGGTTCTCTTACATGTCACCTCTGAATTACTTGCAATGGGAGCTATTACTTATGTTTCTTTTATTATGGCCAGTGGATTTTCTTTTGAAACTTAGGTATCCTTCATCTGTGTTGGATAGTCCATCCAATTGACTTTGTCAGCTAAACCTTCCACTACCTGATATTCAAATGCCTTATTTTTATTCATCTATCTCATCTGCGAAATAATATGGTGTGGGTCATAATTGACTGCAAACTATTTCATAAAATTCATATCTTGTAACATAATTTCAGTTACAGAGAGTGCAGATTTATTTTTATAATGAATGAACCAACCACCCATGGTAACTTAATATCATAATCCTTTTTAAAGTTGATAAAATTTTCATTCTCTACAATTAACTTATTCCTTATAAACTCCAAGGAAAACACTCTAGGGGTCAAGAATGCTGGAAAAATATATGGTTCATGAGTAAATCCATACATCCTAATGACAGTGTGCTCTTGTAACAGAAACCAATCCCCTATTTTCCTATCTGGAGCAAACTGTAGAGCGTCCTGCATCTGTGGTAGCACTATGGGGAATTTGTTATGAAAGAATACTTTATAAACCTCTGACATCAATAGGTTCATGTATTTGAAAAAGCCACTAACAATCTTTGTTGTAAATACCATTTCTGGGAGCTACAAATTTTCTTCGTTGAAAAATAGGAACATTTTGATCAAGTATGATTGAAACTTGAAGTTCATGGTATTGTGGAAATTCACTAGCTAAGAATGAATGTTTTCATCTAGGAATTCATCAAATTTAAGACAAGAAGGTAGAGGGGACTGCGACTCATACTGACTCATGTCGATTTTGAATAACAGACTCATTAATGATTCAGGTACAAACCTGTGTGTATCTAGATCTAAGAATTGACTCAACATTGAAATAACCATCTTTTTTTCTTCATTAAACAATTTGACATCCAAGGGAAAGCATTGGTTAGTAAGGGCTACATCAGATCTAAAAAAATTTGAGAAAAAGGGTTTCTTTTCTTTAAATATGGTTGCATGCCTAAATGATTGAATTAGGTCTTCTTCTATGAAATCTTCTCATCTCAGGGTGAACAAAGGCAGGATTATAAGAGAATATTGGATGACAAGGGGATTTATAGGGCATGGGATTTTGGTTTTAGCAGAGTCCATTATTACTCTCAGAGGAGGAGTAATTTGATGCACACTAGTCAATAAAATCTGGGAAATTTAGGGTTTGGTCTAGACAAAAATAAAGAAAATGGGACTAGAGTACGTCGTGTAGGTCAGTGACCTGGTCCTTAAAATATTCTAGTTTGGTTTTCAGTTGGTGAACCTGGACAAAAGACAAAATAGTATAAAAAATGTCAAAATCATTATCTTCGAAAACCTCATATATTTTCTGAAACTCTAAGGCCTGCGCCTCAACTTCACCTCTACTATCCATTTTGAAATACTAATAGGTGGTGAAAAACATGGCATACCTGGAAATTTGATGGCTGGAAGGATAGTTGGATGACTTGGCTTTGTCCACACAAAAATGCTTCTTCTCACAATGTACAAAATGACAAATAATCCTTGAACACATTCTTTTCCCTTTTATAATATTCTTGAAATAGTGGTTTTGGAATCTAGGAGAGTGGTTTATTTTTCGTTGGTGGAATTGTTCTTTAATACCCATGCATGTCGCAAGAGAGGATATCTTTTTTACTGTAGATATAATCCACTTCTCTCTCAAACTGTTGATCTTGATCATTTGTTAACTTTAACCTTTCCTTATTCCACTAAATAACACCTTGTCTATATTATGTGCACCTTCCCTTAGTGAATTATCTAGTTGTCGTATATTTACCCGACCTTCATCACACACAGTTAATTTCCTTCATCATTTAACCAACACCTTTATTTTTTGTTTCCCCTTTGATTTTTAAAACAGTGTGCATACTTTTGGGTGAATCACCTAAGAGACCTCAATCTTGTCCACATGTTATACCTATTGCCGATCAAGAGTGATTTTTAATAGTTTTTTTGATCCTCCATCCAACATAGACTGCACAAGTTCTCCTAGCGGACCCCATATCCACCATCAATCTTATCCATCTTTCATCTCCACCGTCGATTTAAGCCATGCTTTAAACTTTCCACCCACTCCTTATTCATCTTTTTCCTTACATCGTGCCACAACAGATTCTATCTGCACCATCGATCTTATCTACTTTATTCCTCCTCAATGGATATGAGTGGATTGTTTAAACTTTCTGCTGATTACCAAATTTACTTTTTCCTTGCAACTTCACACAGCGGATCGACTACCCGTCATAGATCTTTCCGCTTGAAAATTTGGACCATTGAAACTTTCACGATTTACCATAAGCGCTAATTATTCATTTTTATCCCTTTACAAACCTTAGCCTATGGTTTTATGAGAAGATAAAGACCTTGGTCTCCATTTTAGCACTTATTTCATCACCTTTTGGTCATATTGTCAAAATTTTGACATACAACACCCTTATTTCACCTCAAGCCCTTTCATCTCAACTGTTAATCGAAACAGTACTAACAACCTCTATTATTTTATTAACAAAATGAGGACCCTAATCACTTAGTAGTACTCTCGGACATCTAAATACGGTCACCACATTGTCAAACAAATATATTGCAGTAGTCGTAGTCGTACAATCTTTCATTGGGGATTCCTTGGCCCATCTGGTCAAGTAATATGTCGCGATGATTATGTATTTAGCACTTTTTCTTTTACTAGGTAAATTGATGGGAACCAAAAATCCAACGACCCATTTGTCAAATTCCTATAGCATGACCTGCGTTACCTGGGGCATCTCATCTCGCTGTGATGGATTCGAGTTCTTTGATAGATGTCACAATTTTTGTAGTATTCATGTGCATCGCAATGTAGTGTAGGTCACTGCAAGGAACTATGTCTCCGAATCAAATCTCTAACAACCTTCAATACTATGGGAAAACTGAAATATATTGTTAATGCATGACCCACCATCTCATTGCAATAGTCATCAGAGCCATTTCTAAAGCGATTAGTCGTTGTTGTTCTGGTACATTTACTTCAAATTCAATAAGAAATGCATATAGGTTAGGTAATCCTTCATAAGTAGGAAAATCACATACCTCAATGCCAACCCATCTTAATGACTTTGTAATTAAAGCACATTTACGCATGGAGACTTAATGCATATGGTTCTGCCAGTTTTCCAGTGATTCCTTTGAGTTAGATGAACATGAGCTAACACTTCACCAACTTAACTTACCATCATTCATTGAATCAACATAATCATCTAGTGTAGAAGAGATGTTATAGATATTATCCAAATCCCCTTCATGATACTCACCTCAAATAGTCTTTACATATCGTTGTCCTTCTAATGGATCCAATGGAGCAACTACCCTCATTTCTGAGTCTTCAAATGATAGAATCCTCTTTTTGAAGTTTATGATTGTCTAATTTTAAATGGCCCAGTTTATTCCCAATAGTGACAGGTACGGATTGGTTTCGTCGACAATTTCAATTACCTCAAAGTCCGTATAAGTGTGGATTCCTTCCACTTCGATAGGGACTCTCAAGAAACGACCAATGGGTAGAACCTTTAACTGATTTTTCAATTGCAACTGAACAGGAGACCATACTATCTTAGGCTTCCCTATGGTTTCCCAAGTCTTCTTATTGAAAATTTTGACATATGAACCCAAATCTAATATGATGAAGTCCATCTCGTAATATCCAATATGGGAATTCATCTGTAGTTATCGATGAGTCTTTCTCCTTTTATGTATATGATTGACATTATTTTCTTTCCAAATATCTTCTTCGGGTTCTTATATCAACACAATTAGTTTCACCAAAGCATCTTCATCTTTAATAAAGGATAAACATCTTTTCAAGAAATTTTTCAAAGCACTTACTTGTCATGTTGATTTCTCTTATACAAATCAATCAAACCTTAGCGGCATGTCATATATTGGTCCTTCATTAAATGTCAGAGGAATATTCGAAGTCGAAGCACCATTATTCTTATCCATAAATTCCATACGGGCCTTGAAAAAGACCCCTTTATCCTTTTGTATGTCGAACGACACCTGTCATTGTGTTGTTGGTTGAATCTATATGTTCTGGAAAGGACCCCCTCTATCTTCTCCTGTCACAACTCCTCTTTGGGTGAAAATTGTGATATCAACATCTTTTCTTTAGGTTCAATTATAATATTTTGGAAAATTTCATTTGAATTTTGGATTTGATTGTGATTTTTATTTTCCTTAGCTTGTCATTTCGCACTGAGTTCTGGAAAATTCAATTTTCCGATCCAACACAATGCAATATGAACATGACAATGTCGGATTTGTACAATCTCTAGCATAGTTCTCTGGTTGGTTGCAAATATAACATATTAATTAACCTTGACCCCAACCGAATCCTCCTCTCCCATTTCCATGAAGTCCACCTCTTGGTTGGTTGAACTGTGTATTTTCTCTCTCATCTTGAGCTTGCTCATCACCCTTCATAATACAAGCATCAACAGTGCATTCTTGGAGCAATTGATATGATCTACAATATTTTTCATCATGTCCAACCGATCAACATAAATTACAATAAATACTTTCACTGGTACTTACTATTTTCAGCAGATATAGGCATTCTTCTGAATGATTCCCTCTTGTTTGGAAAACTCTGCACCACGACATACCTGATTGGATGAGTGGGTTCAGTACTCCAGAAGTAATATAGTCATGAAAAGCAGGAAAATTATCCTGATGATTTCCTTCCTTCCTACATTTGGTACACCAGAGCACTTCTCGATCCTCCTTTTCGTTCTTGATATATTGAATGTGTAGTGATGGGTTGGCTAACTACAATTGAATATGTACCATGCCAGCACCAGTCTCTCCTATATGCAAAGCCTCCAACTTCATAGAAAGTTCTAGTGCCTCAAACTGGGGCATAATATTATGTTGCATTAGTGGTATTCAGATGTGTGGAAATAATGCAGCTATAAACCACTCCTTATGTTGCACATCATACACCTGAAAGATCACTCTATCCATCAAAGTCTTGAATCTCTGGTCTAAGTCCTAGATGTATTCATTTGGTCACTACTTGATTTCTTTGAACTCATTGATTCACTATGAATCAAACTTCAGTTTCTTGAACTTGTCTATTGATCCATTCCTAATTTCAACCAACATCTTCTGAGTAGTTCCTGTACTAGGAACAACATAAAAATTCATATACCAATCGAGCGCCCGACCCCTAAAGGTCTTAATCATATTAATTATTTTTATAGCATCATCTTGGACCTATCATATAGTCCATACAACTTCACAGAAAAAATAATCTTCCTCTGGGTCTTCATACCCATGCCCAATGAATATGGTAGCTTCATATCATCCCCATCCATTTTGTGTAGTTGGGGTCTTAATGAACTTGAAATCGTGGGACCACTACTTGGAAATATATTAACATTATGTTGACTACTACTGTTACTTTTATTTACTGGGAAACACTTCAACACACTTTTATGTATTACCTTTTATAATGGAAATGCATGTAGGGTTATGGGTATGTTGCAGCTTTGGGTCTTGTGTGGATCTGGAACCTCCTCTATGTCTTCTAAAATAAGCCGATATTCATCTTCCTCGTTGTAGGACCCCTCATTAAGCTGTGGTTCCTATTCATAGTCTTCCCTTTCGATCACACTGCAACTCTCTTCCCTAGTCGTATACCTTCTCCTCTTCCTACTCCTCCAGTGGCCACACGCTTTGTCAGTTTCGCTTATTTACCCTTGGATCATCTTGAGTCGTCTCGCATGCTTCCAAGACCTTATTCTCGTCAATACGCATTCCCTCTGCATATAATCACTTTACTCAACAAAGTTCATTTTCAAAATCCCATTTTCACATAAAAGCATCTTAATCCACAATTTTAGCAAATTCAAATACCGATCTCATGGTCCTTGGAAGAATTCTCATTCAACTTCATAGTATGGCTTGACAATATCTATGGAAAACTCGGTAATGTATCCTTCTAAAATGTTATTGACCCATAAGTCAACAACCCTTGAGAACCTATTATTGACACGATGCAGTCTCTGGAGTAACTCAGGTGTCCAACTCTCAAGATCAGGATCCCCTCCTTGGAAATTTGTCTTCTGGAGTGTTAACCTCGAATAACCACTTGTTTAGAAGAATAGGGAATTCATTGAAAAATGATTCGTGGATATCAGAATAAATGTACCTTCCTAACCACTGACCTGGAGTCATTCACGGGTTTTGATTTTCACCTCGAGAAAATGTCTTCTCCTTCTGATCTAACCAGGACTCAATCTTAGGCTTCGTCGGATTCCAAAACATGTCCCCTTCACATTGATCCTAGAAACGAAAACGAAACCATTTTTTGGCACAAACTCAAACAAACCCAGGTTCATACTACGACATACCAACAAAGACCCAAGATATCGGCCTAACAGGATTTTAACCCTCTTGGAAACATTTGTAAAGCATATGATGTCTCCCCTGAAATACCTATGGGAGCCATAGGAACCAAGTTTCTATAGTGACAAAGAGGATCCTCATCATATTGAACATAGACACAAGTAACTATGACAACTCAGGAATCGACTAAAAAAACATTTACAACATTACCCATATTCATGTCATTAACTTAACTAGTGATGTGTTAATTCATACACTTATCCATAAATATTCAGTTAGGCATTGCAAAACAACAGTAAATAATCACACAAATACATCATGCACATTCAACAGAAGAATTTTAACATGGAAACCCAATCGGGAGAAAACCACAAAAGCACTCGATTAATAAAAGAGTTGCTTCTCGAACGCTTCTAGTCTGCACATACAACCTGCAGACATTCCCCCAAACCCCATTACATTATATCTATGCACACAGCCTACAGATTGACCACATACATACAACTATTCATAAAAAATAATACACATTCTTCGATAGACAACAACTTAACTTTTACTCACACTCTTCGCTCCCTCTAGCTAACCCCAAAATCCCAATCCCTTACAAATGTATAGGCTCTACTAATCAATTTACATCCAACGCCCACTACCCTATAAGTGGACAAAAACTCTAACTAACTAACCAACCTTTTTGTTGGACTTATTCAAAATGATTACTTTTCCTCAATCTTCGGCCAAAACTTCAGAACTGACTGCTTCTTTGACCATTTTGTCGCTGCTCAGTTCACACTTCAACCAAAATTCAAAACTGGTACTAAAATTAACCAAACTTACCCAGGGCCGACAATCCTTGATAAATTGTAAAACGAATGTAAACTATATATATATTTAACCCAATGGGTTAGCTCAAGTGGTTGAGAGTTGTTTACGTTAGAAAAAGATCTCGGGGTCAAATCCTCGGGTGGCTATGCAGGCGCCTCACTCGATGTCCCCACTGGGTTAGGCCTCATAATCAGGGCCGACGGTTACCTCGGATACCATCCAAGAAAAAAATGGAGAAGTACTTGAGGATTTCCAAAGCGAGGTTCCATCTCAAAAAGATATATATATATTAAAAATAATTCAATTCTTATGATTAGTCATCTTCATTTAAAAGAATTATTTTATATCTTGTATTTCTTAAATTTTAAAAAATTTTAAAGATAAAGAATTATTCATCATCATTTAAAAGAATTATTCATCATCATTGATGATGATGATGATGATTCTATTTCTTAAGTTTTGAAAAAATATTAAATATAAAAAAATATTGATAAAGTCATCATTATTCAATTAAACTACTTTATATTTTAATTTTTAAAATAAAATAAATAAAAATTAAATATATCAATTAAGTAGTTATTTATAACTCACACTCATCATTTTAGTGCATAATGATAAGTCAACCTTCTTTTATTCATTATGTAATATGTGTAAATAAGAGTGTTATATCTGGTATGATTTTGTTATTATATAATGACAATTTGTATAATTCTTAGTTTAATTTACTTTTCAAAATAAAACATAGTTGCTAAGCTATCTTGAATTTTTTATCATTTTTAAATTTTAAAAATAATTTTTTTTTATTGTTTAATGGCTATGTAATATGTGTAAAGAATAATATTTATGTATGACATAGTATATACAAAATGACAATTTGTGTAATCTTTAGTTTAGTAATTTTATTTATTTTTTAAAACAAAACATTATTTTTAAGTAATTTTGAAATTTTATCATTTTTTTTTTCAAAACTAAAATAGTAGTTTCAATTTATTTAGAATATAAAATTTGCAATTATTTATTTTTCATTAGCCAAAGGTCAATATTAAAGTAAACTATTGACAACTTCTTGTAAGTTATTTAATCTGAACAATTTCTTGTAATTTACATAAAATTTCTAAATCAACCCAGATCTCTTAACTCAACATCTATCAAGTAGATGTAATTTTTTAGTAATATTATGAAATTTTATTATTAATTATAGATGTATATATTATATATTCATTCATATTGATTTTTTTTAATCTTATATTAGGCTAGTTTCATGTATATATATTGATGATGATGATGATGATTAATGCCCACTAAGATCAATTTTGGTCTATTCAACTTTAAGAAGGAAAATACTTGATTTACATTAAAATCTTGTTCATGTGCTCAAAAAGCTTGGCAAGAAGCTTTACAAACTCACTATAGTTTTGGTAAGTTAAAGCTCCTTTGTAAAATGAACATTAGTCTAATATATGTTGATAAATAAAAATATTTTTTTGTAAAATATGAAAAAAAACAATAAAACTCCTTTTTAAAAAAACTTAAATAAATAATAAATAATAAATAAATTAAAAAAAATATTATCATGTGAAATATTTAATATGAGTTTACAGGAATCTACTATTAAGGCGCTCTTATTAGCTTATATATATATATGGAGTAGTATTGCAAGTTTAGAGGTAAATTAATGAGTCTTGTCATTTATTTTATTTTAAAGATTTTGTTTGATTGGATTGAAACACTATTTTCTCATATATAAAGAGAGGAAGATACTTTGTAATTATTTAATCAGATTTTATTGAAAGAATTATAACTTTCACATAAACAAATCAATATATTACAATAAAGAAATAAATGATTAAGAATTATTAAAGATTAAAAAAAAATTATTTAAGTTTTACAATTATAAAGGGAAACAAATGTAAAGTGAATTAATTCTTTGGAATTTATTTAGACACTCTTTTCAAAGACAATTTTCAAATACAACCTTATCATAAAATTTCTCCATATAACCATGGACTAAAAATTGAAAATCCTCTTACTCAAGAAAGAAGGATTTGTAAAGGCTATAGACATAGCTTTAGCTTAATCTTTAGTCATAAAATTTAAAATTGATTACAAGTATAAAGGTTCATAATGTAGATAAGAATATTACCTTTAACTACATCTTTTCATATATATATATGAAAAGATGTAGTTAAGGTTATATATATGAAAAGATGTAGTTAAAGGTAATATTCTTATCTACATTATGAACCTTTATACTTGTAATCAATTTAAAAAATATATATATATATATATTAATATTAACTATATTCTCATTCACATATAGGTTTGGACTCTTTCACATATATAAATTATGGGTATTATGTATCCATAGGATTTGGGAAAGGTAAGAAAAGCTTCGCATATATATTATATGTAAAGGAAGGGAGTTTGATATATAAAACATAGGTGAAAGGTGCATTGGTTCTCATGAGAGAAGCTAGGCATCATTTTAAAACTATATATATATATATAAGAAATATCATATTATTAGAGATTATAATATTTTTAGATGAGGATAAGGAAGCAACAGTGTGATTTGATCATGTCAGATATTCAGGATTTGGAAGAAACATTACAGACTTTGTTATGAAATATATGATCGAGTAGGATAATGGGTTGGTATGTTAGTTTATTTTAATCTTTTGATACCAAATAAATAATCAAATTTGGTACAGATCAAAGATGAGAACAAATCGAATTTCAATACCCAATTATTATTTATAAATTCTTAAACTTTATTGAAGAAGGATATTTTAGTAACAAAATCCCAAAGCTAAGAACACAACGAATTTCAATAACCTAATTATTATTTATTATTTCTTAAACTTTATTAAAGTAGCTAATTTTAGTAACAAAATCTCACCGTTTGGGAGAATGCTTCACATAGAATATTCACAAGAACAACACTCTTCTCATTGTCCAAGCAAAACATGTGTTCATCCACCAACAACAAAAGGTGATCTTTCTAGCAGGTATCAGGGTCTTGGTCACCATAGAGAGACTTAATTGGGCTAAGAGATTATTGAATCCCACCCAATTGAATAAAAAAAGTCATTCAGAAACAGATCCACTAAGTGTTTTTTCTCTTTCTTCTTTCTACCTGAGTTGTCCTCCTTCACATAGACAATTCTTTCATGGGACACCAAATCACAATAAATACCAGACTATTGCGTTGAGATTACTATGTTAATTCTATATTTATGGCAAAGATATATCAAGGCCCGTGATCTTGGAGGTGAACTTCATCAACAACCATGCAACCTCCAGGATATCGTATGGAATATACCATGGAGTAGTTGAATGGATTGACATGGAATTTTGTTTGGATTGGATAAATGGAGAGTTAATGTACAATGCTCTCCAGCTAGGTTGATGGCATTTGATATTCAGCATGATGGCCATTTGCCTCGTCATTACAAGACTAGTAGCACTCATCTTAGGGAATAACAACGTCGATTTAAGTAGAAATCATATCAACGAACATGTAATGAATAATCTAAAAAATCATGCCAGACAACCCATAAAATTTAGCAATCTTGAACATGTGTGGCTCATTGGAGTCGCTTGATATGAAGTCACTTGTTGCAAAGGAGGTCACGAGATCAAATCCCACACAGGTTTACCTATGTCCCATGTCTTGCGGGTAGGTGTGGCACCTAGGGGTATAGTGGTAGCAAGAATGGATCCCTGGACCCTATGTTACATGAGTACCAGCCCAGGCCTAGTTGTCGATTATCCTAGTAAAAAAAAAACCCACAAAAGTTAGCAAATACTGATTAGGGAAATTTTGACAAATCTAAAGAATTGAAGTAACACATATAAATCATTGACCAAATGTCTATAAATGAGAACAACAAAAAAATATTAAAACTTCAAATAAAAATAAGTTACTATTCCAAAAACACCACACTTGTCACAATTACCTTTAAAAAAATAAACACTTTGTAATTTGCAAACAAATAATGTTTTGTTTATATTTAGCATCGTCAGCTGGGGAATGGAGAGATTAGGTGACATGTAATCCGTGCAAGAAACCATATGTAATCTCGTGGCCACTTGAACTCCAAGCCAAACCATAAATAAAAAATGACAATGATAATTAGGTGTTTCGATGAAACCAGGGATCCATGAAAGCACCATATTTCAATAAAAAATTAGTTTCAATTAATCCTAACCACGCTCTTGAGAGTTCAAGGAATGGATCCATGACAACCCTAATCTTTCAACTTCAACTTCAAATTAGTCTCGTTCTTGAGAGTTCAAGGTATGGATCCATCACATCCCCATCTTTCAGCATGAAACCAATTTCAAAGCAGTGATGTTCTTGAGAGATAAATTGAGATCAAGGTATGGAAAAACATAGAAACAACATTCATCATTAATGTTCTAGTGAGTATTGCAAATGTTTCATGATATTATTTATAGAGAAGGACTAGACACCACAATTTAAGAATAATTGTTTCTCATTTGTTCAAATCATTTTATAGAATATAATGATAGACATGATAGTCATCTTGTTTGTATGGATGACTTTGTACATCCTATTGTTGACAACCAACTATGTTGCCACTTAGAAATTTGCTTGGCCTAACGGCACGATGGCCTAAACCAAGTCCTAGAACAAATCTAGTATTTGTCATCATTAGAAATTGGCTTAAGTGACATGTTAGAATAGTAGAGTCAAGCTAAACTAGTTAACCTATCTAAGCAACCAACAACATATCATAAAAGATAAGAATAGGAAAAGAAAAGGATAAGAGAACATCGATATATGTGGTTCACCCTAATGGGTTACATCCACGGGAAGGTGGTCTTCTATTATCTTCAGAATTTCTTCTCCAACCTTACACGAGAGCAAAGCACAAATACCCCAAAGAATATAGATGATGTACAATAGTGTCACAATAATACCACTACTACATCAAGAATACAGGATATGTAGAGACTCACTTGAACCTATTATACACTAAGAGATGAGGAGGAATTAGTCTCACATATTGCATGTGGGATAATATAATTCTTCAAAATAACATCTCTTAATACAATACCATGGACATATACTCTACACAAGTAAATACACCACCATATAACTATGGGTTAAATGTATTACTCTTTTACATAAGATTGTAGACAACTTCCGACATAATACAAAGACATTATTACCTTCCAAGGAATATAATATATTCCAACACTCCCCCTTAATAATGGCTGGGAGAAGGGCCCACACTAACACTAAGGGAGGAAGGAGTCATAACTGCTCCACCTTCATGACAAATTCCAAAAGAACCAAAGTTGAAAAACAAGAACACTTCGGCTGATGGAATTTGACGATGAACAATCGCTTCTTTCTCACTGAATCATGAAAGTGCACACGAACCAGGTTGTACGATGAAATACCCAACAATAAAATGCCGAGAACATGTGACGTAATACAATCGCAAGATGCCCAGATCACCACAAGAGTCATCACAACCATACATGATAGCTAAAGAACTATGATATAACATCCACACCAGTGTACAGATACCTTCTGACGGTCGATACAACATAACATGTGGCTAAGAACACGACAACAATGTACAAAAAAACCTAGATGGCCAATGCACATGCGAATAGCAGACATTCTTCCAATCAAGGTGCAATATAAATATCTGTAGAAGACCTCAAACATCGAAGAAACAAGACCCCAATGGTCTATACATAGAAAATGATATCATACAGATGAACATCATGACTTTAATAGTAGAAGATGGTGCTTCATTACTTCTGGAATAAGGTGAAAGCCTAAACAGAGAACTTATCTGCACAAGAACTTTCAAGATTAAAGCATATAAAGATCATAAAACAAAATTGCTCATATAGAAATGAAAATTCTTATATACCAAAGGTTAGCAAACATCATATAAAGGAATGGCAACATAATATGATCAAATAAAAGATTAACTTGCTCATTAAGGAAAATGAAGTTACTTTTACACATTAAGTATCATCCACAACATATAAATAGTGAGCCAAATATTTCACTTAAGTATATGAAAATTTAGTCATCAAGCAACTAATCTGAAGCATAGGTGCATTCCTTATTAGTATGAGGTTAATATGCAAGAGATGAATGCCTGAAAATGTCAATGCTTCCATATAGGAACGTTAGAGACAAGTAGGGACAAGATAACCTCTGCAATCATAAGAATAGAAATCTCATTGCAACAAGAACAAGGTGCTCATGATAAATAGTTCAAGATTTAAAGATTGCTCAAATCCATATAAATATTGAGTAAAAGATGACAAAATAAACATGACATGAGATATAGATAAATCAAAATGTTTAATATGATCAACATATAGCAAATTATGGTCAACTCATGATCTCACTTATAAAAAATTATGAAATGACAAGTCACTAATGGTCTTAATCATGGGTTCATTTCTTGTTAACACTATGTAAATATGCAAGAGACGAAATGCCATGGAAATGTCAATGCTTCCATATTGGAATGTTAGAGAGAAATAGCACAGGAACTAGATACAATCTCTGCAATACATGAAAAAGAAACTATATCCCAATTAAATAACTTATGACAAGCTAAAAAATATGATATCACATAGATTAAAAAAAAATATTTTACTTAAGAATTTAATTAGCAAGAGCATCTAATGATCATAAATATATTACTTATAAAATAATGAAATTGCTTTTACACAAAGGTCAGCAATAACATATAAATAAAGTAAATAATGATCACTAGATAACACACACGAGATTGTTCTTATAAAATTGTTTTTTATAAACAAAACAAAGAAAAGAACAAATTAATTATTAAGTATATTTAAAAAATATTAAGCATTAGATGGTTTATAGCTATCATGTTAGAATAGTAGAGACAAGCTAAAGTAGTTAACCTATCTAAGCAACCAACAACATATCATAAAAGATAAGAACATGAAAAAAAAAGAATAAGAGAACACCGATATACGTGGTTCACCCTAATGGGTTACATCCACAGGAAGGTAGTCTTCTATTATCTCCATAATGTCTTCTCCAATCTTACAAGAGAGCAAAGCACAAATACCCTAAAGAATATAGATGATGTGCAATAGTGTCACAATAGGGGCCACTACTACATCAAGGATACATGAATATATGTAGAGACTCACTTGACACTATTATATACTAAGAGATGAGGAGGAATTACTCTCACATACTGCATGTGGGATAATATAATTCTCCAAAATAACATCTCTTAATACAATACCATGGACAAATACTCTACACAAGTAAATACACCACCATACAACTATGGGTTAAATGTATTACTCTTTTACATAAGATTGTAGACAACTTCCGACATAATACAAAGACATTATTACCTTCCAAAGGAATATAATATATTCCAACATGACGAGGTAAATCCCTATGCACTGTAGACTGCTTGGCTAGTCTAACTTAACATTTGAATCTAAAGAAGTTCCTTGGAACTTCTCCATGGCTTGACATGAATTAATGAAATATAACCTAATGTCCGCTTCAGAGAACATTTTGAGGGCATCCATTCTAGTTGGTGGAGCACCAATTTCATAGTCTTGTTTCATTTTTCCATCAAGGCCAAGTGGAAAAATGGGAGCATATCGTTACAAATTTACCAGTTTCCGATAAAGTCGATAGTTGTAGAGGAGGTATAAAATATATATATGTAAATCAAATATTCAAACAAGCTTGGGTACACTACATGGAGGTTGACATTTGAATTATGCAAAACCAACCTTTGTAAACTCATGAAGTGATTTTTCTTGTGAACTGTGCAAACTAAGCAAATTTATGACTTTTCTAATAACGTGCAAATATACCACCAATGTTGCACCATGTGTCGTAGATGCTAGATATCCAACAATCATCA
Source organism: Pseudotsuga menziesii (assembly GCA_001517045.1). Classification (NCBI taxonomy): domain Eukaryota; kingdom Viridiplantae; phylum Streptophyta; class Pinopsida; order Pinales; family Pinaceae; genus Pseudotsuga; species Pseudotsuga menziesii. The sequence goes on from LPNX010131016.1 coordinate 514,431, forward strand.
AAATGCAGTCTGATGCATCTGCACAAGAAAAAATACTTAAGAAGGGAACAATTGCAAGAGGAGGCTCCATCTCTTCAGTTTCCTTAATGCCTCCATCATCCTCCACTTGTATGGGTTTTGTATTGGCCTCCAAATATGGTGATGGAAACTCTGGTGACTCAGAGACTTCAGGAACTGGTGTCAAAGGTTGTATGTGGGAAGGAGACTACCCATAAAAGACCTCTAGAGATCATCATTATGAAAGTTGAAAAAAGTCAACTACAACACCGCTACAGAGGAAAATCGGTTTTTGTTGTTACGATCGGTTGGTAGATGTCCAAAGAGTATCCATCAACTCAACTCAATAAACCAACCCTTATCAAGTAGGCTAGTATCCTCTTTCAAGCAAACCTTACAAGACCACATGATATACAATGCTCCATGCTCTAGGTGATTTATAGCAAACAAAGCAAACCATAACTTTATCTCCGTGCCTAATTCCTGAAAAACAATATGCAGTTTGCAAAGTTATAGGCACATAAATTTCTAACAGCTCGGATACGATCAAAGTGTGAAGAAAGTGATTCCAGCCCTACCAACACACTATTCAAAAATTTTGTGTCCATGGTCATGCAATTCATGAAGAAACCAACCTATTAAATGCTCGTGGGTCATGTCCCAAAACTATAGAACAAGCCGAACCCGTCATTGAGCCCCAATTTACTCACTACAAACTAAAACATGAGCTCTTGGCTAAGTAAAATTCTTATGATCGAACAATCACATATACACAAGCTATGCTTGCATAAATTTACAAAAACCCCAATATCATGACAAAAACGTGAAAAACCATTGCAATTTGTTGTCCCTTAGAATTCGAGGGTTTTCTTAAAAACCCTAAGTTATGGAATTGTCTCCCCCATCATTCTCCATTGTGGTTTTTCCCATTACAATACATAAAATCCAATAGTAAACCCCACTAAAAACCCAAAAATCAACACTATCAAACCAATGCACAAAGTTGGCCCTCAAAATAACACATTTCCAAAGCTTATTTAAAAACCTCCCCAACATGAAATCCCACCATGCAATTTCGATGCCAAACCACATAAACCCTCACTACAGATTACTCCAATCTCACCATTAGAAGGCGGACACGACATAACCCAAAATTTGACCGCAATTCATTCCATTTTCTCAAACTCAAAGACGACATAGACACCCTCACTACACCAAAAATATGACGCAACATGATTGACCTTACCTTGTTCAAAAAATAGAGACAAAAACAAATTAAAAAGAAGACACTCTATGGTATCTAGACTGTTAAACACATAGATAAAAACCAAAGAAAAACACATTCATATTCAAAATGTTGCAACTTACAAAGCTTGCTTCCTCTTCTCAAAGTTCTTTTTCTCCACTACTTCTGTAAATATTTCATTTTTCTAATTACATCAACTACTATACAGGAGGCTCTCCTACCATTTATCTACATGATACACTCATTTGCTACAATACAACTAAGCAAAAAGAACCCTATATTGCAAATACCCAAAAGAAGAACACAAAAATGACAGCCCAACCTGCATAACAAACTAACCCAAAACACCATGCGAGTTCCTTAGCCCTGTCTAAGCCTAAAATGATGGATACCGAAAAACGCCCGTGTCAAAGTCACCCAACTTATACATTACTCATAGCACAAAAAAACATGGCAAAACCACCTGGAACCTAGCACAACAAACATAATAAACTAGTCTAATGTTGCTTATGTGAACCCACCACCTACACCTGGGCCAATTACAAGCCATTAAAATAGCAAAACTTTAAAAAATTAAATAGTGCAAATTCCTTCGCATTGCAAACACAAAGGTGTATATTAAAAATAAAACTAATACAACTTCACCAAAAATAAATATCCCCGTCTCGTACATAAAAAAATGTGTAGCAAACAAGGCGAACATGACACTTGTGGTTAAGTAGAATTCGGATATAATCTTGAAATGCGAATTGGGATGCTTTTATATAAAGAGAGAAAATTGACTTCTTTAATAATTTGGTATGGGGGTGGACAAGACATATCCTATAATTTCTTGAATAATAAAGTTAAAACCTACTTATTTCTTTTAGTACAACATATTTAATTAAAATTAAAAAGCAGAAGAAGGAAAAAATATTTTTCAATTTTACTTCCTTTATATTTGAATGACGAGATAGAACGATAGAAATTTGAATAGTTGTCAGTCAAATCACGGGTGCGTATGGAGTCCAGCTAAGAACATTGGATCCATATGGTCAAACGTTTCAGGCGGTCCGAAATGATGATTTGTCGTGAAGTGTTAAAGTCAAGCTGAAACCTTTGAATATCAAGCTGCTAGATTTTTTGCCCTTTGTTGAAAAATATATTCCTGTCGTGAAGTGTGCAAATAAATACATTTTTCATTCCAGTACATTCTTATCTCTTCCCATTAAATAATAAAATACATCAATAAAATATAAACTAATAATACACAATTCTATAAATTAAACATTTAGAAGCCTTTTGATTAATAATATTTGCACACCTAGCGTAGAAACCTAAGACTTTAGATATCAAAGTTAAATAAAGAGAAACATAACTTATGTCGCATTAATGTATAGAATAATATTACAAAGCTCTCATTCTAGTTTAAAATTTTAATTAATATGCAATGGTTTTACATAAGATTTTATCTTAAATGTTTATTCGTAAGAATGTTTATCTTAAATGTTTATTCGTAAGATTTTATCTTAAATGTTTAATTATGTTTAACCTTTAAGAACATAAAAAGTTGAATTCGTAAGAATTTAACCACTCACATAAAATTCAAACCATCTTCTAAATCATTAAAATCAAACATCAACTAACAAAGATACCAAGAATTCAAACATTTAACACCAACCAACTGAAATACGAAGAATTCAAACATTTAACTTTTTTAAATTTAAATATAGTTAAATTTGTACTTTAAAACTATATTATTTTATTTTCTGACCATTCTTGTCCACTAAGTTCCCAACAATTTTAGGCCTCTATTTAAAAAAAAAATCCTTCTACGTCATGTCATGGCCTGGCTTCTTCTCTCGCTATGTACTTGCTGCGAATGGCATATTCTTCACTACAACTTGGATGTCAAAATTCGTGATTACCTTCTCTGGTCCAGTACGCTGTCTGATCTAACAGTCGACCGCCATGGGAAGCCCAAAGCCTCACGTAGCTATCTTTCCCTCCGCGGGAATGGGCCATCTCATCCCAGTCGCAGAGCTCGCCAGGCGCATCTCCGGCAGCCATGGATTCTCCGTCACCTTCATCACCTGCAAATGGATGTTCTCCCCTCGCCTCATGTCTGCTTATTCCGAAACCATGGCGTCCTCGGGTCTCGACATCGCCTTCATCCAGCTGCCGGACGTGGAGATCGAAGGCGCAGAACACATGAAACTGGAAACTCACCTATCTATGTTTCTGGAGAAATCCAAAGGATCAGTAGAAAGCGCTCTCAGATCCCTCGTCCACTCTGCCTCTCCCGTTTCTTCTTTCATCACTGATTTTTTCTGCTCAACCATGTTCGATGTGGCCGCCGAGCTCCGCATACCCACATACGTATTCTTCACTCCCAATGCTTCTCTGCTTTCTTTCATGCTATCTATTCCGAAGCTCGTCTCAGAGATTCCAATTTCGTTCAAGGACGCCGAGTTTCCAATAGAGATACCGGGACTTCCACCCATCGCTGGCACGGATCTGCCGCCTCCCTTTCAGGACAGGTCCGATGAAGCCTTTTACTGGGTCGTTCGTCATTCCTCGCGCTTGTGGGAAGTGGCTGGGATTTTGATAAACACCTTAGATGCGGTGGAGACGGAACCGATCAAAGCTCTTCTTGAAGGTAAGATACTTAATCCCACTGAAACTCATCGAGGTCCCCGCATTTATCCCGTTGGGCCGCTCATATCATCGTCGCCTCTTGCATACGACGACAAACTTGTCGGAGCAGATGGAGGGACGGATTGCCTCAAGTGGTTAGACAACCAACCGCCTTCGTCGGTTATGTTCGTTTCGTTCGGAAGCGGAGCAGCTCTGCCGAGGGCGCAGGTGACGGAACTCGCCGTGGGACTGGAAGCAAGCGGACATCGCTTCCTGTGGGTGCTGCGCAGTCCGTCAAGCAGCTTTCTCTCCGTCCAGGATGCAGAACTTTCCCAACTGTTACCTGAGGGATTCGAGAATCGAACCAGGGACCGAGGACTAGTTGTTTCTTCATGGGCGCCTCAGATTCCTGTTCTCTCTCACCCATCCATCGCCGGTTTCGTTTCACACTGCGGTTGGAACTCTACTCTAGAAAGTATCTCTCATGGAGTACCTCTGATCGCTTGGCCTCTTTTTGCGGAGCAGAGGATGAATACGATTCTACTGGTTAATCAGTTGAAGGTGGGGATCGCAGCAAAGAGGGAAAGCGATGGATTCGTAAGGAGAGAAGAAGTGGAGAGAGCAGTGCGGGAGTTGATGGAAGGAGAAGGAGGTAGGAGGGTAAGGGCGAGAATCACAGAATTGAAAGCGAGGTCCGTGACCGCGTTGGAAGAAGGGGGGAGTTCGTACAAAGCCATGGCCGCCGTAGTCTCCGAGTGGGAAACAAACGCAGAAAACTTAGCAGCTAAAATTCCCAATACACAGATTTCCAGTTGGAAATAAGAAATTCGAACTGGGAAATCTGTATTTCGGTAAGAAGGGACTGTGCACGGATCGCTTGTCTTATGTTCTCAAAATTTGTAGTGTGAAGTAAAAGGCTAAATGTGCTTGTACAAAATATAGCGTTGTGTTTTCTAGCCAAGATAGATAGAAATACAGCGGAAAAAAAAGAAAAAAAAGAAAAAAAACTATGTAAATATAGGTGTCATTCTTTCATGATGGTAGTGTAACTTGTCATTGTTAGGTGGCTTTATGATTGTAGGTATAACTTATTGTATGGATAGGTGTTTAGATATTATTTCATATTTTGGATTTTTTAAGGTATCAACAAGATTAATTTTAGTGTAACAGGTGTATATTGAGGAGATTGTTTCATGGTCGCCATATTTTGTTATGCTTAAATACATTTTAATTAAGATTCAAATGGTTGAGACATAGTTATGAAATAGAAAATATTTTTTAATTTTTTATATTTTTCTAATTAAACGGTTTAAGTATGAGTGATCCATGCCTAGCTACATGTTATCACTTACATTCATCTTGTTATTCATTTATCTCACATTCTTCTAGTTATTTGCCATGAATTGTTGGTTCTTCAGTCATCCATTCATCAACTATGAGTTATCCATGCATTGATACCAATTATCCATTCATCAATAGTTATTTTTTATAATTGTTTATTTTGAATTTTGAACTACTCACATAGAAATAATCTCCACAGTACACTTGTCTCAAATAAAAAAACTCATTAAAGTTTTATAATTCTTGTTAGTTTTTTTTGTTATTATTTATTAAATAGCATTTATTTTATGTTTTTTATTTTAGTAGTTTAATATTTATGTTATATCTTAAATAGATATTTATAAGGAGTAGGTAATTGGTTTAATGTTTAGTATTTGTTTAATAGTCACCCATCTCTCTACAAAATTAAGTAGCTAGCTACACCTATATGTGTTCACCAACCACTTGGCTTGTGGTTATGCTAGTTATATGTGATGTAATATATATGGAGATGATAACATGACTTTAGATATTGATCTTGGTATTAGATATTATGATTGGCATAGATACATGATCTTTTTTTTCTTATTATAATTATTTAAAATAAATAAAGATTTAATTTTCAAATGTTAAGGCAGAGTTATGTTATTTTTATTTTATTATATAATTTTATAGTTATTATTAATTAAATTTTAAATTATGTTAATTTTAATTTTGTTTATTTATTTTGATTTTACTATAAAAATGTAGATATACTTTATGATGAGCACAATGATAGGTAAGAAGATCAAAATTGTAGCAAATGTTCTAAAATTTCTATTTAATGTAAGTGTTTCTAGGACATTTTAAAAGAAAATGGTTTTCATCTCCAATCCTCTTAGTGTCATAATAAATCCTTTCATCCCATGATGTCTAGAATTGTTAGTGCCTTGTTTCACTACTTAGCTAGTGAGAGTTTGTTCTAGTTTTAGCAATGTTGATTAGAGAAATCTCTCTATCATCCGTATACTTATCATACAAGTCAACTCTGGATTTGAACTTATCATTTGATACTTATGGTACTTCTAAAAACTTATACTCTTGTACTTCAAAGGTCGACCCTTTGACCTTTCATTTTCCTTTCTTATTTTCAGTTTTAATTGCCTCTACCAATTCTCCCTCAGATTCGGTCTTTTGTCTTTTTGACATTTCTGAACTTTCTTCTTCCTTTGTTTCCATAGCCTCTGAATGGTTTCTCTTACATGTCACCTTTGAATTACTTGCAATGGGAACTATTACTTATGTTGCTTTTATTATGGACAATGGATTTTCTTGTGAAACTTATGTATCCTTCATCTGTGTTGGATAATCCATCCAATTGAAGTTGTCAGCTAAACCTTCCACTACCTGATGTTCAAATGCCTTGATTTTATTCATATGTCTCCTCTATGAAATAATATGGCATGGGTCATAATTGATTACAAAATATTTCCTAAAATTCATACCTTATAACAGACTTTCAATTACAGGGAGTGCAGTTTTATTTTTTATAATGAATGGCCCAACCACCCATGGAAACTTAATCTCAAAAGCCTTTTTAAAGCTGATAAAATGTTAATTCTCTACAATTAACTTATGTATTACAAACTCCAAGGAGAACAATCTAAAGGGTCAAGAATGCTGGAAAAATATATGGTTCATGAGTAAATCCATACACCTTGATGCTAGTGTTCTCTTCTAACAGAAACCAATCCCCTATTGTCCTATCCGGAGCAAGTTGTAGAGCCTCCTGCATTTGTTGTAGCACTCTAGGCAAATTGTTATGAAAGAATACTTTATAAACCTCTAACATCAATAGGTTCATGTATTTGAAAAACTCACTACTAATCTCTGTTGTTAGTACCATTTATGGGAGCTGCAAATTTTCTTCATTGAAAAATAGGACCATTTTGATCAGGTATGACTGAAACTTGAAGTGCCTATTATTGTGGAAATTCACTAGCTGATAATCAATGTTTTCAACTACGAATTCATCAAATTTAAGACAAGGAGGTTGAGGGGACTAAGACTCAGACTGACTCATGTTGATTTTGAAGAACAAACTCCTTAATAATTCAAGGACAAACATGTATTTATCTAGACCTAAAAATTGACTCAACATTGAAATAACCAGCTTTGTTTCTTCATTAAATAGGTTAACATCTAATGGAAAGCATTGGTTAGTAAGGGATACATCATATCTAAAACATTTAGAGAAAAGGGGTTTCTTTTCTTCAATGGTTACATGCCTGAATGATTGAATTAGGTCTTCTTCTATGAAATCTTCTCGTCTCAAGGTGAATGAAGGTAGGATTATAAGATAATATCAGACGACAAGGGCATTTACAGGGCATAGGATTTTGGTTTTAGTAGAGTCCATGATTACTCTCTCAGAGGAGGAATAATTTGATGCACACCAGTCAATAAAATCTGGGAAATTTAGGGTTTGGTATAGACAAAAATAGTAAAAATGGTACTAGAATATGCAATGTAAGTCAGTGCCCCGGTCCTTAAAAGTTTCTAGTTTGGTTTTTAGTTGGTGAACCAGGCCAAAAGACAAAATAGTATAAAAAATGTCGCCATCTCTATCTTTGAAAACCTCATCTATTTTCTGAAACTCTAAGGGTGAAAACGTGGCCTACCTGGAAATTTGACAGCTGGAAAGATAGTTGTGTAACTTGGTTTTTTCCACACAGATTTACTTCTTCTCCCAATGCACAAAATGACAAATAACCCTTGAACACGTGCTTTCCCCTTTTATAATATTCTTGAAATAGTGGTTTTGGAATCTAGGAGAGTGGTTTATTTTCTGTTGGTAGAATTCTCCTTTAATCCCCAGGCATGTCACAAGAGTGTATCTCTTTTTTTATCGTAGATCTAATCCACTTCTCTCTCGAACCATTGATCTTGATCATATGTTAACTTTAACCTTTCCTTATTCCGCTGCATAACACCTTGTCTATCTTTCGTGCACCTTCCCTTAGCTAATCATCTATTTCTCGTAGATTTTCCCAACCTTCATCACACATCGTTGATTTCCTTATCATTTAACCATCACCTTTATTTTCTATTGCCCCTTTGATTTTTAAAATAGTGTGCATCTTTTCTAGGTCGATCACCTAACTGACCTCGATCTTGTCCACTTGCTATACCAACTGTCTATCAAGAGTGATTTTTAATAGTTCTGTTGATCCTCCATCCAACATAAACCATGAAGTTCTACCAACAGACCCCATCTCCACCATCGATCTTATCCATGTTTCAACTCCGCCGTCGATTTAAGCCATGCTTTAAAATTTCTGCACACTCTTGATTCATCTTTTTCTATGCATATTTCCACAATGGATTCTATCTGCATCGTCGATATTATATAATTTATCCATCCTCCATGGATCTAAGTGGATTGTTAAACCTTTCCACTGATTACCAAATTTATGTTTTCCTTGCAACTTCACACAGCGGATCCACTACCCGTCGTAGATCTTTTCACCGAAAAATTTGGACCGTCGAAACTTTCACTATTTAACATAAGCACTATTTCTTCATTTTTACCCCTTTACAAACCTTAGCCTATGGTTTTACGAGAAGATAAAGACCTTGGTCTCCAATTTAACACTTATTTCATCACCTTTTGGTCATATTGTCCAAATTTCACATATAACACCCTTATTTCACCTCAAGCATTTTCATCTCAACTGTTAATCGAAACAGTGCTAACATCCTCTATTATTTTATAAACAAAATGAGTACCCTGATCAATTAATAATACTCTCGTACATCCAAATATGGTCACCACATTGTCAAACAAAATATTGCAGCAGTCGCAGCCTTACAATCTTTCATAGGGGATTCCTCGACCCATCTGGTCAAGTAATCTATCGTGGTGATCATGTATCTAGCACTTGTTCTTTTACTGGGTGGTTTGATGGGAACTACAAAGTCAACAACCCATTTGTCAAATTCCTGTAGCATGACCTGCAGTACCAAGGGCATCTCATCTCATTGTGGTGGATCCCAGTTCTTTGATATGTAATGTCCCCGGTTTTGACCCCGTTTGCATGATGTATATATTGTAATTAATCGTGGTGAGGAGCTCAAGGCAAAAGCCCCACCATCGATTTGGTTGTGTATGTTTCAGCAATGGGGGATAATTGCCGATGGTACGTCGTGCTATCCGGCACATTTTAATTCGGCATCATGTAAATCCGCACATCAATTAAAATAAACCACAACTAGCTACGGCAGTGCAACGTTGAATGAAAAGGGCATGGTTCCAAAGGATGAGGGGTGGGGGGGGGGGGTCAAACCTTGGTTTATGGGGGAAAAACCCATGTTTTGTCACCTTGTTGATTTTCCATATTCCCTTATTAACCTCTTTAATGCTTCAGCTGGTGGTTGGGGGAGTTATTGTTGAAGTGGTGGTGGTTGTGGCAGGCTGTCAGCCTTACCCACTTGCTCACTCCACCCACATCTGCCCATTATTCTCCCTCACGCACTTTTCCCTGGCCAGTTCACTCTCTCACCACGATTTTGGGTCTGTTGGCTCCTCACGCACAGGCCCTGGGCGATTTTGGTCTCACGCAGGCATTTTCTTCCTCTTCACGAGTTGCTAAACGCTCAGGCACTTGCAATTCGCATCCTCCTGACTGCTGTGCATTCTCACACAGAGAATTTCCCTCCCGTTTCTCATTTTCGCGCATAGGAATTTCCTGGGTTTTACCCACGTCGTTTTCCTCTGCGGATTGGTGAATGGAGTGGCTGAATCCTTTCCCCATGGGTCGAATCATGGGTTCTGCGTTGATTATTACCCACGCCCAGGCTGGGAGTCTGTAAATTTATTTCCAGCGTGGTCTATGTGAGTTTCCCTGTTTTGGACTGTGCATAGTTGCCATCGTTTTCATTGTGAAATTGGGTTGCTGTTGTTACCCTGGTTTGGGTGTTGTTGCTGAAATGTTTTGGCCATGATAGGGCCAAGAACAACTCCGTATTTCCCTGGTTAAGCTGTGACAGCTAAGTAATTGCCTGAGTGCAATGGTTAGTCTTCGGACTATGCTGGCTTGGCTTGTCTGTTGAAAGCCTGTGAAACCCAGCTACGTTGGTTTGTTGTTTATGTCCCCTTGGCTATGTATAAGCCTGCAATTGACCCTTATTCCGGAGGAATCATGCCCAGCTAGAGGGTGGCAGCGTTGCTGAGAGATTGATGAGCAAGATGGCCTATGGTTGGGTGGAACGTTGCAGCGACGTAGCTGGTTGCGGGTGAATTCTTCATTGAAAGATAAGTACTGCTGTTTACTGCATCTCTGTAATTTATATTGATTGTAAATGCTGGAATGTCTATGTTTGCTTCCGCTGATTGTTTGAAGGACTGTGCATCCTTGTATGATGAATTATGCATCTGTGCATTCTTGTATGCTTGGCATTCCTGTTATGATGCCTGTTAAAGCTCCCAATTTCAGCATTTGATTTCGATCAATGTTCATGGGGCTATTTGCCCGGCTGTGTTTGATGTTCGTCGCGTCCTCTTCGCTGGTTGAGGGATGGGGACGTGACAGAGTGGTATCAGAGCTCTGGGTTGCAGTAATGGGCTTCTATGGGCCAAGAAAGTGCAGCGACAGAAGGTATAATTACCTTCTTTGTTCGGCAGAGCAGCAAAAATTTTGAGAAAATTTGGCTAAGTGTGAACAGTCGAAAGAACTGGAGAAGTTCCTACCCGCCGTTGCGGAAGGTTTCGTGAAGTTCCTATCTTCCGTTGCAGAAGGGTTCACGGAGTTGATGTCCGCCGTTGCGGGTGAGACAACGATCTTTCCATCCGCCGTTGCGGACGGCGAAGCAATCTCGCATCCGACTCGAGATCCGTCCGATCGCCGACGCCGCATAAAGATTTCAAAATCCGGCTAAGTATGGAACGGTCGGGCCATTGGAGGAAGTGAACTTCCGCCGTTGCGGAAGGATTGGTAAAGTCTCTTATCCGTCGTTGCGGACGGTGAAGCAATCCTGCATCCGATGCGAGAGTCGTCCAATCGCCGACACCGCAAGAAGGTTAGAAATTTGGCTAAGTGTCGGAACGATCGGAAGGGAAAATGGTCCGACGTCCGACGTTACGAGAGTTGTCCAACGTCCGACGTAAGTGCCAAATCGGAAGAGATGGCGAAGTGGGCGTTCGTCGTTGCGGACGAATTGGTGAAGCTCCTCGTCCGCCATTGCGGAAGAGTTCTCAAAGTGGAAGAATCCCGGAAGTGCCGCCGTTGCGGACGGCGGAGTGATGTTGCATCCGATTCAAAAGTCGTCCGATCACCGACGCCACCGAAAGGTTGGAAATTTGTTTAAGTATTGGGGCAGTCGGAAGAGTTGGTGAAGTCGACGTCCGCCGTTGCGGGTGAAGAAGCAATGAGGCTTCCGATGGGAAAGTCTTCCGATGTCCGATTTGAGAGTCAGCAGACACCCGATGTGAAAATCGCTCTCCGTGAGTGCCGATCGGGAGAAGTAAAGGTCTGGCAAGCCGCCGTTGTGGAAGGTTGGAACTTCCGAGAGAGCCGATTCAGCGGACGTGATGATGGTTCCGGGAGCCGATGCGTCGGATGGATAGATGAAGTGAGGGCCGATTCTGCAAGGGAGCAAA
>LPNX010131016.1:526687-539210 GCA_001517045.1 Pseudotsuga menziesii
GTGAGCATGATAATGATTGCACGAAGTAAATGAGCTTTGAGAACACTGATGTGACTAACCTTTGAAGTATTTGAATTTTATAAATTCTAAAAATGCTTCAGTGATGGTTGTAGCAATGAGATAGTATATGCATACTTACCAAGTGTTTGGTTGATGGAAGCTCATGTTTCAGGTAGATTATTTTGAGAATGGCATTGAGAGGTAAGATCCTGACCAATGCTAGAATCTACCATTTATGAGAGCTTGTTAAATTTGAATTGTGAATTTCAAATATTGCTGACAACTGCTAGTCACTACTGGCTTGTATAAGCTTGTGTGTTTGAAGCTTATGTTTCAGGTAGATTATTCGAGCATGGCAGTGAGAGGTAAGATCCTGACCAATGCCAGAATCTACCATATGATATGCATAATAGGTTGTTAGGATTCGAATTGTGAATTTCGGATTTGAGAAATTGCTGACAACCACTAGCCATTGTTGGCTTGCATAAGCTTGTGTTTGGATGTTTGAAGCTTATGTTTCAGGTAGATTATTCGAGCATGGCAGTGAGAGGTAAGACCCTGACCAATGCCAAAATCTACCATTTATGAGAAGAAGTCTCATGGTTGTGAAAATTAGTTGGTACGGGTTGTTAAATTCGAATTGTGGATTTCGGATTTAAGAGGTACTAACGGCTATTAATCATTGTTGGCTTGTGTGAGATTGTGTCAGGAGGGACACATGGTAAGTGGGTATTCATGTTATGATAGTAAGCATAAAATTATAATGGGCATAGTAGTGCTGCTTACAAGAAACCCACAATTGAGCAAGTCAATCTCTGTCGTAGATAGAATCGCAAATTCTTGATGAATTTAATTGCTAATGTCATTGCTTGGTTATAGAACGATCAATTTGGATTGTAGTATCGGGTAATGACTGACTATTTGGCTATTTGATGAATGTGTCAGGAGTACACACTGCAGGACGATCATGTGTGATGACCTGCAAGAGCCAAGCTTCATGGGAAGGTTTTCCCTTATCTTGGAAATGGGGTTCGTGTGAAACTCCGTTAAACATTTTGAAAATGTCTCATCTGCACTGCATGTTTGGTGATAACATGAGTGAGATGGTTTGGATTATGTCAGTGAGACGTGTGTGGATATGAAACGTAAACATGAACACGGGGATGGGGCCTTGGTTTGCTTAAACCTGGTGATTGGAAACCACACAGACAGAGCTAGAGGGCTGGATTTCTTCTCCACAACCCCGGGATAGCACTAGAAGGGAATGCAGGGCCTGAGGGACTGTGTAGCAGAGAAGGGAATGATTCCTTGTGCTGGGTGTGTGTGTGGATGTTATAGAAGTCAGGCTAGTTCTGGTGTAGGTGTTCCTAGCTCTGCAGCGAGCTCACCAGCTTAGCATTCAGTTTTTCCCAACTCCTTGACGGTGCCTAACAAATATAAAAGGCATACTACGACGGAAAATGGATAAGTGTTCTGCAACCCTTGCTATGAATATGCATGTTTAATCGTTAAATTGTATATGCAGAACATGTTTTGATTTATTTCCATGATGACCGATTGCTTGAGTATGAATAGAACCTACATGGCACACACTGGAAGAGAGTGCACACTTTTTCGATGTCAAGTCATGAAAGGGTTTTCAATATTGATTACACTCTGGGGAGTGGACGCACTCCTGGTGTCTCAATATTTGATAGTGAATGATATGAAAGGTGATTACAGTTTTAGAGCAATGATGCTGATGAGTTGGCTTGTATTGCTTGTGTTGCTTGTGTTGACAGGTAAAGGTGAAGGTAAATGGTTGATATAAGTGTATGTTGGTATAAGTGCATGTTGATATAATTGTATGTGTCATTATTGACATAAGTGCATGATGGGCTGTGATATGCCTAAGGATCCATAGTAGATCCTAGACCTGGAAATGGTCATGATAAAGTTCCAAGCCCAGTCGACATGGTTATGTACTGGCTGGACATTAATTATTTGATGTTGTGGAGCAGCCGGCGTGCTGACCTAACATCTGAGTCCATAGGCGATCCCAAGGCTTGCAAAGCGAAGCAGGATCCTGTGGACGAACGAGGAAACGTACAATACAGATAAGTATTGGATTATTTTGCTTGTGAATATACATGTGTATATGATTTGGTTATGTTGTTTTAAACTCTTTCTTTAGAGATAAAACTGATGAGAGTAAACTGAACATGTTAATCTATTCAATGTTGGATATAGGTATCGCTGGAGGTGAGGACTATGAGAGCATCCTAGAGGTGCATATGGACATGTGACTGTCCTGGAAAGCTCGGGTTAAGCGGTAATGAAAAAGGTGCTAGTAGGACGGGGGAGTCCTAGCAGCCAAGACAAACCATGTGGAGAGACTCCATGGTTTATAGGTCTAGAATAGACCGAAGACACTAAGTGTCATGACCAAGAAGGATTGGTCCAGCATTCACGGTAAAGTGAAAGAGGCTGAGAGCATGAAAATCCACAGTGATGGTGTGGGTTCCAGGATGGAACAAAATAAAGAGGGGAAAAACTCTTACTGCTCTCTCTTGCCTTTTGATTATATATATATACATATATATATATATATTGCATTGTGAAAACAAAAGATTGTTGAATGCATGTATGATGGAAATGAAATGTGTGTATTTGCTTAAAGTAAATTGTGAATGCCGGAATAGTTAATTCCTTGCCTAGGAATGGACATGAAGGAGCTCAGGTGCCTGTTGGGGAAGGCATGAAAAATATGAAAGTTTCTTTAAAGGAACTTGGACTGTCATGCCAATTGGGTAATTAACTAACTGATTTTGATGCCTATATTATGCTTGGTCTGATAGACTTTCAATGGTGCATTCTACAGAGGTGAGAAAAATGAAACCAGGTGGTGCACATTGATTATGGTAGCAGATCAAAAGTTGTTGGACTTAGCTGGAAGTCTCCTTCAAGTGATTGCCAAGACCCAAGAGAATCTTTGGGAGATGCTCAGGATACAGAAAAGGCAGAGTGAAATGAACCACCAGATTTTGCAAGACTCTATTAGTTTGCAAAGGGAGGTGAAAAGCCTTCTGGGAGCAATCGGCAAAGGAAAGGAAGGTGGATCAGCACTGGGACAATTGTCCAAGCGACCCGATAAGAAATGGTCCAGGCATGAAGACTCAAAGGAAATTGAGCAGGTAAAGATGAAGCAGCCAGTGAGATGCTGGAGATGCGGAGGACATCATTTACGCCGGGACTGTCCGATGAGGGAACATGATGAGGGCAGTAGCCGCAAAGTTCCTAAACTTCGGGATCAGCAGGAAGCTGAGAACAAGCAGGAAAAGTCCATGGAAGCCGAGAGGCTTGGTCTTGAACGTTCAAAGTAAATGATTGAACGTGGGATAGATCTGCAATTTTGAATTTTGATGTGCAATTGTATATATGTAATGGAACACCGAGGATGGTGTTATTCCAAGGGGGAGGGGAATGTAATGTCCCCGGTTTTGACCCCGTTTGCATGATGTATATATTGTAATTAATCGTGGTGAGGAGCTCAAGGCAAAAGCCCCACCATCGATTTGGTTGTGTATGTTTCGGCAATGGGGGATAATTGCCGATGGTACGTCATGCTATCCGGCACATTTTAATTCGGCATCATGTAAATCCGCACATCAATTAAAATAAACCACAACCAGCTACGGCAGTGCAACGTTGAATGAAAAGGGCATGGTTCCAAAGGATGAGGGATGGGGGGGGGTGTCAAACCTTGGTTTATGGGGGGAAAACCCATGTTTTGTCACCTTGTTGATTTTCCATCTTCCCTTGTTAACCTCTTTAATGCTTCAGCTGGTGGTTGGGGGAGTTATTGCTGAAGTGGTGGTGGTTGTGGCAGGCTGTTAGCCTTACCCACTTGCTCACTCCACCCACATCTGCCCATTATTCTCCCTCATGCACTTTTCCCTGGCCAGTTCACTCTCTCACCACGATTTTGGGTCTGTTGGCTCCTCACGCACAGACCCTGGGTGATTTTGGTCTCACGCAGGCATTTTCTTCCTCTTCACGAGTTGCTAAACGCTCAGGCACTTGCAATTCACGTCCTCCTGGCTGCTGTGCATTCTCACGCAGAGAATTTCCCTCCCGTTTCTCATTTTCGCGCACAGGAATTTCCTGGGTTTTACCCACGTCGTTTTCCTCTGCGGATTGGTGAATGGAGTGGCTGAATCCTTTCCCCATGGGTCGAATCATGGGTTCTGCATTGATTATTACCCACGCCCAGGCTAGGAGTCTGTAAATTTATTTCCAGCGTGGTCTATGTGAGTTTCCCTGTTTTGGAATGTGCATAGTTGCCATCGTTTTCATTGTGAAATTGGGTTGTTGTTGTTACCCTGGTTTGGGTGTTGTTGCTGAGTTGTTTTGGCCACGATAGGGCCAAGAACAACTCCGTATTTCCTTGGTTAAGCTGTGACAGCTAAGTAATTGCCTGAGTGTAATGGTTAGTCTTCGGACTGTGCTGGCTTGGCTTGTCTGTTGAAAGCCTGTGAAACCCAGCTACGTTGGTTTGTTGTTTATGTCCCCTTGGCTATGTATAAGCCTGCAATTGACCCTTATTTCGAAGGAATCATGCCCAGCTCGGGGGTGGCAGCGTTGCTGAGAGATTGATGAGCAAGCTGGCCTATGGCTGGGTGGAACGTTGCAGCGACATAGCTGGTTGCGGGTGAATTCTTCATTGAAAGATAAGTACTGCTGTTTACTGCATCTCTGTAATTTATATTGATTGTAAATGCTGGAATGTCTATGTTTGCTTCCGTTGGTTGTTTGAAGGACTGTGCATCCTTGTATGATGAATTATGCATCTGTGCATTCTTGTATGCTTGGCATTCCTGTTATGATGCCTGTTAAAGCTCCCAATTTCAGCATTTGATTTCGGTCAATGTTCATGGGGCTGTTTGCCCGGCTGTGTTTGATGTTCGTCGCGTCCTCTTCGCTGGTTGAGGGATGGGGACGTGACATGATAGATGTCACAACTTTTGCAATATTCATGTGCATTCCAATGCAGTGTCGGCCACCAAAACCCGACCCTCAGTATCTTCTATGCAGCCTCTCTCCTAGAATAATGGCCTCTTTCCACCCCCTCATGAGACTCAACTAAGACCAGTGGTAGCCCAGGTTCTAATACATAGCGACGCAATATTTCATCAATTCCCTTTTTTATACGTGTCCTACTATCAACTGGAAATCTGCAACCTTAACAACCAATCGCTTATTTTGCACCATGTTATACTCTTTTAGTGCACGTCATGTGGTAAAAAAAGTACAAATGTCTTCATAGTAATCATCCAAGTTGTTTTGTTCTTCCCCTATCTCCAACCGAGACAAGTGATTAGGTACAACATTCATTCACCTTCATTTAACAACAATCTCAAAGGCAAACCCTTAGAAGAGAAGAATCCATTGAAAAATCCCTACCCCCAACATTATCTTATTGACCAAATATTTCAGAGCAGGATGGTCTAAGAGCAGGATGGTCTAAGAGCATATTAAAATGGACACCCAGTAGATAATGCCAAAACTTCTACAATTCATAGACCATGGCAAGTCCTTCCCTCTCTGTCATATATTTTTTCCTGGCATTCGATAGTTTTCTACTGGAAAATGCAACTGGATAGTCGATAGATCCTTAACCTATATTTGCTAGAACTGCACCAAGATAAACAGACAAGGCATCCACATGAACATGAAACTCTTTCCTCCAATTAGGGAAGACCAAGATGGGAGAAAAAAACTTTTTCTCCTTGAGTGTCTCGATACTTTTATTGCATTCTTCATTCCACTCAAACTTTACATCCTTTTTTAATAAATTTTCCATGGGGAGTGTGACTTTGTATAACCACGTATAAACTTGCGATAATAACTTGTATTCCCCAATGTAGTCCTCAACATCTTGACCGATGTGGGTGGTGGAAAGTCGACAATGATAGAAATATTCAATGGATCCCTCATTAGAATACTCTAACATCATTAGAAGACTCTCAATATAACCCTTAACCAGTCCATAAATTGTCTAGTCGTCAAAGTAAACCATTAGAGGACCTTTGGGGTCTAAAATGGGCCTTATAAGAAAACGAGCCAACAATAAATTCTTGTGAGTTGGAATTCAAGAACCAATAGAATTTCAATAAAATGAGTCAACCATAATGGTTGACTTGAAATATTTGTCATTGAAAAAAACTATTTTTTTGCTTGTATTTTCAACATATCTCCCTGTGGTTTTACTCAAATCTCGAATGGGAGGGATCATTGGATTTGGAATGTAATTTTGCATCCAAGAAGTACCCACAGTGCATACTTTCGATAGATCCTGCTACCCCAAAAACAATAAATACCTGAAAAACATGATGATGATGTCATCATCACATTTTTCCAAGTATTTCTTATTTTTTGGGTAGCGGGGTCCATAAAAATTATGTAGTGTGGGTACTCGTTGGATGTGGAATTTAATTCCACATCCAACGAGCCCTCCCATTTGAGATTTGATTAAAAACACAGGGAGATATGTTGAAAATATGAACAAAAAAGTAGTTTTTTTTCTTTCTTCCTTTAAAATTAATAAATATTATTTTATTATTTTAACTATTATTTTATTATTTTCCTTAGGAGGCTCATTTTAGAACTCAAATTTCCTCTAAGGCTTCTAGGAATTTATGAATAAATTATTTAAATATAGCAACCACTATCCTAGAAAATATAGCACGAGAATTCTTAAGGTCTAAAGGAATTACCGTGTATTGAAAGCATCCCCACTCAAACGCGAAGGTAGTATTGTGCTGATATTCTTTTGCAATTTGAATATGATGGTATCCATAAAATCTATCAATGAAAGAATATACCTCTTGTCCTCCGACGCTCTCCAAGACTTCATCTATAAAAGGCATGGGGAAGGGATCATGTAGGAAAACATCATTCAGCTTCTGCAAGTCGAAACAAATGTGGACTTCCCCATTTTTCTTATCTTGAACAACCGTTGGAATGATCCATTCTGATTATTCAAAAGGATCAATGATTATGGCATCCAAACATCCTGTCGAGCTCCGCTTTGACTTTTTATTTATAACTCGAGTTCAATCGATAAGGTCTCTGCTTCACTAGCTTAACATTTGATTTTAGTGGAATATTCATTTGTGTCAAATATCCAACAATTCCCTTCAACTCCAAACATATCTTGAAACTCATTCAGTAAGTCGATAATTTTCTCAATGGTTTCAACGTCCCAATAGTCGCTAATATTTGCAAACTTAATATTTTCAGGAGAAACTATATTTATGTTCTTAATTTTAGCAATTTCAAGAACTTGTCAGATGATATACCTGGTACTTCCAATGGTCATATACCTTCATATTATGGGATGTGAATGTCACACGGATTATCATCCTCTTGTTCTCCTAAAATATTATAACAGTCCATCAAAGTTTGGACCATCGCAGTCCACTACGACAGACTTGACACAAGTACAAAAATTTCTTAAAAAATATTGGCCTTGAGAACTTGAAGAGTTGTGTCGATCGATGGATTATCACCAGCAAAGCTAAAAGTGTGCTTAAATATACTAACAATATCATCCCATTTAACATTTCCTCATCGTAGTTCCAGAGATGTGTACCAATTCCTAGGTATCACATCCAACATGTGGATAAATACATGAACACATTCTTGTTTAGGAATAGTCTTACAAGTCGTAGTACATACATTGATATGGTCAGCATGGCATGTCAACCTTGTGTACTTCTCTCCACTACAAGGAACTATGTCATTGAGTCAAGTCTCTAACAACCTTCAACACTGTGGAAAAACTGAAATATATTATTTATGCATGGCCCACCAACTCATTGGCATAGCCTTGGGAGCCACATCTAAAGCAAGAAGTCATTGTTGTTCTGGTACATTTACTTCAAATTCAATAAAAAATGCATATAGGTTTAGTAATCCTTCATAAGTAGGAAAATCACATACCTCAGTGCCAACCCATCTTAACGACTTTGTAATTAGAGCACATTTCTAAATGGAGAGTTCATGCATCTGGTTCTTCCAGTTTTCCAGTACTTCCTTTGAGTTAGACGAACATGAGCTAACACTTCACCAACTTAACTTACCATCAGTCATCGAATCGACATAATCATCTAGTGTAGACGAGATGTTGTCGATATTATCCAAATCCCCTTCATGATACTTAGCTCAAATAGGATCTACATATCGTTGTCCTTCTAGTGGATCCAACGGAGCAACTACCTGCATTTTAGAGTCTTCAAATGATAGAATCCTCTTTTTGAAGTTTCTGATTGTCTAATTTTCAATGGCTGAGTTGATTCCCAACATTGACAGGTACAGATTGGTTTCGTCGACAATTTCGATTACCTCAAAGTCAATATAAGTGTGGAGTCCCTCCACTTCGATAGGAACTCTTAGGAGACGATCAATGGGTAGAACCTTTAACTGATTTTCCAATCGCAACTTGACATATGAACCCAAATCTAATATGATGAAGTCCATATCGTAATCTCCAATATGGGAATTCATCTTTAGTTCTCGACGAGTCTTTCTCCTTTTATGTATATGATTGACATTATTTTCTTGTTGGAGATCTTCTTCAGGTTCTTATATCAACACAGTTAGTTTCGCCAACACATATTCATCTTTAATAAAGGTTAAACATCTTTTCAGGAAATTTTTCAGAGCGCTTACTTGTCATGTTGACTTCTCTAGTACAAACCGGTCAAACCTCAATGGCATGTCATACGTTGTCCCTTCATTAAATACCAAAGGAATATTCAAAGTCGAAGCACCATTATTCTTATCCATAAATTCAATACGGGCCTCAAAAAAGACCCCTTTCTCTTTTTGTACATCGAACGACACTCGTCGATGTGTTTTTGGTTGAATATGTATGTTCTGGATAGGACCCCCTCTATCTTCTCCTATCGCATCTCCTCTTTGGGTGACGATTGTGATAGTCGACATCTTTTCTCTAGGTCCTACCATAATATTTTGGACATTTTCATTTGTATTTTGGATTTGATTATGATTTTCATTTTCCTTAGCTTGTCATTTAACAATGAGTTGCGGACAATATTTAAATGTATGATCCGACACTTTGCAATATGAACACATCAGTGTCAAATTTGTACAATCTCTAGCATAGTGCCCTGGTTGGTTGCAATTATAACAGATTAATTAACCCTGACCCCAACCGAATCCTCCTCTCCCATGGCCATGAAGTCCACCTCTTGGCTAGTTGAACTGTGTATTTTCTCTCTCATCCTGAGCTTGCTCATCACCCTTCATTATATAAGTATCAACAGTGCATTCGTGGACCAATTGATATGCTCAACATTATTTTTCATCATGTCCAATAGATTGATGAAACTTACAATAAATACTTGCATTTGTACTTACTATTTTGTGCAGATATAGGCATTCTTCTGAACGATTCCCTTTTGTTTAAAAAACTATGCACCGTGACATACCTGATTGGATGAGTGGGTTAATTGCTCCAAAAGAAAGATAGTCATGAAAAGCAGGAAAATTATCCTTATGATGTCCTTCCTTCCTACATTTGGTACACTAGATCTCTTCTAAAGCCTCCTTTCCTTTCTTGATATATTGAATTTGTACCATGCTGAATATGTACCATGCTAGCATTAGTCTCTCCTACCTACGAAACCTCCAACTTCATAGCGATTTCTAGTGCCTTAGACTGAAACATAATCTTCTTTTGCATTAGCGATACTCGGATATGTGGCAATAGTGCAGCTACAAACCACTCCTTATGTTGCACATCATACATCTGAAATCTTAGTCTATCCATCAAAGTCTTGAATCTCTGGTCGAAGTCCCAGATGGATTCATTTGGTGACTGCTTGATTTATTTGAACTCCTTGATGCACTGCGACTTAGACTTCGGTTTCTTGAACTCATATATTAATATGTTCTTAATTTAAACCAACATCTTCTGAGCAGTTCCCGTACTAGGAACAACAAAAAACTTCATACACCAATCGAGCACCCAACCCTTGAAGGTCGTAATCATATTAACTATTTTTATAGCATCAACTTGGACCTGTCATATTGTCCATACAAAATCACACAAAAACAAGTGTTCCTCTGGGTCTTCAGACCCATTCCCATTGAATATAGGTAGCCTCATTCATCCCCATCCATGTTGTGCGTCTGGGGTCTTGATGAACTTGAACTCACAGGACGACTACTTGGAACTCTATTCACACTATGTTGACTACTACTGTTACTTTTATTTATTGGGAAACACTTCAACACACTTTTAGGTATTACCTTTGATACTGGAAATGCATGCAGGGTTATGGGTATGTTGCAGCTTTGGGTCTAGTGTGGATATGGAACCTCCTCCATGTCTTCTGAAATAATCCAGTATTCTTCTTTATCATCGCAAGGCCCCTCGTCAAGTTGTGGTTCCTATTCATAGTCTTCCCTTTTGGTCACACTGCAACTCTCTCCCCTAGTCATAGTCCTTTTCCTTTTATTTGACCGAAACCTCTTCCCACTCCTCTAGCCGCCACACTCTTCGTCAGTCTCACTTATTTCTCCTTGGATCATCTCAAATCATTTCACATGCTTCCCAGACCTTATTCTCGTCGATGCCCATGCCCTTTGCGTACAATCACTTTACTTAACAAAGCTCATTTTAAAAATCCCATTTTTGCACAAAAGCATATTAATCTACAATTTCAGCGTATTCAAAAACCTACCTCATGGCCCTCGAAAGAATTCTCATTCAACTTCATAGTATGACTTAACAGTATCTATGGCAAGTTTAGTAATGTATCCTTCTAAAATGTTATCTACCCACAAGTCAACAACCGTTGAGATCCTATTATCGACACAATGCAGTCTCTGGAGTAACTTGGGTGTCCAACTCTCAGGATCATGATCCCCTCCTTGGAAATTTGTCTTATGGAGTGTTAACCTCGATAACCACTTGTTTAGCAGAATGGGGAATTCACTAAAAAATGCTTCATGGATCTCAGAATAAACATACCTCCCTAACCACTGACCTGGAGTCATTCGTGGGTTTCAATTTTCAACTCGAGCAAATGTCTTTGCCTTCTTATCTAACCAGGACTCAATATCAGGCTTCATCGAATGCCAAAACATGTCCCCTTTGCATTGATCATGGAAACGGAAACATAACCATTTATTGGCACAAACTCAAACAAACCCAGGTTCATACTTCAACATACCAACAAAGACCCGAGGTACTAGCCTAACAGGAGTTTAACCCTCTTGGCAACATTTGTAGAGCATATGAAGTCTCACCTCAGATACCTATGGGAGCCATAGGAACCAAATTTCTATAGTGACAAAGGGGATCCTCATCATACCAAACACCAACACAAGTAACTATGACAAGTCAAGAACTATAATAATCGACTAGAAAAACATTTTCAACATTACCCATATTCATGTCATTAACTTAACTAGTGATGTCGATCCATACATTTATCCATAAATATCCAGTTAGGCATTGCAAAACAACAGTAAATCATCACACAAATACATCATGAACATTCGACACAAGGATTTTAACATGGAAACCCAATCGGGAGAAAACCACAAAAGCACTCGATTATTAAAAGTGTTTCTTCTTGATCGCTTCTAGTCTACACACACAACCTCTAAACATTCCCCCAAACCCCAATACATTATATTTGTGCACACACCCTACATATTTACCACATACATGCAAGTATTCGTAAAAAATAATACACATTCTTCGATAGGAAGCAACTTAAATTTTACTCATACTCTTCGCTCCCTCCGGTTAACCCCAAAAATCCCAATCCCTTAAAAATGTATAGGCTCTACTAATCAATTTACATCCAGCAACCACTACCTAGTGAGTGGACAAAAACTCTCACTAACCAACCAACCTTTCGGTTGGACTTCATCAAAATGATTACTTTTCCTCAATCTTTGCCTAAAACTTCAGAACTGACTGCTTCTTTGACCATTTTGTCACTGCCCAGTTCACACTTTGACCAAAACTCAAAACTGGTACTAAAATTAACCAAACTTACCTAGGGCCGACAATCCTTCATAAATTGTAGAAAGAATGTAAACTATATATATAGCCCAGTGGGTTAGATCAAGTGGTTGAGAGTTGTTTACGCTAGCAAAAGGTCTCGGGGTCAAATCCTCGGGTGGTTATGCAGGGGCCTCACTCGATGTCCCCACCGGGTTAGGCCCCATAATCATGGCCGATGGTCTACCTAGGGTACCATCCTAAAAAATGGGGAAGTACTTGGGTTTCCCGAGCGATGTTCCATCTTATATATATATATATATATATATATTCCTTATGATTAGTCATCATCATTTAAAAGAATTATTTTATATCTTGTACTTCTTAAGTTTAAAAAAATCTCATCGGCCCTGTAATTAGGGCCGATGGTTTACCTCGAGTACCATCCTAAAAAAAAATGGGGAAGTACTTGGGTTTCCCGAGCGATGTTCCATCTTA
>LPNX010131020.1:0-16855 GCA_001517045.1 Pseudotsuga menziesii
ACACATGTAAAATGTGAAAAAGCTACTAAATTGAAATCTGTGAGAAGAGAATAGACAGTGTAATAATAATATAACAATAGAGTATTGATACATCACGACCAGACAGAAAAACATAAAGCAACCTGCACAATCAACTTGTTGGTTCAAATATCAAAACAGATGGCACACAAAGAATGTAAGAAAGTCCATTAAAATATATATCAATATAGGTGCTTTATTTACAGAACAATAGAACTCCGTTCAAACATTTATATTTTGTGTTAACTCCCTTTCATTTAAGGCCAAAGCATCCTGCATACAAGCAGCATCAAACCCTCAGCGCCTACGCTCTAAATCATAACCCAGCTCTATAAGATCCAAACAGTTGACTCACACCGTAAAGCGCTTTCCAAGCTTTTGAATTGTAGAATATATTTTACGCCTGGCACCGACAGCATTGATTCCCATCTCCTTAAGATCATCTAATGTCAACAATGGCAAGACATCCTTGTCCACTTCGTGCATCTCAAAGAGTTCTGTGTATCTACCCAATCCAAGTCCATTCAACCAGGCCCTGACATCCTTTACCATACCTAAGTAGTGTGCAACACTAATCTTTTTATCATCATCGCCATTCCGATCCCTCATTCCATCTTGCTTAGACCTAGTGTTGGAGTCAGAGGGGAAATTCATCCCACTACCATTACCATATTCCATGGAATCTTTATTGTTATGAGCCCATGTTTCCTCCTCCCTCTCGTTCCCAGACACTTCCCCCACCATATGATGGCACTCAGATGAACCCAAATTAACAGGCCTGGAATCGGGCAAATCCAAGTGAATTGTATAGGTCTCCTTCACTGGGCTCCCTGACGTATCCAGATCAGAGTCCTTGAAGCATTCAGGAGTATCAGCATCATAAGAGGCCCCAAACCCATTATCATCCCCGGAACCCTTGTCCTACCCATTATTATTGCTCTCAGGGCTCACTCTCATGGTCCTAGTCATCTTTCCAACTAAGCCCACACCCCTCCTACGTGTCCTACCATGCCTGAGCTTCTTACTAACACAAATAGGGTTTAGCTGCATTTTCCCACCCTCATCAGAAGGAAACCCACAATGAGAAATTGGGTCATCTAAAATGACCTGTTCATCACTACTAATGTTTAACAAAGGCCGCGTTTTCGATAACTTACCGGACCCGCCTGGGAAATATGAAGCATTTCGGAAGAACCCAGTTGGTGGCTGATTCCACTGCTTCTGCTTCTTTCTCCTGATAAGATCCTGTGAAGAATACGCATAGGCAACAGACTGGTCTCCTATCTCTCCCAATCTCACACTGGGTCTTCTCTGTCTCTTGCTATTCACAACAATATCTGTCGAGGAGCCCCCCATTGGAAGGAGAGGTCCTCTGCATTGCCAGTCCCCCATCAAATCAATTTGCAAATGGCATACACTCGATCCTTCAAAACACCATCATTCTAGATCACACAACCCTCAATTCTTTCTTTTGGAACAACAAACCAACACAAACTTATGGACAAGGGCCGATATTTTTACACTTGACATTTATATGTATTTTTTTACATGATTGATCGATTTATGCACCGTCGCTTAAGCGATGCTTGCTAGGCTAGCCGTCGCTTAAGCGACGCTTATGAGCCTAGCCGTCGCTTAAGCGACGGTTATGACCAAATCTTTAAAAAAAAAATTTAACTTTCTGATTTTTGGTAGCTTTAAAAGAAAAAATCCACGCGCCGTCGGAAGTAACCGTCGGATTTTGGGTCGAAATGTAGTAGTGGATGAAGGTGATGACGATGATGAGGATGAGGATGATGATGAACATGATGATGATGATGTTCGTGATGTTGATGGTGATGAGGATGATGATGATGAATGATGATGATGTTCATGATGTTGATGGTGAGGATGATGATGATGATGTTCATGGGCCACCCCATTATAAACATGGATAATATTTTCATCAAACACTTAATATTTCCCATCCAGTGCAACCCCAGATAATTTTCATGCTGTTCTGGAGCCCACTACACCACTACTTGTGAATCCCCCAAAACTTGTAATGTGGCCAAACCCATCTCTTGACAGGATAAAGAAAACCCCACATTGCCACCAACTATGCGAGTGTTGGATCGAGATCCATCTTTCAACTAGCCTTTCAGCTCAGTATCCCTCCCAAACATTATGAACAACCCAGCTCCAAAAAAACCATTCGAGGCAACTACGTCAAAGAACCCTACACCGTGATTGTATATCAGATTGGGGAACAATTTTACCTTTGGAGAGATGTTAGGTGAAGGAATGTTCCATTCAGACACAGAGTAGCTAATCTTCAATGATATAACCTCAGATTTATGTCCTTGGATAGCAAAGGTTTCCCCCTATTCTTGGTCTTCCAAATTTTCCATAAAATATCTTAGACTTATATTAAATAAGATAACAAGGTAATATGAGTGACTTAGTTGGATTAAAGTTTCATAGCTAATGGTTGAAATGCATTAGCTAAATTACCACTATTTCTAATAATTTTTTATCTACTTATATAATTGTTTAAAAATAAAAATAAAAAAACTAATTTTAAAACTTAAAGTGAAAGATAACCTCTATTCATCACCAATATTAAAAAAACAAAACTCAAACCATCTAAAATAATTCATTGTTAAATATTAAATAAAAACTATTCATCATCAATATTAAGAAAAGTGTAGTGTACACCATCTTAAATAAGTCATTATTAAACCTCAAAAAACAGACTTCCACGCTAATATGGTCAATTTTAAAGAGAAAACAATTAGGAAAAAGTTAATCCTTACTCCAATATAAAAATAAAACATTAATTTTAATTAATTTCAATTAATTTTTTAAACATACTTTGACTTTTTCTTTTAAAATCATACTTTTACGGCATGTTGTTGGGCTGTCCAAATAGGAATGTTACAACCACTTAACAATCTATATATTTAATTATATGTTCTCGTACTTTTACACAATGTTAGACCCACTTAACAATCTATACATATAATGTATATATTTTAACATATACTTTCGTAGTTTCACAATATGGTGTAGGAATTATTTTTCGTCAACGGAATATCATAGGGTGAAAGGAAACCGTACTTTCACATAACACGCATGCGATTTATGTGCACAAAAACGCGCTCTCGTTTTGTTTATACATAACGCGCATGCGTTTTGTCTTGTTAAAGCGTGCTCGCGTTTAGTTTAAATTCAAAAATCTATTCCCTCCAAATGATAAGACTGAGCCTCCACCCATGCTTTCATGGAATTCCTATGCCTATGTGTCTGCTTTGTACTTTGCTTTGGATTCAACATGCCTGTGCCTTGGAGTATGATAAACCATAGCAAATTCAGCATTATATCCATATTTTCAATATGCTCGTGTTTAGCGGTTCGTCTGATTGTGCTGCACACATCCATTTTTTATGAGATTTTAGAAATAGATATGGTTTTTTTTGCAAATTCTAAATATGTAAATTTTAACAAGAATACATAATTTTTCTATTTTTTTCTTATTTATCTTCTGTCATCACTCCTCAACTCAAAAAACACACTGGTAGTGTTTCGTCCATATCTCTTTCGTTTCTCAACCATTTAAAAAAAAAATTGTATGGTGCACTAAAGAACACCAACCTCTACATGCTATAAAAAACCCATTTCCAAATAATTGCATTAAGACATTCAAATGCTGCACCCACAATTGACGTACCGTTTTCGAGGTTTGATCTCTTAGATAATTAAAAAAAAAAAAAATATTATTTTTATTATTGGAAAAATAGTAGTGCACTATTCCTATATGTTCTCTATACGTATACCGGTTTTCGTAAGTTTATTCCATCATTTAGACACTCAGATGCTGCACCCACAAAAACATATACCTTATAATTTGTCCAAAAAATAAAAGGTGCCCGTTAAAATTTATCTAACTTTACATAGTTAACAGCATTTTCAATAGAAAAAAAAAATATATTTGGAAAGGTCATTCAATTTCCTACATTTCTTGTTTTTTAATGATCGCAAGATTCATTGTGTAAGTGTCTCAAAATATCCATGCAAGTTGATGGATGCCTGTTTTTTCAGTTTTGTATTGCATCTAACGTGCCAAAAGAGACCCTCAACTTCTTGCACACACCCCCAAGCATTATCCTTATTAAAATGTGATAAACCAAAATTAGTTAGTCTTAGTGAACTTTTATCTCCATCATCAACTTCATCAACATATATTATATATAATAATTTAAAACATTTTTTTTAAATTTATATGTTTTAATATTAAAAAAGATACTTTAATAAAATGTAAATTTAAAATATATTTATATTCTTTATAAAAATTGATTTATAAATTTTTTAATATTAAAAATTTCTTTATACATATTATTAAAATTCTATTTAATATAAATTATTAAATATTCACACAACTAATTATTTTAATATCTATTATAAACTTGTATTTGAACTAAATCTATTTACATGCTTCTAAATTGTTTCTATTGACATGTTTCTAAATTGCTTTTAACCATGACCAATTTGAAAATATTTGTCTATAACATTATTGGGTTTCATAAAGTTTGGATTTTTTTATTTGTATTCATATTATTATATTTTGGTTTTGGTTGACAGATATTTTTTTTCGTTAATATATACTTTAATACCTAGCGTAAATTTAGATTTCAATGATACTACTTGCATATATGGATATCAGTTTTAAATTTATATATGCTTCTTATAGAATGTCTAGATATAATTTTTATATAATGCTCGTTCCAAAAAAATATAATCAAGGTGTTTAATATTGTATTTATTTAAATAAAAAAATACTTATGTTATTATTTAGTTATTTTAAAACTAGTTATAATTTTAGTGCAACTTTTTATTTCTAATTTCTCTTGATAGTTTCAAGTGCAAAAAATTGGAATAATTAGCCTATAGGTATATTTTGGCTACGGGGCCTAGTTTAGAAAAACAGGGTATAAAAACTTATAGAGCATTTTTTATGTATAAAATGACATTTTTTAGGTTCAAACTTTCTCACTTTAGTGTGATATCCTGTTACAATGTTCTACACTTAGAGACCCTTCTAACAGCCCAAACTATTGGTAATTAAAAGTTCAAATGCAAAGTTATGCCTCTCATAAGTTGAGCTTCCAGTTGAACCATAATAGTACTGCCACAAACTTTTACTCGGACAGAGTGACTCGAAAGTGTGCTACAACACTTGTCTAGAGAACTCTCTAGATAAAAACTCAAACTTTTACACAGTGAAATAAATATGGGTTTTGGTGTTTTTCACTAAAGAGTAAATTTAAGCAACATTTACTCAAGTAAATCATGTTCTGCATAAATAAAACTTGCATTCAACCATAAACTATATATATATATCTTTAACATTCCCTCGAGTGTTAATGGAGGTGAAAGAATTTGTAAATAATCTTTTGGTGAATCAATATGTTAGGATTTAAAAGCTAATATATGTGGTTTTTTTTTTACGATCTTTATGTATACCTCAAGTTGGAAGTTCATGTTTATTCAGTGAGAATAAAGAGATTTTTTTCCCTGGAAATATATATATTTGCTATATTTGCGACATACCAAAGAACTGTTGTGGAAAATACAAACTTGGAAATTTACAAGGATGTTTCACTTTTTACAAAGCTTCGGTTCTTCAACACATTCCAAAACATAGAGCTTAAGCTCTTCAACTCTTCACATAGAATTTTCTTCTTCTTCTCCATATAGACAAACTAAAATTGCTTCTCTATGAAGCTACCAACATAACATTAAAGACTCTAATAACTATCTACTTAGAAACTTCTGTTCAAATATTTAATTCGACTATTTTATATATGAGAGACGTGAAATCTTCATTATGTGAGACTATCTCACAGAAGCTAAACTAAGAGAGACTTTAACAGATTCGGCTCAGACCATATACGGATCTACGATTAATTAATATTTCCAACACTCCCCCTTAATTATGAGCATATGGGGATCTTTAAGCAAAATTTTACAAAATGTTTCAGAGTTGAAACTTGCTTTGTTCATGATAGAGTTCACTGTGCAGAACTTGTCATCCCTAAATAACTTTGCACATACTGGAATGTATCTCTTGCCAATGGTTTTGTAAATATGTCTACAAGTTGATCTTCAGACTTGCAAAATTCTAAACAAATTTCTTTATTCTTCACCAATTCTCTAATGAAATGATACCTTGTGTTGATGTGCTTTGTTCTCTTATGAAACACATGGTTCTTTGACAATGCAATGGCTGAACTGTTGTTGTAGAAAATGGTTGTTGGTTCTTTCTAGTTCTTTGATAGGTCTTTTAAAATTATCTACATCCAAACGACTTGACATGCAGCACTTGTAGTTAAAACATACTCTTCTTCTCCTGAAGACATAGTTATAATGGGATGCTTCTTTGAATCCCATGACACAAGACTTGTACAAAAATGAAATGTGTACCCATATGTGTTTTTCGCGACATGTGTGATGCTTCCATTGTGACTATCATTATATCCAACAAGTTTAAAATTTTCTTAGGTTGAATACATTATTCCAAGATCCTTTGTGCCACTTACATACCTCTAATTCTTTTTGGTGAATCCATGAATCTTGAGATAAGACTTACTCCATACATGATGTCTGGTCTTGTCACAGTTAAATACATAAGGCTTTCAACTATCCTTTTAAACAACATAGGCTCTACAATTGATCCATCATCATCCTTGCTCAATTTTAAACCTGTTATTACTGGTGTTGGGGTTGTCTTGCAATTAGACATATATTGAATATTTTTAAAACTGCATTTGCATACTTCAACCATGATATAAAAATACCATTTTTAAACTTGTGGACTTCAATTCCCCCAAAAAAATCATAATCCCCAAATGAGTCATTTCAAATTCACTTTCCATGACCGTTCTAAATTATTTTATGCCAAAATTACCAATAAATATTAAATCATCTACAAACAGGTAGACAATTAATGTGTTACCTTGCTCATATCCATGTTATGTATAACAGTTCGTGGTAGGGTATGGTTAAGACGCCCCCTAAGCGGAAAGGTCGTCGGTTCTAATCCTGCAGATACCAAAAATCCAACCATGTTAAGGGTTGGTGCGGTCTAGGTCGGGTGTGATCCCCAGGTGATTTTGACGGCTTAGATACCCCTGGTTCATGGTAACATAGCCAATGGAATTGTCTTTTATAACGATATTATTTACATTAATTGTATTTTATAACGATATTATTTACATTAATTTCTCATCTTATCTACCATGATTTAATACATTTATGTTCAATAAGGTTATTATTTTAAATTTGAAAATAATAACCAAAGTTATTTTAACCAAAATTGTTATTTTCATGACATGGTAATTCTTTAATATATAACGAAAATCCACTCTTTATGCCACTTAAATTAAAGACATGAAACACATTTTTTTATGGAAATTTAAATTAGTTTTTTTTTTTAAAACAAGCCACCTCATATTACTCCACTATGATTTAATTTAAAGTGATGTCATATTTGATATAGGTTTCCTTTCTATAATTTTTGTAGGTTAATATAATGTAAACATTTTGTGCGGGATGAAAAAGATGAATTCCCTCATGTTCACATTATGGAATGAAGCGCACAAAGAGGATTAAGATACTTCTAACTCAACACATAATTAAATTACCAGTCAGCAAACCAAACCGACAATAAACTCATGCAACAACCTAGCATAAACTAGAAATCAGAATCCAGATTTATTAACTAATTTCCATTACAGGTCATCCGGACGCCCATTCGGACCTTCATTCATTTTCTGTCAAAAACGTGTTTTTAACAGACAACAAAATTTCAGGATGGATCCACAAGAAAAGGGAGGTGAAATTGAAAATTATGGCACATGGGTTTTGTGCAAAATAGGACTATGTTGCTCATCATGAGGAATTTTACGAAAATTCAGATCCATTTGGGAGTAGTTCGTGGTTCTTTGATACCAACTTTTTTGAGAAAACGTGGTTGGCTATTTTCTAAATTTAGATTTATTAGTTGTAATAGCTCAAGAAATTTGGGATTCGATTCTATCATTACCCATTGGGTTGTTCATGTATAAATTAGGCCCTAGAGGTCTTGAGATGGACTATATAATTATACAAACTTGGATTTTAATAATAGTGAATTTCTTCTCTATTCTTTTTCCATTTGAGTCGTTGCTTCTGTGCAACGAGTGATGGAGTAATTTGTGGAATCAATGTCTGCTCCTTAGAGGGCCCCTCCAAAGTAGATGGATTTTACGTTTTATCTCTGTCAATTCTACTAAGTACCGTATGCTTTGTTCTTACTGTGCAAAAACGTTTTTTTTCTTCCTTGTATATGCTCAGAACGTTCTTTCCTTTCGTTACTGTATGAATTTTTTCAATTTTGTCCATGTGTGCTATGTGCTATGTCAAATGAGCTCATTGTAATTCATTAAGTAGGAAAAGAGATCTATGTTGTGTGCATTTTATAAATAGTTGTTGTATTTTATAGATAGCCTTTCAATTCATAAATGGAGTTTAAGTAAATTTTGCAAATAGCATTTACCGTATTTAGTATTTCCATTTATTTCAATAGTATTTAGTTTTTCTCGCAGAGTAGTCTTTGATTTACTTTGCACTGTAGCATTTTAGTTTATTTCATGCAAGTAGTATTATTACTCTTAGCATAGACTAGGGTTTCAAGTGAGTTTCTCCTTCACACATTTGAATTCATTTTTATTTCTTTGCATCTTGGATCCAAGAATTAGTTTTTATTGTTGTAGCTCTCATCAATTAGAAAAAAATGTATTTTCAACTTCATTTGATTAATTTGCAGTAGGAGATATCTTTCAAGATAAATGCAACTAAGTAGTTAGAACAAGTAAGTTTTAGTTTAGTCAAATATACTTTCATTTCAAATGCTCATAGTTAGTTTTCTTTCGTAGTAGAGCAAGCTTCGCTTTGCTCAAAACTAGTTTGCAATTTAAATTCGTATAACATGATTGCATTTTAATTCTCTAAATGTTAAGTCTTTGATTTACTTAGATCATAGAATAGATAGATTTTGAGTTGTTCAATAGTTGTAATTATTATGTTGTTTATAAATAGCAATTTTCTTTTGTTTTCATGTAACTTGCATGTTCAGAATTCATATGACCGACCATTCATACCTACGTTTACGTTGTTTTTCAGCATTTAGTTCACACCTTAATTCAAACTGTTTTTCAGCATCAACCTTCATCCAAACTGTCTTTCAGCCTTCCATTCATATTTAGATAGAATTTTCAGCATTTTCCATAATTTCCAGTATTACATTTTTATGGAGAAATAATTAGTTAAGGCTTAGGTTAATTTTCCAGTACTTTATCATGTTCTATAGCTAGTTTGGGATTTGAACCCACCTTTAGGATTTCATATTTGGTTTCATATTAACACATAGATTAATTATTTATTTTATAAGTTATAATGAAATCCACTTATACTTAGATTCCATTTTACAGTAGCTATAATTAAATCTATTTACATTTTAACTATGTCTTACCAAGCAATAGGAAATGATCTTATGATTTTAATGCAAAAGTAAGTGTAGTTGCTTCTTAGTTTTTGGTCTAAATAGTTCAATTGCTTCCATGTGTGAAACATAGAGTAGTATGCATAAACCCAGCTGGTCTTAGAATCATTTTGCTTGTTATTATTCATAATTTGTGTAATACCCTCTCGCATACACTAGATATTTTGTAATTATGAATGTATTGTATTTGTCTCCGGGTGAGGAGCTCAAGGAAAAGGCCCCACCGAAAACAAACCTTGTAGCCTATATAAGTTAAAAACTTAGGAGGCATAAAGATAATGACATAACTTAACCACAAGAGATAAGAACAAATGATTAAAAGATCTACGAGGGAGACTGTGGTCCTACGTATCGAAAGTATTAGAGACAATAACTGTGCCTACAAGCATACCTGCTTCGCTAAAACTTATTCCGACTAAGACACCATACCTAGTGCTTGATCCTAATATGGTTAAGTCCAAATAGAGGAAGTTGCAATCATTCTCTGTTACACAACATAAAGGGGTTAAGAGTTAAAGTTGAATGATTTGAAGAAGGAAGAAAAGAAAACCTGAGGAGTTAATTACCAAGGACTATAGGTCATACCCTCCTTAAAATTATTTATCACCATCCGCGTGCCTCATCAAAAATGGTGATACACCATCTGCCTAAACTAACACATGAAGAATTATAGTATGCTTGTCATGCATATGATTAATATATAAGTATAATTATATATGTGTGTGCATATTAAAGGGGTGAGAGGGAAATGCTTATATGGGTAGGCACGATAAATAGAACTACATTTACCTTGTGCCGCTATGGCATTCCCAGTAGCAGCGCGGTTATATAAGAACATTTCATTTAGTAGCCGAGCACATATCGTGAAAGGAATCTCATGATATATATATATATATATATATAATGGAGCATAGTTTTATACATATATATGGAGATCATGTGGGGAAAAACAACTTCACATATATATAAATATGTATATATTATTACATATAGAATATCACATATTGATTTTTATATTTCCTTGAGTAGTAGGCGATGATTGTGGAAACCCGTACTTGAATTATGGTAGCTGATTATGGAGGTGTTAATTACTCACCATGACTAACATTAACTGTCAAGAGACATTAATTAGGGAGGTTTTATTTTTCTCTGATCTATTGACACCCATTGTGGGGGTGTTACGCGAATTTGTAAGCACTAATCATGGAAGCACTAGGGTTTTTACAAGAATATATTTCTCACTGTGGGAGTGCTCGGGGTGGTGTTTACACTCTTTTTATCCTGGCCCGTTCATTCTTTTGTGAGAGGTATGTTTCTCTGAAGTATTAGAACTGTTTCAAGTGCTTCGATTTTGGGTTCAATCAGCGATGTGTTGCAGCCTACTAGAGTAAAAATTTACACTTAAAATACTGTTGAATTACAAGTTGAATGAGATACTGTTTAGGTGGTCTTTTGGGGAGAAAAGGGTTGACCACGATTTCAACCAGCGCTCTCGGGGTAAGAAATGGGAAGAGGCCCTAAGACAAGAAAGAACAGATCTTGATGGGTTTGGGGTTGGAAACCTAATACTTCCTCACCCGAGCCATCTCTGCGTTGGATGGATAGATGTCGGACATATGGCTGGGGAGTATACTTTTGCAACCTGATCAGTTCACAAGTTACAATATGCATTCTGGTATGTTGAGGGTTTTGAAACTTGCCTACGATTTAAGAAATGGTCGAATCTACGATTGAATGCTTTGTTCTGGGTTCTAACCTTTTAATGTGTTGTGCTAACTTATATCTATATACATGCATGAATTAGTATGTGTCTGCAAGCAGGAGTCTGATAGCGGCTTAGTTCCAGGTCTAGTGTGATTACCTGTGTTGCATGGTGTTCATAAAACTGGTGTTTATCTATCGTGCCTAACAAATATGGATACGACTTGGCTAAATCTAGATTTTTAACTTGCTGATTTTGAACGATGGTAGTCACACCTGCAATGGATGAAATATCTATTATAAATCTAGTTTTTAACTCGCTGCTTCTGGATGATGGTAGTCACACCTGCGATGGATGAAATATTTATATATAAATCTAGTTTTTAACTCGCTACTTTTAGATGATAATAGTCACACCTATGATAGATGAATATCTATATGTAAATCTGGATTGAACTTGCTAATAATGGTTGATAAGATTCGTACCTGCATGTGATGATTATCTACTCGTGAATCTAGTAGAATGCTAGACATTTCTTTTGTTTGTTGTTAACTATTTTAACCTCTTGACGTTTTTAAGAAAAACCTCTTCGTTGGCTCTTAGTTACTTTTGATATTCTTTACCTCGAGGACTTGAACTTGTCTAGTAAATAGCCCTTGTTTAAAGTAAGGATCCCAATCCGCATGTTTAACGTTGAGTTGCTGATTGATTGGAAAAAATTGATGCCTTTTCGATTGGGAGGTGAAGTCCTAACCATGTTTTGGACTAAGTATAGACAGAAAACCACTTATACTATGAAACGAGAAATTTATACTAAGAACAAGAACTCTAGGCATAAAAACGTTGATTTTTGCAAAAAAAACACCAAAAACACCTGCAAATAGAAAAGTGTTGATACCAGTATACATGTTTTTTTTTTCGGGGTTAAAAATAGAGCCATGCCTAAACATCACATACTGTTGTTTACAAAAAATTTAAAATCAACCCCTAAATTGGAAAACCATTTTTTTCTCCAAAAAATAAATTAGAACTTTTTTGAAAGTTGCACATTAAACAAACAAAAATATTTCATAAATAATTTCACCACTCTAACCATATAAAATCAAAGAAATTATGATGTTATTCATAATGGAATCATATATTAGACCATACAAGAACACATGATTCATATAAATATTCAAAATCTCCTTAAGAGTTTCAATTACAAACATCATACTAATAAAAAAAAATCTAATGGCGGATTGCATGGCAACCCCATTGTATTTTTTGCACTGCTGGTAAGGTGGAGACAAAAAAAACACTTCATTTTAGAGCGTGAAGCCTTTAAGGACAATAGGGACAAGTATGCAAATGTCTTAGCGGATAAATCTTGGGATGATTTATTTAATGAGGGGACTGTGGAAAAATTGGGGGCGCTCATCATCAAGTTGAACAGACAAAAGATTGAATTGCAGAAAACAACGTGCGAGTTAGTCTATCCCATAGACTATTCTTAGACTCGTGGACATTAAAATATTTCCTTCCTTCCTCCTTCAATACAAACTACTTAAAAATTATTACCCTCATATAAAATAATTATTTCTCTTGACCATGGCCTAGGAGTTGAGATCTCGAAATTGCATTAATAAAAGTTTTATTATAATTTTTTTATTTGACCTTCCCTAGTCTTGACCATGGCCTAGGAAATTCTTCACCCAACAAATTAAGAAGATCTGGCATTTGCGTAGCGGTAGGCGTTAACTTACCAGTTTTGGTAACATCAAATCAACGGATAACAGACTCTTTCTTTTAATTTCTTCGACCATTGCAGAGGGTTGAAGAGAAGCCATGGGAAAGCTGCATGTGTGCGTGGACAGAATGTCACAGCCATCGCACGTTGTGCTTATTTTCTGCATGTATGTATATCAATGCA
Organism: Pseudotsuga menziesii; assembly: GCA_001517045.1. Taxonomy (NCBI): domain Eukaryota; kingdom Viridiplantae; phylum Streptophyta; class Pinopsida; order Pinales; family Pinaceae; genus Pseudotsuga; species Pseudotsuga menziesii. The sequence goes on from LPNX010131020.1 coordinate 13,213, forward strand.
TGCAATTTCAATTCAATATGGTTACTCATTATTTAACGTTTTATTTTTATTATTGAATTTAATTACATCAGGTAAGGGCTCTTCCAATTTTGTAAAATTCTTGAACAAATAAGAGCTGTACACGTTGTATTTACGTAAGTTTGTTCTTGGTCGTTGCATCGTTGAAAAACCTGGATTGCTCTAAAATCCTTAAAGTGCGGTGTTTAACTGGAATTGTGAAAACCCTATTCGAGCTTTCTGCAAAATGACTTTGAATTCCTCTTCTCATTTCTTCGATTGCGCTAGGATGGTTAAGCTTCATAGTCCTCAGGCCACAAGAAGAGTTGCTTATTTATGGCCATACTATATCAAAATGCCTTCTAATTTTGCAGCATATCCTGAGCAAAGTTACGACACCCACTTGGCACTTGTCTCGTTTTGGCAAACGAATCGAGTTGCATACTGGGGTGGACGTATAAATTTTATTTTTCCAACATAAATCCATCTTAACATCAAAAGTATTATTAAGAATTCAGATGGATTAAAAATAAATCATTACTCAGGGATGTTAGACATGTCGGCTTCAGAGTGCACCTGGTTCTGAAAGTTTACTCTGTCTATAATTCAAAATTAAGACATTCTAATGGCGGATTGCATGGCAAATAAAACATTCTAATGGCGGATTGCATGGCAGCCCCTCCTCTGTCCATCCCTTCTCCCCCTCCCATCCTCTTCTTCCCTCTTCTACCTCCTCCGTCGTCGCAGGGGAGCGCCGCTCCTTTGGCCACCAAAGAGCCGCTCTTCACTGGCGGCGCGATTCTCAGAATCGCGCCACAGAATCGCGCCGCCAATGAAGAGCGACTCTTTGGTGGCCAAAGGAGCGGCGCATTCTTGTGTATAGTAAGTTATTGATGTTGATCGTGTATTTGAGCAGGAATTTGACAAATATTTCAGCACTGCCGGATTGTGACATGGTAGAAAGCAAAGCAAACGTCTTTCATTTCAATGAATCATATGGAGCCTCTAAGCAATCAATCACTTCCAAGTGATGTTCTGCCCAAAGTTAGTGTGGATCTGAATTAATTTACCAAGGGCATCAATAGATTTAATACCGATATACTTCAAAGTGTGGCTGTTACTCTTGAAAGCCCTCGATGGTACTTCAGCGGTGGCCTCCAGTAGCTTGGGGCCGGGAGAAATAGATGTCATGGGGCATATACATTCAGATAGAATATAATTCCTAATTTAGATAGAGTGTTGGCTCCCGTCCTCCGTTTTCCTCTTCTACCTCCTCCGCCGTCGCAGGGGAGCGCCGCTCCTTTGGCCACCAAAGAGTCGCTCTTCACTGGCAGCGCGATTCTCAAAATCGCGCCGCCAGTGAAGAGAGGCTCTTTGGTGGCCAAAGGAGTGGCGCATTCTCATGTATAGTAATTTATTGATGTTGAGTTGAATTAAGAGTTGAATTAAGAAAACCGGTTTACATCCCATCCTCCTTAATGCAGCTGGTCTACCTTGTTTAAAACGAATGGCCCTTGTAATATTTTTCTTGTGGGCATGAGCTCTTGTTCTGAATATGTTATTCTTCATCTTCTGAGAAGCCTTTTTATCTTTTGAGGTCCCAGCCTTAGTCATATAAGCTCCATTAATGCTATCCATGAAGCTCCCTAACCTAATTTGGCCTTTCAGTTGCAGTGCTATCAGAGCTCTCAATACATTAAACAACAACAACTGCTAGATCAAGTCAAAACTTTTTATATCAATGATAAATGAAATGGGTATCTGATTAGGATTGAGCACAATCGCATATGAATACTGAACACAACCTCAGAGTGAATTTATACCTTGCTTATGTCCTCGCGCTCTTCTGTGTATAACATATTGCTGCACAAGCTGAGTCTACTCAGAGAGAATTCTTTTCGTGGTTGGATAAATAGATGTATCTGAATTCTTATCGAGATTGGATATATAGATATAAACAGAGAGGAGGAACCAGCGCAATGCGATGGAGATGGAGAATCTTGGAGGGTTATACACGTTGGGTACTGGCTTTGGAAGAAAGATGATAGAGTTCTAGGGTTCCTGAACGAGCGCATGTGGGGAATGAATGCATGCTAGTAAGGACGGCCTTTCTTTTTGTTTTATGGTTGTCCGTCGGTGACCCACATGAGGAAAATGACAAGTTTCTAGGCAATTTTTTTATTTCGCATGTCTTGCGGGCATGTGGCACTTTTGGTGACCTTTAGTTTAATTCTTGTTGGTCCTTCTTGGTGAGTTTTTGTATGGATGTTCGTCAACATGGGGAATGATAATTTATGACACCATTCACCAAATTCCCAATATAGAGGAGCCGCAACCTAAAACTTCAAGGTGCAATTAGGTCAACTGCATGTGACTGATGCTAAATGTAACTATAATCCTATTCACAAAAGTGACCCTTCATAACTTTCTTGTGTATGATAAATTGTCCAATGGTGATACTTCGTATTATATGATGCTTAATAAGTATTTGAATTTGAAAGAGTTTTCAAAAATTTAATATTATATTTTGTGTTTTTTTATTTAGAAAGAAGGTATTTTAAAATAAAAGATACATTTAAGTATAATAAGATAGGATTAATACGAAATGACTCTTTTTCCAACTTTCTTCTTAGAGGAGTTGGTTATGTTGATTCTGTTTGCTTATATATCCAAGGGTTTAAAAAAAAAGAAGGCTAGGGACATGTTGGGCAGTTTATCTTTCCTTATGGTTTTTTAGACAAGGCAACAGCCAACAATTCTGGCGGTGTTGGCTTCACTCTGTATCTTAATTAGTCGCATTCTTTCTTTTGCAAAATGGGATGTGGGCCCAGTACTAATACAAGGGCTAGACTTTTAGTCCTTTGGGCTCTCTTCTATTCTACTGCATTTATGGGTTTTCCCTCTCTTTTTATGTGGGGAGACTCCTCTGTGATTATAAATTGGATAAATTCAAAAGCAGCTCTTTCACCTCTGAATTTGGATCACTAGTGTGGCAGAATTTTTGAAATCAAACAGATTTTCTTATCACTTGACTTTAGGCATGTCTACAGGGAGCATGCACACGGGTTATCCAAGGAGGCACTTAATATGAAGGTTGGTCTTCTCACTTTCTCAAAATTATGGGAAGGCATTATTGAGGAAGGCTTAGTTATTTGAGGAAAAATAGTAACAGATATCGAGAACAGATAGTAACATATATCTTTATTAATATGATATATTATAGTTTGTTCAAGATTTAACACCATTTAATCTTATCCTCCGTGAGAAGTTCAGTAATATCATTGAACCACAAAATAATAATATTGATTTGTTTCCATTTAAAAAGTGATTTTTTTATTTTTAAGTAGAGTAAAATTGAAATACATCATTGCATTCCTCAAGTGTATATTATACTAAGTAATCACTCTCTTTTTAGTGTAACTTTCTATCTTTACATCATTTAAAATTATATTTTTCAGCTTTTTTTTGTTCTATTACAAAAGACAATATTGCTCATAAATATCTTATAGTAAAAATAATATGCATTCACTTAATTGGGTTGAATAGGCCCATTCTACAACCTAGTAGAAGAGAGATGTGTAACTCCTTCCTTGCCCATCCTAGAGTTAACAAGTGTACTTTAATTTTTTTATTATTAAAAATAACA
>LPNX010131020.1:17310-29279 GCA_001517045.1 Pseudotsuga menziesii
TAACGTTTTTAATATGTTATTTACAAATATATGGCATATTTTTTCTTGAATCTATGTGAATCATAACATTTTGGAATATAGTATGAAATAATATCATTTTTATACAAAACAACTATGAAAATTCATTGAAAAAGGTTGTAAATGTCTTTATTTTCTAGAATTTGTTAGAATTTTGTCAATAAAAAAGGCTTAATTTTCCTATAAAAATGTCTTATTTTAAAGGAAAAATTGCAAAATGTATATGTTTTTCGATATAATTGCTTCTAAACGGATGTTATTTTGTTAAATGTTTAAAAAACACACTTGAAAATAAAAAGTAATAATATTTTATGACAAAGATGATTCAAAGGCCCCCAAAAATGACCTAAAATGAAAATGTGTGATACCGGTATCAACCCTTTTTTAAATGGAGGTAAAAATAGCTACTAAAATTAGGAGAGAGAAAAACGAGAACTGTGTCGAGTTCTCGTTTCATAGTATAAGTGGTTAGAATCCTTTCTATAGGATAACAATTGGACTGTAAGTAGATTGTTTATATATTCTATAAATCGCCAGGGTTATTCTTGGTCGGGAGTTGATACCAATTAAAAGATATATTTAAGTAAAAGGATTTGTTAGTTATATTCCATGTCCTGTATGGATATGGGATAGCATGCTTTGAGCTATATCTTCATACATATTTATAAAGATTGAACCATGTGATTCAAATATACTCTTAGCCATCCCTAGTTTGACATACCCTAAATGGAATGTTAAGGTTTTTTCAGAACACACTCAATGTGTTTGATGTTGTGGTATAGGTTATGTATTAACCAGTCAAGGCACAGTCCTCACCCTTAATATGTTAGTGGTTGCGTGTCAATAAAAAGGGGAATAAGAAAGGGAAGCTTCCAGTCCTGAATTTTTCACTTGGTTACACACAACGTTTTTTTCCTTGTTATGTTACATAAGGAATTGATGATGGATCCATCCGAATTCAATAAATTTCTTAACCCAGGAGCCCTACTTGCATTGATGCATGATTTGGAGATACTCACTGTGGAAGAGTCTATGAGAATAATAGAAGGAGAATATGGCAACATTTCCCTTGTAGATTGTAACCTTTTGATGAAATGAATGTCACAGGCATGTGACACCTTTTGTGGATGTAACCCCAAGGTCAGGGTGAACCACATACATTTTTGTCTGTCTCCTTTTTATGTGTCTGAATGTTTTACTTTCCTCAAATTGTTTTGTGTACATTTGATGTTGTTATGAAACCTTGTTAATGGTTTTTGCTATTGTGGAAGATAATCAAGAAAAGTTATTATAATGATTTTGGTCTGCACATAGTATTGTTTTAAATGCACTATGATGATGAATATGCTTGCAGTTTCCAACCAAACCACTAATAGATCAATGGTTGAATGTTTTGTAACGATATGCTTTTGGTATGAATGAAAGTGCATCTCATACGATTCATTACTTAGAAATAAACAATGAGTAGATCACTTTGCTTAAGAAAGATCCATATTGTTAGTCGAGGGTTAATTGTTACACCTAAGCATTCTTCCATTAAGGGGATTACTTAATCATGTGAATACTAGAAGGAATAATAAGCATGTTTAGTTTTGCATTTGCAGGATGGATGTAAAATTGTCAAATAATTGTTTTACAATACGAGTAGTTTTGACTTATCAAATTTGATTGAACCTGCTTCTTTGAAATGCCATGAGAAATATGCCACTAACATGATTGACTCATTTTGTAGTAACAGCAAAACAAAATAAAACTTTACCCCTTTTTCACCCATAATGGCATCGAGGTATAAGGGGTAAGTTACAATTTGTCATTCAGCCCGTAATCCGGACTGTCATTTAGACTTTAATATTTTCTGTTATGTTTTTTTATGAACAACTAGAGTTTAATTTCTTAGATTTTTGGTTTGCATTTATTTCGTGTAATTGGCCAGTACCTGCATATGTAGTTAGAACATTGTTTTGAATTACATAGAGTTTCATTTAAGCTTCATATTCATTTTTAGTCCTTGTTCATCTCTTTAGCATACCTTTATTTTTCATTCCCAGTTTGTATTTAGATTTGCAGTCAACACTTTACCTCTGTTTTTATAGCTTGTTAACTTTCGTAGAGCTCGTTGATTCCACCTTTAGCTTAGATTAGTTCAAGCCTTCAATCCTGCACATAAATTGTTTGCACCTCATAGGCTACCTTCCCGGGTTGACAATTAAATGTTGAATTAGATAGCGCTTATTTTACCCAACACTCAACTTGCATGAGATTATTATATGCCGCTTGATCTGTTGGTTCTGTATAACCATTTTGGATTATCTCCCATACATCTTGACCTCTGAACAAAGACTTCACTATAAGAGACCAATATTCATAATTATTTCTCGAGAAAAATGGATTTTGTAAAATCAACATGTGTTTATGAGAAGTGGAAGCCATATTTAATTTTTAATTTTCCATAGAAAATACTTTTTCCCTTTTTAAGAAAAGGTTTACTTCCTAAACTTGCTTTGATACTAAATCTTGGGAACGACAATTGCAACGGTTAACTTGAGTTACCACACAGTTAGAAATTTCTTTTCTTTTTACCTATGACTTTTGGCGTTGTGGCACACTACCTTGGAAACCCCACCTTTTAATTCGACCGAAAAACTTGCGATAATATTTACAGTGATCGAGTTTTGCTACGACCGTGTTTTACTACAACGAAATTTTACTACAACTGATTTTTAATGATACTGGGAAGTGTGCTATAGACTTGTGTAGACTTGTGTGCGACAAACTTCACTTTTGGTATAGACACTTTTTATGGACATTTCACCCGACACAATTTTATGTTTAAAGACACCTACTTAAAATCGAGCAGATTCACAGAGTTTTTATTCTTCTTCTTCTCCTTTTTCTTTTCTGGACGTATGTCGATATGTGTCATTGATTAACATTCTTCTTCTTCTTCATATAGACAGACTAAAATTTCCTCTCTGTGAAGCTACTGACTTAATAACATTAAAGACGGTAATAACTATCTACCTAGAAACTTATCTTCAGAAATTTAATTCGATTGCTTTATATATGAGAGACGTGAACTTTTCATTCTGTCAGACTGTTTGACATAAGATGAACTAATATAAACTCTGACAGAGTTGTCTCATACGAGATATAGATCTGTGATTAATTAATATTTCCAATAATAACGACGTAAAATTCAAGCCAAAGCAATGGGTATTTCCTCATTACCCCGGATTATTAGTTCCTTTTTCCATAGACACAAATGAATATGTCTTTTTACTACAAAGCAAAAAACATTAGAGGAAGTTTCAACCCAAAATGGGCCTTCTAAGGAAAATAATAAAATAATAGCTAAAATAATAAAATAATATTTATTAATTTTGGACGAAACAAAGAAAAAAACTACTTTTTTTGTTTGTATTTCAACGTATCTCCCTATGTTTTTACTCAAATTTTGATTGGGAGATCTCATTGGATGCACAATTAAACTCTGCATCCAATGAGTACCCATACTTCATACTTTTAACAGACTTCGCTACCCCAAAAATAATAAATACCTAAAAAATTCATTTTGGGGTAGCAAGGTTCATCGATACTATGCACTGTGGGTACTCACTAGTTGGAGAATTTAATTTTGCATCCAACTAGATCTCCTGATTGAAATTTGAGTAAAAATACAGAGAGATATGTCGAAAATACGAACAAAAAAATAGTTTTTTTTATGATACCTACCCCCAAATTTATATTAAAAATTTGTTTACTACCTATATGGTATTTCAAATTTAAAGCAATTTCATTGGCTAACACATGATGACATGGAATATGAATTAGGGTTGAAAGGCCCATTTTGAGTTGAAATTTCCTCTAATGAGAGTTTGAATTGTTGTCCCAAATACCCAATCTGTAGGAGTAATGTCAAAGGAAGTAATGGTACTCCTGTTGTTCATGGCGACATAGAAGGAGAGGTTTTGGAAATTCAAATAAAATCCACTTTGCCATTTCTGTTGGGAGACATTGATTTCCAACTTGAGTTGGAACCTTTCATGGAAATAACCTCTATGTCATGTGCACCTCTAACGTTGGTAGGAGTTCCCTTTGAATCTGAACCGAATTCCATCTTTCCTCTTCCATGTTAATATACACGCATCTATGGATATTATCCTTGCAACTTGGATTTCCATTAATCCATTTGTGGTCACTATATTTCTAGAAGAGAATCAAATGATAATATTCAAATTAAATTTTGAAGAGGATGGGAACAACACCAATTTTTTATTGGAGTAAACTTTCTCCCTGACCATTTGCACCGATCGGACGACCTAGCTCGCGTGAGTTGTCACATCAAGCGTTGCTGGTCGTTCGATCGGTGCAAATGGTCGGGTAGAAAGTTTACTCCTTTTTTATTTGGCAATCTATTGAAGAGAACATACAACCAAGTATAATGTTGGAGGGGAATATTGCACCATCCTCCATTGTTATTGGGAAAAGCATTGTAAGGTGGGTAGAAACTGGTAGCAATAACAGTCACGGTTCTAGGTAATGTTACATTTCATTTCGTAGAAGGTGCCACAAGTAAGTCCATTGTTGAAAAGCATTGTGCTCAGAGAAACAATGTTTATTCCATCCCCAGGCACCTCCCGTGACCAAGTTTCCATCAATATTGGGCATCTAGATATAAAATACAATCAAACATTTGAGCATGTAATAACTCTAATAATCACTCGAGTTGAACTTTCCCATTTTTCCAAAAGAAACACCACCACCATAGAATGTTGCATGTGCATATTGTCATCCACTATCTATTGCAGTATCTAGTCATAATGAACTCAATGCTATGACCAGATGTACAAGGTCATTTTGCTACTGATCATTGTTAAATTAAAAAACTCCATCTAATTTAGTGTTCTTACCAAGACAATTATCTGTATATTATAGCTAGTTGAATCCCGAGAAATTAATCAAGAATAACCATGAAAATATTTATATGGGACACCTTAATTTGTATGTGTCGTTAGAGACTGCACGGCTTCAAATGAGATGGGCTTATTGGTTGATTGAAGGATATATCCCAATAAATAGAATGGCGAGGTATTTGGTGTTTTCGAATCTCCCAATAAATAGAATGGAGAGGCAGTACAATGATGAATTTATGACACATACACAGACTGATAAAAAAACTCATCTATGCCTACACTAATCCTGTATAGTTGGCACGTGGATGGAACCCTTTTGAATATGGATGGATTCATTCACACCTGACTAAGAAGCCATTCGTTCGCATGTGACTCAGAGGCTTCTTGTATCACCTGCTCCATCGCCAAATTTGGAGACCATATTTCCATGAGAAAAAACTAAGCGAATCAAAATTCAAATAAATGATTTTTTTTAATTTATTTAATATAAAAGATTCACAACATTTCAAAACTTTTGAAATAAACTATGATATTGACCTTTTCTAGTATCTATAGAACCTTTGGGGCTTGGATAAACCACTAGGATATTTATCCCAGTACCCGATGCACTCCTTTCTTCCCAAGGTACCCTAGTACATTCCTCCAAATGTGAATAGATGGTTCGATGTCAAACATTTGGATGAATATATCGATCAAAGGTCAATGCTGTAAACCTATTTTCGAAAGTGAGGAAATATGTCATTGATGTATACAGATCTCAAGGTATTCTGTTGTTTCTAAGACTAATTCTCAGAAATGTGTTGAAGTCAACATGAATAGTCTTGTCGAAGGAGGGCCATGATGAATCCCACATCAACGACACGAAACTGAGAACAAAGTTTTGGAATTCGAGTATGAAGTAACTATAGGACTCACTCAAAGGTAACTAACATAAAAGTAGTTTTTATTTGCAAAGGGTAACTTTCCTCACAACTTTCCTTTGAAAATTGGGCGACATAACCGAAGACTTGGAAGCATTGACTTAAGGAGGTAGATACCTGGGCGACATAACCGAAGACTTGGAAGCATTGACTTGACTTTCTAGAAGATCCATGAAATGATAATATTCAAATTTAATTTTGAAGAGGATGGGAACAACAACACCTTTCTATTTGGAAATATGTTGAAGAGCAAATAAAACCAAGTCTAATGTTAGAGGGGAAGATTGCACCATCCTACATTGTCATTGGGAAGAGCGTTGTAAGGTGAATGGGAAGAGCGTTGTAAGGTGAGTAGAAACTGGTAGCAGTAACAGTCACAGTGCCGGGTAACGTTACATTTCATTTTCGTAGCAAGCGCCACAAGTAAGTCCATTGTTGAAAAGCATTGTGCTTAGAGAAACAATGCTTATTCCATCCCATGAACCTCTTGTGCCCAAGTTTCCATCAATATTGGGCATCTAAATATAAAATACAATCTAACATTTGAGCATATAACAACTCTAATCATCAGTGGAGTTGAACTTTCCCATTTTTCCAAAAGAAACACTACCACCATAGAATGTTGAATGTGCAGATTGTCAGCTACTATTTGTTGCAGTATCTAGTCATAACGAACTCAATGATATGGCTGGATGTATAAGGGCCATTTCGCTACTGATCATTGTTAAATCAAAAAATTCCATCCAAGTTAGTGTTCTTACGAGGACAATTATTTGTATATTATAGCTAGTTGAATTACGGGAAAAAAAATCAAGAATAACAAAAAAAATATTTAAAGCACACTTGAATTCATGGGTCGCTAGAGAGTGCACTGCTTCAAATTGAGATGGGCTTATTGGAGGATTGAAGGAGATTTCCCAATAAATAGAATGGTGAGGCGTTTGGTGTTTCCGAATCTCCTCGTATCGGCTTACACAAATTCCGTATAGCTGGCACGTGGATGAAAGCCTTTTTGAATACAGATGCCTGAGTAAGAATCCATTCGTTCGCAGGTGACTATGAGGCTTCTTGTGACGTCTGCTCCATCGCCAACTTTGGAGACTAGAATTCCACGAGCAAAAAATTAATCCAATGAAAATTCAAATAAATGATTTTTCTTAATTTTATTTAATATATAAAAAGTTTACAACATTTGAAAATTTCTGAAATAAAGTTTGAGATTGACCTTTTCTAGGTATCTATAGAACCCATGGGGCTTGGATAAACCACCAGGGGATTTATATCAGTACCCAACGCATTGCTTGTTTTCCAATTACTAGTTCCGAGCATAACATATTCGGGATAGCATCACAAGTCATTGCTCAATAGAGTATACAACTTTTGGCAAGAAATGGGTCAAGTAGCTGAGATAAGTTGATATTATTGGACTTGTGGAAACAAGTAGGTAGGCTACAATAAACCTATCCATATATGTCATTATGGGGTGACATAATAATGAAGTTATGTAAATAACATTAATAATGAAGGTATGTAAATAACCAAAAAAATTACTATATAAAGACACTTGAAAACTCAAGATTAACTTACTTGCAAATCCTAAAATACTCAAGATATCATCTCTAAGTAAGAATATTATATTTCCAATTCATGATACATTGAATAAATTCTAAATAATAATATTCAATAAAGATATTATATTTGATTCATGATAGATTGAATAAATTACAAATGAGCAAGATATCCAATATTATACTTAGTAATAATATTCAATAAATTATAAATGAGTAATAATATTCAATAAAAATATTATATTTGATTCTTGATAGATTGAATAAATTAAGAGAGACCCAATACTATACTTAGTAATAATAATATTCAATGTACTAATAATATTGAATAAGGATAATATATTTGATTCATGATAAATTGAATAACTTACAAGTGGGAGGAGACCCAATATTATACTTGAGTAAGGTAAGAAAATATTTGATTCAATTCATGATAGAAGCAAAATAAAATAGAAGTGAGGAGAAGACCTAATATTATATAGAGATCAGGTTTCTAAAATGTGAGATGGCTTATCTTTTTGTTAGTAATTTGAGAGTCTATTAACAAAAATTTTCAAATAGTAATGTTTAAATTTATTTAATTTGAATTTAAACTTTTTTGAATTTATAAGTATTTTAAAAGACTAATTTCATTTATGAATTCACAATCCTACTTTATACTAAATTTATTAATTTATAAATTCAAAACCATAAATTGAATAATATTGTTCAATTTATAATCATAAATTGAACAATACAAATTTAAGAATTATGGTCACATTTTCACTCTTAAATATAAACCAGCATAGATCCATTTAAAAGAGGATATAATAATCTCTCAAGCCTTTTTTAATGTAAATATGTAAACTATTTTTTATGGTTTTAGTTTATCCAATTTATGTTGTTTTATATATATATATATATATATATATATATATATATATGCAATTCTAAATAATTTAAATTTAATTTAAGTTAACAAGTTATTTTTAATAATATTTTATTTTTTTTATAAAAACATGTGTCAACTTTAGAATGAGCACCGAAGGAGTTACACATCTCTCCTCTACTAGATGGTAAAATGCACTTTTTAATACAATAAAAATGAAAAATAAAATTGTCAATTTTAAATATAAATAAAAAATAAAATTATAAGAATATAAAATAATTTTAAATGAAAAATAACAAATAACTAAAATTATAACCTGCATAATTATTAAATTTACTCTCTCTTCCTATGGAACATTAAGTTGACTTAGATATGAATCTTAAGTAAAGTGATAAATAACATTATAATGATATGAAATTACCTACGTAATATGAAATAAAACTTGATAACGATACGTGGATTTGCATAACCATGAAATTTACTCTCCCTTTCGGTGGAAATGAAACTTGATAACGGATACCCGGATTTGCATAACTATGAAATTTACTCTCCCTTCCTATGGAATATTAAGTTGAGTTAGATATAATCTTAAGTGAAATGAGAAATAACATTATAATGATATGAAATTACCTACATTATATGAGAATAACTATAAAATTGCATAACTATAAAATTTACTCTCCCTTCCTATGGAATGGAATATTAAGTTGAGTTAAATATAATGTTAAGTGAAATGAGAAATAACATTATAATGATATGAAATTACCTACATTATATGAGAAATAACATTATATGAAATTACCTGCATTATATGAAATTCACTGGAAATGAAACTTGATAACGGATTCCTGGATTTTGGGTTATGGGTTAATGATATATCTTTTCAAACTTAATGGAATATTAAGTTGAGTTAGATATGAATCTTAAGTGAAGTGAGAAATAACATTATAATGATCTGAAATTACCTACATTATATGAAATTCACTGGAAATGAAACTTGTTAACGGATAGCTGGATTTTGGGTTAATGATATATCTTTTCAATAAACTTGTCAACGGATACCTGGGTTTTGGGTGAATGATATATCTTTTCAAACTTATGTATATCGAAACTTGATAACGGATACCTGGATTTTGGGTGAATGATATACCTTTTCAAACTTATGTATGTCGAAACTTGATAACGGATACCTGGATTTTGGGTTAATGATATATCTTTTCAAACTTATGTATGTCGAGATCTTGGGTTAGGGCTAGGGTTAGGGTTAAGATTTAGGGTTTATCCGTTGCGTTAGGGTTAGATCGAAGCCACTTCTCAGAACCCTTCGTGTTTATGAGGATTCTACCTCTCCTCCAAAATATTTAAAAGTTACAGGATTCGGGTTTGTAGGGTTTCGGAATATTTCATCTGTTTTTCCCACCAAGTTTTCTAGAAAATCTGGAGAACTAGCGAGCACAAAGATGTCATCCTCTGCAGGTATGCCAATCATTTTAATGGTTAGTTAGCTATTTCCTTTTGATTAAGATGATAATCGATGCTTAGATTCAAAAGTTTGTGAGCGAGTTGTTGCCGCTGTGTATAGTTTAGGGGAAGAGAAAGAGAAATCCAATGGAAATGGTGAATGAGAAATATATGGACATGATCACCGGCGAGCTTGCTTATGATCCAGTCCGCTTACCGGTTGAGCAAGATATCGCTCAGGCTCTGTACAATAGAAAAACTCTGGAGACAATATGGGAAACTAATCATGAAGCCCCAAACCGCTACACTAGACAATGGTTCGACATGAAGAGTGCCATTCCTCAAACAGAGTTAAGGCGAGAAATGGCGCACTACATTGAGCTTCACAAAAATCCCAGCGATGCCGATGAGGAGTTAGATGTAATTGGGGAGTATACTGTAATTCTAGTCTCTAGATGATAATGAGATGAAGCAACAATTGAAGATGTTGCGTGATTACATTTCAGAAAGATTGATAAAAAAGAAACAGTACTGGCTGACAATCTGGAAGAAAATTAATTTGCTGAGGTTGTGTTGCCAATTTCATGAACAGAACATACAAACATTCAGATCTTTACGTGGCTTCACATATTTCAAGAGGCTTATTTCCTATGTGGACTGTATTCTTAAAAGCCATCAATTAGAAAACGATATCAAAGAGTTAGGGTTCTTGGATGTATGTAACGAAATAATGAGGGCGATTGACGTCATTGGCCTGAGAACATCTAATATCGAAGAAAAAAGTTCAATGGGATTTTCTTCGTATATGGGGCTAATTGATAGCCAAAACCAAGCCGACTAAACTTGAGTTTAGGGCTCAGTCGAAATTCAAATTTTCACGCCGACCAATTTACTTTTTCCACGAGTCGGGTGAAACTTGTCTATGTCCGACTAGACAAGTTTGCAAATTTTAGTCGGTCCTTCACTCGACCAAAATTACTTCGACTTACTTGCCTCGACCACTTTTACTCCGACCAAGTCGGCTCTCAAGTCGGACCTTCGACCAAGTCGGCTCTCCTACCAAGTCGGCTTACTTTGGTCGAAATCTGCAGGATATGTTTCTTAGTCTAAAGACTTAAGAAATTACAAATGCTTTTCACCTGTGAGTAAAATGAAGTAAAATAGACACATTTACAAATCCAAATAACTTATGAGAAACATGTGCCAAATATGTAGGAAGACTTGAGTCGACCAATGTGCCGTAAAACCTGTAACTTTCACGCACTGAGATTTTTATGGGTTCTTGTTCTTTCACTTAACAGTAACTGTAAAAAAACATTTACAGAAGTAAATCTGGAAATATATGCACCCAAATAATCATGCATTCAACCACAAACTATTTCATATATTAACTGTGCTCAAATAACAAAGTACTACAAACTCGTCGGTTACAAAATGGTCGATCCAGACTTGTCCGACCAGACTCGTCGGTCTACAAAGCTTCAACTCGTCGACTAAATTGCATGTACAGAAGCTTGAGCTTCAACTGTTCTTTCTCACCCTGAGTTCCTCTGCTCTGTGTTCCTGTGTTCTCCCTATGCTCTACAGAATTACAAAAAAATGCTTCTTCTATTTATAGGCAATTTGAAAATTGCTACAGCATGGGTCGACTGATCTGCCATTAAAGGCTGTAATAACTACTACCTAATAACTTAGCTTCTCAAATAAATTCGACTGGACTATGTTGCCTACTCGAAGACTTTTCCTCCTTGCGAGACTGGCAGACAAGATTTCGACTTGTACGGCCTCTCACAAAGTCGGCTGAAAGTTGCGTACTAAGTCGGCTGAAGATTGCGAACTGATCTGCGAGTAATTACCATTTTCCAACACTCCCCCTTAATTATAAGCAGATGGAGTTTTTTTAAAACAAAAAAAAAAAATTACAAAATGTCTCAGAGCTTAGACATGCTCTGTTTATGAGAGAGTTCACTGTGGGGAACTTGTCATTCCAAGATAACTACGCAGACACTGGAATGTGTCCTTTGCCAATGGCTTTGTGAAGATGTCGGCCAGTTGGTCTTCAAACCTGCAAAATTCCAAACAAATTTCTTTGTCGTTCACCAACTCTCTTATAAAAATAAACCTTGTGTCAATGTGCTTGGTTCTCTTGTGAAACACATGATTCTTTGATAATGCTATGGCTGAATTGTTGTCACAGAAAATTGTTGTCGGTTCTTGATGG
>LPNX010131020.1:42222-54684 GCA_001517045.1 Pseudotsuga menziesii
ATATAATACCAAGCTCTGATACCAGATAGCCAAAACCGAGCCGACTAAACTTGGGTTTAGCGCTGAGTCAATATTTTAAAAGAAAATAATTTTCACTTTTTAACTCCGACCTGTTTTTACTGCGACCACCCTTTTTACTGCGACCAACTTTTCAGTGCAACCAAGCCGATTGGTGCGACCAAGTTGATGCGATCAAATTTGGTGCCATCAACTTATCTGCAATCAAGTTGATGCGATCAACTTATCTGCGATGCGATCAAGTTGATGCTTGATGCGATCAACTTATCTGCGATCAAGTTGATGCGGCGGTCAAGTTGTGCGATCAACTTATGTGCGATCAAAAGGGGATGCCTGATGCGATAGAATTCCACAGAATATGATTCTTAGTCTAAATACTTAAGAATATTACAAATACTTTTCACCTGTGACCCACTTTTACAAATTCAAATAACTTATAATAAAAACATATGCCCAAATATGTAGGAATATTTGAGTCGAACAAAGTGCGGTAAAACCTGGAACTTTCACGCGGTGAGATTTTTATGGGTTCTTGTTCTTTTACTTATCAGTAATTGTAAAAGACATTTACAGAAGTAAATCTGGAAATATGAGCGGTCAAATAATCATGAATTCAACCACAAACTATTTCATATATTAACTATGCAGAAATACAAAGTAATACAAACTTGTCTGTTACAAACTCGTCGGTCCACAGAACTTCAGCTCTCCGACTAAATTACATGCACAGAAGCTTGAGCTTCAACTTCTCTTTCTCACCCTAAGTTCCGTCTCTGTGTTCCTGTGTTTCTTTTTCTGTCTGTTCTGTTCTGTAAACTAAATTACAAAATGTTTCTTCTATTTATAGGCAATCTGAAAATTGCTTCAGCATAAACCGACTTACTTGCCGACTTACTTTCCATTAAAAACTGCAATAACTGTCTACCTAACAGCTTAACTTCTGAAATAAATTTGACTCAGTTACGCTGCCTACTTGTTGACTTTTACTTCTTGTCACACTGACAGACAAGATCGTGGCTTGTACAGACTCTGACAGAGTCGGCTGGAGATCAAATACAGATCTGCGAATTAATTACATTTTTCCAACACTTATTAGGAATCTTATTTTCAAGTTTTCTGTTAGGAATCTTGCTGGTGGATAAAATTTTATGCTTCGAATTTGTCCATTTACAGTTTCAATCAGATTTTTTTTTAAGGATGCATAATGTTCACTGATTCAAACATTAAAATCTGTAAAAGTGCAAACTTTTGATATTTGTTGAGGAGAGTGAGTTAATAAGTAAATATATTCAATTTCTTTATGCCTTAGTTTAAGTTTTTATTTTTTTTTCTTGTTTAAAGGTTGTTAAATAATGTAAGTTAATAAGTAAATATATTCAATTTCTTTATGCGTTAGTCTAAGTTTTCAATTTTTTTTGGTCTTGTCTTAAAGGTTTTTTTATTTAACGAAATTTTAATTTATTAAAAATAATTTTATGTAAATTAAATTTATTAAATTTTTTTTTTTTTTTTTATATAAAAAATTCATTTAATTTTATTTTATTATGTATGATTGATCATGTGGATGTTAAGTTTGTAAGGCGATTTAATTCCAACTGGTAGTGGAAGGCACTTGGCACGCGAAAGGGATAAGCTTCATGGGGAGGGGATGCTAACCACCCCTCGATGTGGGTTAGGGAATAAATTTATATAACTTATTTTTACCATTATAAACGATCACAACTTTAGGGCTTTTAGGATCTAGATTAGCTAGTTTATTAACTTGGTCATTGTTAGAGAGAATGTAAAAAAAAACACTTACTCGCTATATGAAGGAAGTTTCAGTCACTCATCCTGTAAGACATATAGGCAAGAAGATGTATCTTTCTATCCATCTTTAATGTTGTTTTGCATCTTTTTGAATCAACAGTTTGTCAGAATTTACTCTTCTCATGTTATGCTAAATGTACACTTCCTATGCCACTTCCACTGATGTACTTGTTTGTTTTTGTTTAGTCTACAGTGTGAACATAACTTCCTAGGGTGTTTCCTATTTCGTTGAGGGCTTCCTCATCTCAGAATTCTTGTGGGAGGGAGTACATCTGGATCCAGATAGGGGTCAAGGAGAATTCTTCTTTCTCTAGCCTGAATCATTAGACCCAGTTTCTCATATATAAAGGTCAGCAATGTTGAAGAAGGGCCTCTTTCCTCAACCTTCAATTTGTCATCCAAATGGTGGAAGATGATGGTGAAGAATCCTTTTGAGCCTAATTGCATATCAAAGTGTGCTTTGGGTTTCCATTTCACCCCTATCCATCCTTGAAGAGCCTCTTCAATGGGCCAAAAGTCAATAAATTTGTCAATGAGGGCATGATCCTTCATTTTTTGAACCCTATCATTTATCCTTTCAACACGGAGAGTGAGGCAAGTCGTTCTTCAGTGCAGGCAATGCATGTATGAGGACCAAGTCCATTCTTTCCAGATTGCGGGGCGATTTGATTTTCCTGGGCTATTTTCATCGAGTCGAATTCATAGATGGGTATTTATTCAGACCTGATTTGCAGAGAAGTAGGAGCCTTTGAGCAAGGGCGGTAGGATGATTCTGGATTTTGTGCGTGAGAGCGAGACTAGTAAGGTCCTGTTGCCTCCCCCTGATAGGACACCATGAGGCTACTTATATTGTGCAGCAAAGGAGCAACCTCGATGAGAGGGGGAGGCACATTCAACAATGCGATTAGGATGAGAGGAAACCCTACTTTATGTTTTTAGTTTGATTAAAAAAAAAAATTAAATGAAAAAAATAATATGAATGTTATATTTTTTATATTTGTTTAAAGTATGGAAATAATTTTATTGAAATGTATAATTTTACATTTAAATTTTGACCCTTTTAAAAATACTTTAATGGTTAAAAATTTTAAAAATTAAATATATAAAAATAAAAATAATAAAACATAAAAAATGAAACACAATGACTATTATAATAACTTAATTAACAAATGAATAACCTCCCACTTATATAAATGAATACTAAACATTTAACATAAATATTAATTATTATTATAATTGTAAATGTAACATGTTCACTAAAATTATATTATTTTTTATTATTTTTAAAATAGTCTAATTTAATTAATAATAACATTTTTTTTTGATGAATGTCTATTTAAATTATATCATATTTATATTCATTGATTTTGTAAATTAATAGAATAAGTGAAAAAGTTTATTTAAATTATATTTATTGAGCTAAAGTTTTGTGCTCGTTATGAACATACTACATGTTTTGTATCAGCTTGTTTTATGATACTCATTATATAATATATATTTTTGTGATTCTTTACATGGTGAATATATAGGTTTACATGTATTAGCTTGTTTTATGATACTCAACATTGAGTTTAAAATATATATAATATATATTTTGTGATTCTTTGTATG
The DNA here is from genome assembly GCA_001517045.1 of Pseudotsuga menziesii. Lineage (NCBI taxonomy): Eukaryota > Viridiplantae > Streptophyta > Pinopsida > Pinales > Pinaceae > Pseudotsuga > Pseudotsuga menziesii. The sequence continues at coordinate 45,661 of LPNX010131020.1, forward strand.
GTGGATATATAGGTTTTTTAATAAATAGATTTGAATTATTTTATAGCCATATCGAAGTAGAAATTTCATACTTCTCAATCCTTGTGGGGAAATGAAGAAAAGTATAAATATGATTTAAAGAATAAATAAAAATTAAATGTAATAGATATTAATAGTAGAATTATTATAGATGGATATTATCCAAACTTTATTTTTTAATAAAAATAGGGTAAAATGGTATTAAGAAAATAAAGGGTTGTGTATAGTTATTCATTATAAAAAGAGAGAAATCTTGAAATCAAGAAGTCTCGAAATAGAAGTTAACAAAGTCAACTAAAGTTGAAATCTGTTTTCTAAATTTTTTTACATATTTCTTGCTATTTAGCATAACATGAGAAAAGTAAATTCTGACAAACTGTTGATTCAAAAAGATGCAAAACAACATTAAAGATGGATAGAAGGATACATCTTCTTGCCTATATGTCTTACAAGATGAGTGACTGAAACTTCCTTCATATAGCGAGTAAGTGTTATTTTTTCACATTCTCTATAACAATGACCAAGTTAATAAACTAGCTAATCTAGATGCTAAAAGCCCTAAAGTTGTGATCTTTTATAATGGTAAAAATAAATTATATAAATTTATTCCCTAACCAACATCCAAGGGTGGTTAGCATCCCCTCCCCACGAAGCTTATCCCTTTCGAGTGCCAAGTGCCTTCCACTACCAGCCGGAATTAAATCGCCTTACAAACTTAACATCCACATGATCAATGATACATAATAAAATTAAATTAAATGAATTTTTTATATGAAAAAAAAACAAATAATTTTTTTTTAATAAATTTATTTTACATAAAACTATTTTTAATAAATTAAAATTTTGTTAAATAAAAACAACCTTTAAAACAAGACCAAAAAAATTGAAAACTTAGACTAACGCATAAAGAAATTGAATATATTTACTTATTAAATTACATTATTTAACAACCTTTAAACAAGACAAAAAAAATTGAAAACTTAGACTAAGGCATAAAGAAATTGAATATATTTACTTATTAACTCACTCTCCTGAACAAATATCAAAAGTTTGCACTTTTACAGATTTTAATGTTTGAATCAGTGAACATTATGCATCCTTCAAAAAAAAATCTGATTGAAACTGTAAATGGACATATTCTAAGCATAAAATTTTATCCACCAGCAAGATTCCTAACAGAAAACTTGAAAATAAGATTCCTAATAAGAAACTTTGAACTTGAGGATTCGGCTCTGACCGTATGAATCACTTTAGCCCTTACATTTGGTTCGTAAAAGTTGATATTGTAGACTAAGCCTTCGAAAATGGAGAAAGAACCTAAAGTCCTCGTGCCTTACTTCTGCAACCAAATGTACATACCTGCAAGCCTACCGTGTGCGTATTAATATGGATCGAGGAGCTGAGATGTTTCATGGAGGTTGAAAAATGTACATACCTCCAAGCCTACCGTGTGCGTATTAATATGGAACCAGAGGCGCGTATTAATATGGATCGAGGAGCTAAGATGTTTCATGGAGGTTGAAAGTATTTTGAAGGAACGAAATCTATATTCTGTTGCAGCAATTTTCATAACAAAATAATCTTGAATCCATCGTAATTCATTTTATTACCTTCTTATCACTTTACACGAAACTAATAATATCAGATTCCTGTGTCTTTTTAAAAACTTGCAAAGCTTATTTCTTTCACTAATTTGCACGAAACAAAGTTTAAAATTAACAACAAACGGGATCCGGTTTCATTCCCAGAAATTTTTTACCTTACATCCTCGTGCACATTACTTTATTCCAGAAATTGATTGTTATAATTTATATTGCTACATAAGAGCTCAGCTCAGCGATCCTACTATATGAGATCAGATCTGCGCAGCACAAGAAGCGCCTTGCTGCTATTGCGCAACAGATTTTTCTACACGGCCTGCAGAATTAGTCGTGTAGAAATCTGCGAGAGCCTCCATTGCCTGAACTTGCATTTCAAGATTCAAGATGTAGTCAGCTGTCTCCTCGAAAAGGGTATCAACCGCCATTTTCCTGCCACCTGGAACTAGACTCCCCAGAATCCTGAGTCTGCTGCCGATTCCGCCATGATCATCATGGCAGCCTGTTTTAATGTGAAGATTATTACAAAATCTGGAATTGAGAGAGCACATTCTCATCCTCCTCGCTACCTTTAAGCTACGCTTTCGGCGGAAAGAGGAATCTTTCATCTTCATCGTTGCCATTGTCTTTTCTCTGCGCAGGAGGCGGAGGTTCAGAGCTCGACTCCAGGCAGAACCCTTGACGTCCTTGTTAGCAGTGTGCACCAAGAACATATTGGCTGCGAATCAAATGGCTCGCTGTCGCTGCGTTGTGCTGCAACGCCTCTTCTTGATCTTCCGCAGCTGAGGGAGAAAATGACCGAGAAAATGGGTCAAGAAGACTCGAACTCTAGACATGTCCCTGCACTTCCCGGTCCGGAGAATGGCGTCCTCTACTGCTCGCTGCTTCGGACATAGGTGACGGCGGAGTACATCCCACATTAAATTAAATTGATAATTTAATTGATGACAATGCTGCTCTGGACGGCGGAGTACAGGCCATGGCAGTGGGCTACAGTGCAGTCGGAAGAAAGTTTAAAAACAATCCGGGAGGGTGGACTCTTACGACCTGGACCCACGCCAGGCTTAACCTGCACCTCCTAAGTTGGTAGGAGTGCCCTTTGAATCTGAATCGAATTCCATCATTCCTCTTACAAGTTAATCTACACGCATCTATGGATATTATCCTTGCAACTTGGGTTTACATTAATCCATTTACAGTCACTATATTTCTAGAAGATCCATGAAATGATAATATTCAAATTTAATTTTGAAGAGGATGGGAACAACAACACCTTTCTATTTGGCAATATGTTGAAGAGCAAATAAAACCAAGTGTAATGTTAGAGGGGAAGATTGCACCATCCTCCATTGTCATTGGGAAGAGCGTTGTAAGGTGAGTAGAAACTGGTAGCAGTAACAGTCACAGTGCCAGGTAACGTAACATTTCATTTCGTAGCAAGCGCCACAAGTAAGTCCATTGTTGAAAAGCATTGTGCTTAGAGAAACAATGCTTATTCCATCCCATGAACCTCTTGTGCCCAAGTTTCCATCAATATTGGGCATCTAAATATAAAATACAATCTAACATTTGAGCATATAACAACTCTAATCATCAGTGGAGTTGAACTTTCCCATTTTTCCAAAAGAAACACTGCCACCATAGAATGTTGAATGTGCAGATTGTCAGCCACTATTTGTTGCAGTATCTAGTCATAACGAACTCAATGATATGGCTAGATGTACAAGGGCCATTTTGCTACTGATCATTGTTAAATCAAAAAATTCAATCCAAGTTAGTGTTCTTACGAGGACAATTATTTGTATATTATAGCTAGTTGAATCACGGGAAAAAGATCAAGAATAACAAAAAAAAATATTTAAAGCACACTTGAATTCATACATGTCGCTAGAGACTGCACTGCTTCAAATTGAGATGGACTTATTGGAGGATTGAAGGAGATTTCCCGAATGGTGAGGTGTTTGGTGTTTCCGAATCTCCCATTAAATAGAATGGCGAGGCAGTAAAATGATGAATTGATGACAAATACAGAGACGGATAAAAAAAAATTCATATCGGCTTACACAAATTCCGTATAGCTGGCACGTGGATGAAAGCCTTTTTGAATACAGATGCCTGACTAAGAATCCATTCGTTCGCAGGTGACTACGAGGCTTCTTGTGACGTCTGCTCCATCGCCAACTTTGGAGACCAGAATTCCACGAGCAAAAAATTAATCCAATCAAAATTCAAATAAATGATTTTTCTTAATTTTATTTAATATATAAAAATTTTACAACATTTGAAAATTTCTGAAATAAAGTTTGAGATTGACCTTTTCTAGTATCTATAGAACCCGTGGGGCTTGGATAAACCACCAGGGGATTTATATGAGTACCCGACGCATTGCTTGTTTTCCAATTACCAGTTCCGAGCATAACATATTCGGGATAGCATCACAGGTCATTGCTCAATAGAGTATACAACTTTTGGCAAGAAATGGTTCAAGTAGCTGAGATAAGTTGATATTATTGGACTTGTAGAAACAAGTAGGTAGGCTACAATAAACCTATCCATATATGTCATTATGGGGTGACATAATAATGAAGTTATGTAAATAACAAATAATAATGAAAGTATGTAAATAACAAAAAAAAATACTATATAAAGACATTTGAAAACTCAAGATTAACTTACTTACAAATCCTAAAATACTCAAGATAGCATTTCTAAGTAATAATATTCAATAAGAATATTATATTTCCAATTCATGATACATTGAATAAATTCTAAATAATAATATTCAATAAAGATATTATATTTGATTCGTCATAGATTGAATAAATTACAAATGAGCACGAGATCCAATATTATACTTAGTAATAATATTCAATAAATTATAAATGAGTAATAATATTCAATAAAAATATTATATTTGATTCATGATAGATTGAATAAATTACAAGTGAGGAACCCAATATTATAATTAGTAATAATAATATTCAATGTACTAATAATATTGAATAAGGATAATATATTTGATTCATGATAAATTGAATAACTTACAAGTGGGAGGAGACCCAATATTATACTTGAGTAAGGTAAGAAAATATTTGATTCAATTCATGATAGAAGCACAATAAAATACAAGTGAGGAGGAGACCTAATATTATATAATAATATTGATTCAGGGTGAAAAAATATTTGATTTATGTGAAACATAGTGTATTATAGAGTTTAGGTTTCTAAAATGTGAGATGGCTTATCTTTTTGTTAGTAATTTGAGAGTCTATTAACAAAAATTTTCAAATAGTAATGTTTAAATTTATTTAATTTGAATTTAAACTTTTTTGAATGTATAAGTATTTTAAAAGACTAAATTCATTTATGAATTCACAATCCTACTTTATACTAAATTCATTCATTTATAAATTCAAAATCATAAATTGAATAATATTGTTCAATTTATAATCATAAATTGAACCATATAAATTTAAGAATTATGGTCACATTTTCACTCTTAAATATAAACCAGCATAGATCCATCTAAAAGGGGATCTAATAAGCATCGAGAGGGATGAAATCTCTCAAAATACAAGCCATTTTTTAGAGTGTAATATGTAAACTATTTTTTATGGTTTTAGTTTATCTAATTTATGTTGTTATATATATATTATATGTAAACGACAAGTGTCAGCTCTAGGATAAGCACGGAAGGAGTTACATATCTATCCCCTACTGGGTTGTATAATGCACCTCTTGATTGCGATATTTTTTATGGTTTTAGTTTTTATCTAATTTATGTTTTTTTTATATAATACAATTCTAAATAATTTAAATTTTATTTTATCAAACAAGTTATTTTTAATAATATTTTTTTTTTTTATAAAAACATGTGTCAACTTTAAGATGAGCAGGGAAGGAGTTACACATCTCTCCTCTACTAGATGGTAAAATGCACTTTTTAATACAATAAAAATGAAAAATAAAATTGTCAATTTTAAATAAAAAATAAAAAAATAAAATTATAAAAATATGAAATAATCTTAAATGAAAAATAACAAATAACTAAAATTATAACCTGCATAATTATTAAATTTACTCTCTCTTCCTATGGGACATTAAGTTGACATATGAAGCTTAAGTAAAGTGATAAATAACATTTTACTGATATGAAATTACGTTCATAATATGAAATAAAACTTGATAATGATACCTGGATTTGCATAACTATGAAATTTACTCTCCCTTTCGGTGGAAATGAAACTTGATAACGGATACCCGGATTTGCATAACTATGAAATTTACTCTCCCTTCCTATGGAATATTAAGTTGAGTTAGATATGAATCTTAAGTGAAGTGAGAAATAACATTATAATGATATGAAATTCACTGGATTTTGGGTTAATGATATATCTTTTCAATAAACTTGTCAACGGATACCTGGGTTTTGGGTGAATGATATATCTTTTCAAACTTATGTATGTCGAAACTTGATAACGGATACCTGGATTTTGGGTTAATGATATACCTTTTCAAACTTATGTATGTCGAAACTTGATAACGGATACCTGGATTTTGGAGTTTGGGTTAATGATATATCTTTTCAAACTTATGTATGTCGAGATCTTGGGTTAGGGTTAGGGTTAAGATTTAGGGTTTATCCGTTGCGTTAGGGTTAGATTCGAAGCCACTTCTCAGAACCCTTCGTGTTTATGAGGATTCTACCTCTCCTCCTCCAAAATATTTAAAAGTTACAGGATTCAGGTTTGTACGGTTTCGGAATATTTCATCTGTTTTTCCCACCAAGTTTTCTAGAAAATCTGGAGAACTAGCGAGCACAAAGATGTCATCCTCAGCAGGTATGCCAATCATTTTAATTGTTAGTTAGTTATTTCCTTTTGATTAAGATGATAATTGATGCTTAGATTCAAAAGTTTGTGACTGAGTTGTTGCCGCTGTGTATAGTTTAGGGGAAGAGAAAGAGAAATCCGATGGAAATGGTGAATGAGAAATATATGGACATGATCACCGGCGAGCTTGCTTATGATCCAGTCCGGTTACCGGTTGAGCAAGATATCGCTCAGGCTCTGTACAATAGAAAAACTCTGGAGACGATATGGGAAACTAATCATGAAGCCCCAAACCCCTACACTAGACAATGGTTCGACATGAAGAGTGTCATTCCTCAAACAGAGTTAAGGCGAGAAATGGCGCACTACATTGAGCTTCACAAAAATCCCAGCGATGCCGATGAGGAGTTAGATGTAATTGGGGAGTATACTGTAATTCTAGATGATAATGAGATGAAGCAACAATTGAAGATGTTGAGTGATTACATTTCAGAAAGATTGATAAAAAAGAAACAGTACTGGTTGACAATCTGGAAGAAAATTAATCTGCTGAGGTTGTGTTGCCAATTTCATGAACAGAACATACAAACATTCAGATATTTACGTGGCTTCACATATTTCAAGAGGCTTATTTCCTATGTGGACTGTATTCTTAAAAGCGATCAATTAGAAAACGATATCAAAGAGTTAGGGTTCTTGGATGTATGTAACGAAATAATGAGGGCGATTGACGTCATTGGCCTGAGAACATCTAATATCGAAGAAAAAAGTTCAATGGGATTTTCTTCGTATATGGGGCTAATGGCCATGCTGGGGTATAGTTATGCCAATAGTTGGTATTTTATGAAATTCCAGTCGCGTGTGTTACGAGTTATATGTAAAACTTTTGATCAGATGACTGTGGATTCTGTCCTTGGAGACCTTGCTTACCGTGAATTAATAAGAATCTTACCGTTGGAAATTGCGCTGAATATGTTATCTCGTGAATATGCCAATGAGATCAGCAGCGAAGACTTGAATAACGGAATTGGAATTCTTAAAGAGGGCTGGATCTTATCAGTAAATTTAAATCCCCATGACGATTACCTGCAAGTGCTGGCTAATGTTGTAACTATCTGCATCGCTCGAGAAATTCCACAGAAATCCCAGGAGATCAGTGGTTTTATGGAGGGGCAATTGATTGAAACCAGGGCCCTGGCGCGCCATAATACAGAAGCCCTTGAAAAGGGTCTTTGGGTTATCAAAGATATAGTCATCGACGGAGGCCCATTAGGTCAAACTTTCCAAGATTTCGGAGGTTCCAGTTTAGTAACGGAGATTGTTGGTATGTTTAAATGCTTTATGGAGGTTAAAAGTGAGGATAAAAAGAATGAGGTAGTGATTTGTCCTAAAGGAAGCAAAACATAAAAGTGCCTTCACATGAAAATTGCACAGCATGGATTGGGCATCGCCGCAGAAATTTCCAAAAGAGGGCCGCCTAGATTTGACATTGAGGTTGTCCACAAATTCTTGAGTACCTGTCATGAGCGAGCACCCCAGGCAGTATTAGCAAAAGCATTTGATCTGAATAGTCCATCTCCTTCAAACTAAATTATTGCATAAGATTCTCAATTCGGTTTGGCATGTCCGTTACATTAATATTCATTAGGACTTGTCCAATATATATATTCGCTATATTAGGGACATACCAAAGAGCCCTTCGACACCAGTGTGCTCACTTATTATAGCACACAGTTCCTTATGAAGCACATGACTTATCCAAGCAATTAACACAATACTCAGAGAAATAACTATTATTATCACGGTAGATATACATTACAGAATACTTCACAATCAGATTACAGACACTTATAGCAGATAGCCTTCGGAGAGCGAAGGTCGGCACTGCATACAAACCAAACCTAGATCAAGCTTCTGGTGAGATCTTATACCAAGATGGCAAGTCTCAGAGCATACGCACTTGATTTACATACTGCAAATACTAGATATTACAGACTCGATAAACTATATGTCATCAAGCAGTTCTGATGCGTTCATTTAGCACGAAGCCATGACGCAGAGCATACTAAGCCTTTCAGACTTACAGACTCAAACTCAAGAAGCCGAGCGGACTACTTGCTCAAGACTCTAGACACTTGCAGAGCTCACTTGCAGAGCTCATAATAATGGCTGAAAATAGTAGCCGTATTTTGAAATGGTTTTCATGGTTAAGTTCATTTGATTATGAAATTGTTTATAAGCCAGGCTATTTGAATTGTTTGGCTAACATTCACCGGTCAAAAGTAGATCCGGTTACCTAAACCTACACTAAGAGGTCAAAACCGAATCATCCGGGGCGACAGGTGGGGACAACCACTGTCGTTATCTNTAACATGTTAACCAGGGAATCAGCGAATCAGCAGCCGAAAGAATTAAAGATGTTTTCCGCAGGAAGCTCAGGAGCAGGTGATAAAGAAGACCCAGATCCCCNACTGGCGAGAGGCATTACGGGGACCCGGAATCTTCTGTCATGGCCGACAGACTCTCGACAAGGTACAAAGTGGAGCATTAACTGGCCCACGTCAGTTTATTCCTAA
>LPNX010131020.1:57549-88876 GCA_001517045.1 Pseudotsuga menziesii
CTAATCTGATTGTGAAGTATTCTGTAATGTATATCTACCGTGATAATAATAGTTATTTCTCTGAGTATTGTGTTAATTGCTTGGATAAGTCATGTGCTTCATAAGGAACTGTGTGCTATAATAAGTGAGCAGACTGGTGTCGAAGGGCTGTAGATCTTGGCGCCGCCTTGGTGTAAACTTGGAAATTTACAAGGATGTTTCACTTTTTACAAAGCTTCGGCTCTTCAACACATTCCAAAACATAGAGCTTGAGCTCTTCAACTCTTCAGAGAGAGTTTTCTTCTTCTTCTCCATATAGACAAACTAAAATTGCTTCTCTATGAAGCTACCAACATAACATTAAAGACTATAATAACTATCTACTTAAAAACTTGTGTTCAAATATTTAATTCGACTATTTTATATATGAGAGACGGAAATCTTCATTATGTGAGACTGTCTCACAGAAGCTAAACTAAGAGAGACTTTAACAGATTCAGCTCAGACCATATACGGATCATTAATTAATATTTCCAACACTCCCCCTTAATTATGAGCATATGGGGATCTTTAAGAAAAAATTTACAAAATGTTTCAGAGTTGAAACTTGCTTTGTTCATGACAGAGTTCACTATGCAGAACTTGTCATCCCTAAATAACTTCGCACATACTGGAATGTATCTCTTGCCAATGGTTTTGTAAATATGTCTACAAGATGATCTTCAGACTTAGGAAATTATAAACAAATTTCTTTATTCTTCACCAATTCTCTTATGAAATGATACCTTCTGTCGATGTGCTTTGTTCTCTTATGAAACACATGGTTTTTTGACAATGCAATGGCTGAACTGTTGTCACAGAAAATGGTTTTTGGTTCTTGCTAGTTCTACGATAGGTCTTTTAAAATTATCCGCATCCAAACGAATTGACATGCAACGCCTGTAGTTAAAACATACTCTTCTTCTCCTAAAGACACAATTATAATGGGATGCGTCTTTGAATCCCACGACACAAGACTTGTACCAAAATGAAATAAGTACCCATATGTGTTTTCTGTGACATCTATAATGCTTCCATTGTGACTATCATTATATCCAACTAGTTTAAAATTTTCTGAGGTTGAATACATTATTCCAAGATCCTTTGTGCCACTTACATACCTCTAATTCCTTTTGGTGAATCCATGAGTCTTGAGATAAGACTTACTCCATACATGATGTCTGGTCTTGTCGTAGTTAAATACATAAGGCTTTCAACTATCCTTTTAAACAACATAGGCTCTATAGTTGATCCATCATCATCCTTGCTCAATTTTAAACCTCTTATTACTAGTGTTGGGGTTGTCTTGCAATTAGACATATTGAATATTTTGAAAACTGTATTTGCATACTTCAACTGTGATATAAAAATACCATTTTTAAACTTGTGGACTTCAATTCCGAAAAAAAAAATCATAAGCCCCAAATGAGTAATTTCAAATTCACTTTCCATGACTGTTCTAAATTATTTTATGCCAAAATTACCAATAAATATTAAATCATCTACAAACAGGTAGACAATTAATGTGTTACCTTGCTCATATCCGTGATATGTAGAACAGTTGGTGGCAGGGTATGGTTAAGACGTCCCCTAAGCGGAAAGGTCACTCGTTCTAATCCTGTAGATACCAAAAATCCAACCATGTTAAGGGTTGGTGTGGTCCACGCCGGGTACAATCCCTAGGTGATTTTGATGGCTTAGATACCCCTGGTTCGTGGTAACTTAGCCAATGGAAGCTACTAGTCGGGGGTTTCCACCACTTTTCCAACAAAAAAAACGTGTTACCTTGCTCATTGACTTTGGTGTACAACATTGGTTCACTTTCACTTTTGTGAAATCCATTTTGGGTGAGATATGAATCAATATGGTTGTACCAACCTATCAGAGCTTGCTTCAAACCATGGAGTTCCTTTTTCAGTCTGTACACTTTGTGCTCTTGTCCTGGAACTTCCTATCCTTGTGGTTGTTCCACATATACTCCCTCCTCGAAATAGCCATTCAAGAATGTTGATTTAACATCCATTTGATAAACATGCCGTTTGTTTTAAGAAAGAATGGCCAAACCTATTATGACTATATCCATGCGTGCGACCAATGTGAAGGTTTCATTGAAGTCTATGTCGGGCTACTGTGTGAACCCTCTTGCGACCATTATTTCCTTGTGCTTTTGAACATTCCCATCGCCATCTTACTTGTTATTGTAAATCCATTTGACACTAATTACATCCTTATCTTTTCATACATCTATGAGCTTCCATGTTTTGTTCTTCTCAATGCATTCTATTTCTTTGTCCATGTCTTGTGCCCATACTTCTTCTTTGACATCTTCCTCAAATGTTAGCCGGGGTCACCTATTTGAGAAAATAATGCAAAAAGAGAGAATGAGTTTGGTGTACTAGTTTCATATATTTCATACAGACTTCATGTCTTCACTGGATTTGTCGATGTTGACCTCGAGGAACTGCTTGATGGAGTTTTTTTCCTCTTGGTGTGCTTGTTGGGGTAGCTTGAGCTGCGACTTATGTCGATGTTTGTTGTGCTGAACTATGTCGCGGTGTCATGGGAGTTGATGATGTTGCAACCAATTGACTTACATGTGGTTTGTGAACCAATTCCTCTGTCATGTCATCATGTTCGTCATTCAACAAGATCTTGACATTCTTCTCGACGATTCCATCACATGACTCATTCTCAAAAAATTGAACATCGCGATCGATGATTACATTCCTTGTGAGAGGGTCGTGCAACTTGTATGCTTTTGTTTCTTTAGAGTATCCAACAAAAATACATTTATGTCCCTTGTCTAATTTCCTTCTCAGCTCATTTGAAACATGAGTATATGTGACACAACCAAAAGCTTTTAAATGAGAAACATTGTGATTCATACATGTCCATGCTTCTTGAGGAACTTTGTTCTTCCTGCATTCATAAGCATAACGACCAAATTTATTACAATAATGACATTGAATTTTTTATTTATCAAACCTCTGACCACTTGGATGACTGAGGTTCTAATTCTGTCCTCTACCCTAGACATTCACAAGACTACTATTCTGTCCTCCTCTCGAAAAACTTCTTCCTCTCCCTCTAGAATTATATCTCCCCCTACCTCTTCCACGGATTATAGATAATTGTGCTGCAAATGCACCTTCTAATGATGTATTGGTTTATTGGCATGTTTCAATATTGGGTTATTGGTTTGTTCTATCCTCTCGTTGATCTTGTGTATGTATAAACTATGAAGTAATGATAACTTGGTTCACTAATTCACATTTAAACAAATTTAAAAATGAAAGAAGATAAAACTATTTTAATTTCATTTTAACAAAATTTGTTTTAAATTTGAAAATAATAACCAAAGTTATTTTAACCAAAATTGTTATTTTCATGACATGGTAATTATTTAATATATAACAAAAATCCACTCTTTATGCCTCTTAAATTAAAGACATGAAACACATTTTTTATGGAAATTTAAATTAGTTTTTTTTTTAAACAAGCCACCTCATATTACTCCACTATGATTTAATTTAAAGTGACGTCATATTTGATATACGTTTCCTTTTTATAATTTTTGTAGGTTAATATAATGTAAATGTTTTGTGCAGGATGAAAAAGATGAATTCCCTCACGTTCACATGATGGAATGGAGCGCACAAAGGGGATTAAATACTTCTAACTCAGCACATAATTAAATTACCATCCAGTAAACCCAATCGACAATCAACTCATGCAACAACCCAACAGAAACCAGAAATGAGAAACCAGATTTATTAACTAATTTCCATTACAGGTCATCCAGACGCCCATTCGGAACTTCATTCATTTTCTGTCAAAAACATGTTTTTAACAGACAACAAATTTCAGGATGGATCTACGTGCAAACGAAGGTGAAATTGAAAATTATGGCACATGGGTTTTGTGCAGAATAGGACTATATAGCTCATAACAAGGAATTTTACGAAAATTCAGAGCCATTTGGGAGTAGTTCATGGTTCTTTGAAACCAAATTTTCCAGAAAACGTGGTTGGTCGTTTTCTAAATTTAGAAATTAGTTATAACAGCTCGAGAAATTTGGGATTCGATTCTATCATTCCCCACCCGGTTTCTCATGTATAAATTAGGCCCTAGAGGTCTCGAGGTGGACTATATTATACAAACTTGGATTTTAATAATAGTGAATTTCTTCTCTATTCTTGTTCCATTTGAGTCTTTGCTTCTATGCAACGAGTGATGGAGTAATTTGTGGAATCAACATCTACTCCTTATAGGCCCCCTCCAAAGTAGATGGATTTTACGTTTTACCTCTCTCAATTCTACTAAGTACCGTATGCTTTGTTGTTACTGTGCATAAGCATTTTTTTCTTCCTTGTATATGCTCATAATGTTATTTCCTTTCGTTACTGTATGAATTTTTTCAATTCCATCCATGTGTGTTATGTGCTATGTCGAATGAGCTCATTGTAATTCATTAAGTAGGAAAAGAGATCTATGTTGCGTGCATTTTATAAATAGTTGTTGTATTTTATAGTTAGCCTTTTAATTCATAAATGGAGTTTAAGTAAATTTTGTAAATAACATTTATCCTATTTGGTATTTCCATTTATTTCAATAGTAATAAATGGAGTTTAAGTAAATTTTGTAAATAGCATTTATCGTATTTAGTATTTCCATTTATTTCAATAGGAATTAGTTTTTCTCGCAGAGTAGTCTTTGATTTACTTTGCACTGTAGCATTTTAGTTTATTTTGTGCAAGTAGTATTATTACTCTTACGGTTTGATGTGAGTTTCTCCTTTACACATTTGAATTCATTTTTATTTATTTGCATATTGGATCCAAGAATTAGTTTTTATTGTTGTGGCTCTCATCAATTAGAAAAAATTGTATTTTCAACTTCATTTGATTAATTTGCAGTAGGAGGTATCTTTCAAGATAAATGCAACTAAGTAGTTATGTAACGCACCCATAAAAGTATAATTTAAAAACTTGCTTATGGAGGTTTATTTTGTAGCTTTTGGATAGACGAGCGGCAAAAGCACAAAACCCATTTTAAAAACCATAACATAAATGTATCATACCCAAATCAGTGAGATAAGAACTTTTCTTATACTTTCGATAGGCCACTTAAAACTCAGATGCATCTACCCTTCCGACTAAATCATACTGTAATACAATCAATGAATTAACCAATTTGCTTGGAAGTTTTTCTTTTCCTTTTTAAAACATTTACTTGGAATCGTCCGACAATCTACACCATTCTTGTCATCATCACATAAGATAAATACACAAGAGTATATACACCATTCTTGTCATCATCACAAAAGATAAATGCACAAGAGTATATAAGATGAAATACAACCAAGGCACAAATAACAGACAACAAGAGTATTGCTAAAATAACTCAACAGCACATAAGAATGAGATAAAATATCGGATAAAACAGAGATAACATAAATGAGGTATAATACATTAGGTGCACACAATCTAATATAGAGACCATATAAGATGCAACATAAGAAAGACACAAGTATACATGGTTCACCCAATCCATGGGCTATGTCCACCAAATTTGGTTATTCCTTTTATTGTTTTCTTGAAAAGAAGTAACTACAATGTTGTGATACATACATGGCCATTTGTCCTTACCTCAAATCTCTTCACAGAGAGACACTTGCAATTTCCAATTGCCCTTTTTGGGCCTTCGTGAATGGATTCGTCAACAACACCTTAGGTACATGGTGTAAAGTTGGCCTTATTTCAACTTTCATGTATCTGAATTGTAACATACCCTTTAACAATAATTTAAGATGTTCTTGCACCTGTACTGCAACGTTAATCATAATAGTACATAACTTCCTCATATGAGAATGCATGGCTGTGCCTTCTATTATTTATATTGAGTGGACCTGCAACAATATTGTCTTTCTATCTCTTCCTTTATATATTTTTAGAAGATTCGTACATGTTTATGTAGGCATAGGCTATCCACTATGTAAAAGTAAACATGTAAATTGTTTGTTGTAGTATGTAGCTGGTATCTCTAAAAAGCTGATTGTAATGAACCAATGATGCCTTCTCTGGAATGAAATTGAATTTAGTTTAGTTCAGGGAAATATACTGTTTAAACATGTATAATTTCTAACATCAAAACATAGCAAAAGGTTCTTAAACATAAATTGACAGATGGGAAATGTGTTATTCCTTCTTTTCCAAAGGCCACATTTGATATGTTTTGAGAGATTTGGTAAGATTGCTTCTGTCTTGATGACTAGCATTTTCGGTTCACAGCTTTACCCTGAATTTTTATACTATTTTTACTTTACAATATTATTTAGAGTAACAACTAGGATAAATCATAACATCTTTTGTCCGCTTGCAGGCATTATCCATTAGTAATACTCTAAAGAAAGTTAGAGAGGCCATATGCAATGGAGAAGTTTCTACTGAAGGTTAAAACTATAATGTCCCTCTTGTACGCCCTAAAATTTTGATAACTATGAACTATATATTGTACTTATTCTCTGGTGAGGAGCTCAAGGCCAAGGCCCCACCAGCAGAACCTTATTTTGTCAAGTAGAGTACTACCTTAAGTTATAATCTTAGGAAGACTTAAGACCTGAACAAAACTTAAGGGACAAGAAACTAATTTCACTTTGGGGCAAGGTTAAAATGGTGAGTGAACGTTGAGAATTGAAAGAAGACTATACTTTTAAACAACCTAAGCTCCTAGGTGTCACCTTAGGTTGAGGTAATTCCTAAGTTGACTAACTCACCTTTTGAGCGTTTTATGATAACTTTTCCTATTACGCCTTAAGGAAGCAAATGCTAAGAAGTTCCCCTAGAACCTATACTAATAAGCTTAAGCCTCATCTAATTTTATATATATTATAGTCATATTAAGTTAAATTGAAAATGAAAGATTTAACTACATGAATAATTCAAAAAGAAAACAAAAATGATATGGTAAAGGGGAGATGACTTACAAACTATACTCTACGTATATAGATGCTTAGAGAATCCTTGTCATAAATAAAGGGAAAATCCCTACCCTAGGACGATAATAGTCCTTTTGACTATTATAGAGCTACACTACCAAGGCAATTACTATCTTGTATAAAAACAAGTTGAGAAAAGTATGCGTATTTATGGAAAAAGCGGTTGTTTCCTCCAATCGCTTTTTAGTATCCAAAAGGAAACAACGCCCGCTGCTAGTAACCACCTATTCTCTTATTTTTGGAAAAATATATAAGAGTCACACATATCCCGGTAGTATTCTTTGAATTCCTGCATAGAGTATATTATAGAAAGTTTTGTGTGTGTTTGGAAAGGGAGGGATCACCACCATTGTAGAGATATTAATTAATAGATTTTTACCCCGATGACCTCCTCGAAATTCACCGAACAACTAATTTCATGGGATTTGTTCTGTAAGAGATGATAGAGGTGAGTAAAAACCATTACTGAGGGAGGAAAATGCTTTAATTAGCATGGCATGATTTTCTGGAGGCAAGGGAATCTCTATGCCTACTAAGGGAGGGAAGCTCTGCATTTTCTGGGAGAAAGAAAAAAGTTGCTCCCTATGAGATTGTTCTCGGTGGCAGGGATAGGGGATTTGATCTCAGTTTTTTTTATTCTTGCTATTTTTTATAAGAGACACGTCTCCTTGCAGAACAATCGGTGTGTTAATAAGAGGGTATCTTTGCGATTTCATGGGGAGAGAGATCACTGCGTTTGCGTGTGGAATATCACTGCAATCCCATGTAGAGTATCGCTGCAATTTCATGCAGGATATCACTGCAGTTACAAGGAAGAGAGATCACTGTGTTGCATGTGGAATATCAATGTGATTTCCTATAAAGTATGGCTGCGGATTCATGGAGATTATCATTGCAATTTTGTAGAGGGTATCACTGCGATTTTTACAGATCTCAACCCTATGATTTTATGGAGAGTGGATTCAACTCTATGATTTTATGGAGAGCAAATCTCAACTCTACGATTTTATGGAGAGCGAATCTCAGCTCTGCGATTTGATGGAGAGCGAATCTCAGCTCTGCGAATTTTGGAGGAGAAAGGAATATACCTTTGAGATATCAATGGCTCCAAGGAGCAGTTTTCCTAGAGGTAGTTGACACGCCTTAGATTCGTGTTGTGGGCATTGGAAATTTACTGGGCGGGGACAAATCGATCCCCAAGATGGATATACAAAACAAAAAGGTGCAGCTTCTGCTGTTCGTGGAAGGCCTCATGATTCTTAGCATGACAGGTATGAAATTTTGCATGTAGCTGGTTATATTATTGTTTTAAAATACCATTGAGGCCTTGACCGTGGCTTTCATTGATTGGTATAGGGAAGTCTTTCATTGATTGGTCTAGGGCAGTGATATCCCTTTTTCTGGTCCACTTTCCCTCAGAGCTTGGTATGTGTAGTTTTTCAATAACGAGCTGTAATGGCTGTTAAATTGGATCGGGTATGGAATTAGCCACAAATGGGATAGATGGCATCCCACCGTTTTGATGGGTGTTGGGTGCTTGGCACATGTTCATTGTTAAAGAATGCAATTGTTGATTGTTTCATTTTTTTTATTAAGACATCTGGACTTCCTGAAGCATGCCCACTTCTTGTTTTGATCCCAGCAAAATAAAGAATGAATCTTGTGCTTGGATTTGGGTTCAATGTAAATAGATATAAGCAGATTGTGGGCTACCAATGCCTGCATGTGTCTTCTTTGTGAACAGTTTTAAAATGTTGAATGCTTGTTGCTTTTACCAATGTTCTGTATGCTTGCAATCTGAGTTATTTTCTACATCGGGCTTTGGATCTGACGCATGCACTTGGATCGAACATTTGTAGGAATAGATCTAAACATTGAACAATCTTACCTTTGATTTCGATCTAATGTTTGTGAACTGAGTACTCTATTTCTGTGATTGAGAGGATCAGGGATTGTTTCCAACATCAGCTTGCTTAAACCCCAAGCCTACCATTTAGTGTAATATGCCTTATATGTGCGTGATTGGAGTAGGTACTCACGAGGGATTGCTATCACGTTTCCTTATAGTATGTTAATGTATTATCCAATTGTCAGATTTACTATATACTAGCAGAGTAATTTGTTTCTGTACACTTCTTTTTAAATCCATTTTGAAAGGATAGATGAAATCCTGACTTACAAGTAGTTGTTGAGAGTATTCAGTGGTCCCTTGTCGAAATTACTAATCATGTGTTATGATTATATGACCCAGCATTATTGAGGAAAGGAGAATTGGATGCCTGAATGTTGTTAGGAAACTGAATGGAACTTATTCTAAATTTGATGATATTCATATGTAGTTTGATCTTAGTAATGAATAGATTATATACTCTCAGGTGAGAGAGTCCATGTGAAAAATTGAAATAAAGTATGGCAACGATGTCGTTGCTGATTTGTAACCTTTTTAATAAAATAAATGTCGCTTGATGCGACCGTTTGGTGGACGTAACCTCGAGTTTGGGGTGAACCCCATACTCCGGTGTCTCTTTCATGATTGCGCCTCATGTTGTTATCTTCGTTTGAATATGGGTGTCTCTGTTTATTGTGTCTAAATGTTTCATTTTCTTCATGTTATTTCTGCACTTATGATCCTGTTTCGCAAATGGTTGTAGTACTATAAAGGTTGATCAAAATGTTATTGTTATCTTAATGTTTCATTGTACACATAGTAAGACAAGTTCAGGGCACTATGATGATGAGATGCTTGTGGTTATGAATAATATCTTAGGGGATTTGCATTAAAGAAAATTCTCGACTGATTATCTTACAATGCACATGGTTTGACGTTATCAATTTGATTGGACATATTTTATATGAAATACCATGTAAAATCTGCGGCTAACAGGATTGACTCATTTTGTAGTAACAACGAAACAAAATATTTACCCTTTTCTCACGTAGCGGCATTAAGGTACAAGGGGTATGTTACAAAAACATTCAATTGTAGAGGCTATTCTCAAAGCTGGTGGCAAGATTGATTATGTAGAGGTTAATCCTGAACATTAAAACATTATGGTTGTTACTACTTGAATCTTTGCAATTTCTATTATTTATAAATACCAAACTTTGCTCCACTGATAAGTTGAGGGTGTTGAGATCTAACTATCAGAATCATGATATGCATATATATATATATATCTTCCCCAAAAGTATATACGGTTTTGGTTCCTCTCGGTGGCTAGAGTGATCCCATCTTTTTAAAACGCAGGAACCCTCATAATGAGGTCTAGTTTTAACTTTGATGGAGCAAGGACTTCACACAAAATAAAAAGACCCTCATAGAAATGGTCCATCCCAATACAAAATGGAATGATTTAGATCCAATCATGCACCGGTTCTTGAAATCGTTTACACAGTGGCTATTACCAAGGGTAGAGGGCTATCATAGCTAGAACCAGGTTCGAGTGGGTACTACTATCCCATCTTCAACCCTTACGCAGAGGTTAAAGATAACGGGAAACTGGTTCAAATAAGAGCATGGAACAAGAAGAAATAATATTCAGTCTGAAAGACAACATATAACTAGCTTAAAAAACTCAACACATACTGTGAGGGAAAACATACTTTCGATCGAAGCGATGGTGATGCAGATTACTGTGCATCCCTGGAATTTTTTCTCAACAGTTTTTCGAGCTTACTCCAAAGAAAACGTGGAGATCCTCCCGTCAAATGTAAATATCATTGTATCAAAAGCAGAGGGTTATTCTCATCCTCACAAAGATCATTGCTCTCACAATGCAGAGATCCCTTTCCTTTCCTTGAAATTCTTTCAGTGGAACCTGTCACTGATTATCGATTCCACACCCCCCCCCCCCCCCCCCCCCCCTCCCCCCCTTTGAACACCCTACTACTCTCCTTATGTAATATTTTACATGCTAAAAAACTCCCTCATAATCAGAAACACGAAATTGAAATCCTTCCAGCTCAATACACAATCCTGCATGTAACCATCCCATTTTCCCTATGCTATGAGTCGGCCCTATTAGTGCATGAAATGGTGGCCCCTTTCTTGCTGGATGCTAGAGTGACTATCCCAGAATGATTACATCGGCATGCACCGGGTTTAAATTCCCATGATCAGTGCTCATAGGAATTTTATGTTTCCTGAGGGCACTATCAACAATCACACCTTCAAAGGCATTTTTCCTCATAATCGTTATTTTTAAACAATGATCTTAATTTGCCTTGAAAAGTGTAAAGATCCTATTTCTCCTTACAGCTTATTTACTTATCTATTCTATCTATTTGACCAATAGACATCTCATTAAACTTACACACACACACACACACACACACACACACACACACACACACACACACACATATATATATAAAGTGGGAGAGCTCTTTCTTTTAGTTTATTGATCTCTTTTCTATTGACCATAAGTTTAATGGTCTAATGGTTTTATTGTAAGTTTGAAATGGTCGACTTATTCCCCCTTAGTCAAGTAGGGAGTTGCTTTGCAATGCCCAAAGGCCCACCAATGAGTGTGTATTTATTTACCAAGCATTTCAAGTCTAAGGGTGAGGTTTTTTTCGAGATTCTCCCTTTTAATTGGAATGACATGAATACCAAGGTGACTCCAAGTTTTCTCAGGATCCCTTAAACTTGCCTCATATTTTTCCCTTATCCCCTTAGTCGATTTGTTTTTGGTTTTCTCGTCGTTAAGTTGTGTTAATGTCTCTAAGTTTACCACTTCGGTAATTTACTCTTACATATTGGAGGGGTCTTGTTTCTAGTGGCGCCTTGGCCTTGAGCTGCTCACTAGAACAAGTATAATAATATTCATAGTTACAAAGTATTTTGGGGGTATGTGAGAGGGATATTACATCCTCCTCCCCTTTAAAATGACACCGTCCTCGGTGTTCCTGTTTTCCACCAATTTTTGTCTTCCATTATGTCATCTTTTCTCGTTTTCATCCTTTTCATCTTGATGCCCTGTGATCTTTCTGTATCTTCTCAAGTCGCCTTCGTTCAAGACCTGTAGTTTTCCTGTAACAAACTTGGGTCTAGCCCAATTTTCTTCAGTACATTGACATGTATAAAATTATAATTCAACTTTAAGCATAAGCCATAGATCCCTTTTGTATTGTAGTAATCTACAGTTTATGGGATCCTTTCTAGTTTTGTTTTGGTATCATAATACCCAATTATTTTCATTACGTGATTTATTCATCAATATAATATAATTACTACCCTTTTGGAGGTTGGTCCAACCTTTGGATACTTATGTTTTCCTTGACCTGAGGAAGGATCCTTTCTTCATATTTCACATTAAGCATGTGTTGCAGCTGCAACATTTTCCCAAAATTCAAAAAATTCCGGGACCCTCCTTTTGCTTATATTGATTTGATTTTCTTCTTTGATTTGATCTAATGGTTCTTCAGAAAGACCTTTCTAGTGCTTGAAACAATACACTGTTTGTTTAAGTTTTATTATTGCCTTTGAATGCATTTTCAGTGTGTTTGAATCGGAGGTTTATTTGCTTGCGTCCCCGCCATTGTGGAGCAATAATCAGCTTTGGATTTGTTATTTTTCTCTGATGCATTTGTCTCAATCGGCTGAGTTTTTGTTTCACTTTGGAAAGCAGTGTTACTTCATTCTCTGCAGTTGCGAACGACAGATTGTGAAGTCCCCCGATACATTGGCCTTTCAAGCTCTGCTTTGTTGTGTCGTCAATCCTTGGATTTTGGGTTTCCGTCGTTGCAGTTGCAGAAAGAACTACCTTTCTGATCTTGTAGTTGTTTTCTCTTCCGATTCAGACCTTATATGTTGCGGATGGTGATGTCCTTTACGATTCCGCCATTGCAGCTCCTGATTCCACTATCACCCCGACGTTCAATCTCGTGAGCTCCGACGCGTTATTATTTTCTCCCAGTTATCCCCGCGGATAGCTTAGTGGTTTTGCCACCCGATGTTGCGGAAAGAGTTAGCCTTGTGACATCCGATCCATTTATCTCCGCCGTCCGATCTTCTATTTTTTTGCCCTCCGCTTATGGTTGATTATATATATATGAGGTCGGGCAGGTGGACTATTCTATTACTATTTCCAACTGTCGCTCCCTGTCGCTCTCATGTCATGTCGTTCTCTCGAGCTCGCAAGGACCCCCGTTGTTGGTGAACCCGCGTTTCCAGGTGGCTTAACCGTGGAAGCTTGACATTTTTTTTCCCACCATACACGCCGAGGTGCCAGGTAGGCTCTTGCATGCCTTATCTCGTTCCGTTTGGCTGAGCGTTTCTTGTTTTGCTCCACGGTTAGGTTTTATGGCCGTTTTTCCTTGTCCCCATTGTTTACATGTGTATATATTGAGGATTTTGTAGCGTAACTGTCCATGGGGGGGCGTTTTGACCCATAGGGTAGTTTTTCCCCATGGCCTTTTGTTATGCGACCCTATGCTTAGTGAATGGGGGGTTTGGTGCAGACGGCTGTTACGCTGTCTGCACCCATCTGCCCTGTGTGATGATGTTCTGGTAGGGGAAGGTTTTTCATGGCTTTCCTGTGGCACTTGGAATGGTTTCCCCCCCTTTGTTTTCGTGCTACCCAAATCCTGAAACCACAGCTGTATTTCACCACGCTGTTTCACGCGACCCAGTTCATGGTCGGTTTCGAACCCAAGCCAGGGGAGGGGGATATATCACTACATATAGTTTTATTGACCATAGATTGCATGGGTAGTGTTTTGCTAAAGCACACCGCTGAAAAAGCTTGAATAATTTCCACTGTCATTCCCACGCAGCGCGATGATCATGGCGCCCGCAGAGAGACCAAGGTCTCTTCATATTAATGTAGATTTGTTTCCCACTCAAGATTTGTTATAGAACTGTTTTGGTATTAGACAGCAGTGTTAGCTTGCACATATTTGCTTCATTTAACTAATTTTTGTCATGTTAAACATAGACAAAGTAGCTGAACACTGCACATTGTGTCTCAATGTTTGCAACTTAGCCGGAATGGGCCTAATGATGATAATTGCATGTATAACAGGAAGATTCCAAACTCAAAATGTCAAAGCGACAAAAGAAGAAGGCCCCTGTGGTCGAAGAGGATCCTGACGTGGAAGTTGTTACCAAAACCGAATACATCTATGAGGACACCAAGTGCATATCTAGTGTAGAGCTTGAGTACGAGTGGGGAGATATATACAGGTTAATCACGCGTCGAGAGGTGCCTGATATGGGCTTGGAGGAAGAAGGCATATACGCCAATATAGAGATATCTTCACTGATGAATATTGCCACAAGACCAGAGCTATTCCCATGCTCTAAAGTAATTGGTTGGATTTTGCCCCGAGCAGATGTAACCACTATGATCCTGGAGAACGTTGACAAACTAGGCTATGCTGCCTATAGCCCAGGATATGTAGCCCTGGCCCACCACCTGCCAGAAGCACAAGTATTTTTATCTGGTGATTGGTTGAGAAACATTAGAATGGACCTTGTTGAGACCCTTAAAAGAATGATGTTTTCTGGAAGACATTTCAGAACTAGGCCTACGGGAGAGTATGACACAGCAAGCTTAAGGACCCCATAAGGTTCATCGCCTTAATGCTTAATAGGATTTTTGGGAGAGCTCATGGCAGGAGCTTCAAATTGGAGAGGATGCCAATTATTTTTTATGTTGCAACCCAGGGGACCATTTTCAACTGGGCCAACATAGTATCAAACAGTCTTTCAGCCTGTATGGCCTCAGCCTTGGGAGGAGTGTCCCAAAAGAGGTCATAATTCTACATGAGTTCCATACTCGTCGATTGTATATTGTGCAATCAACCTTTCCCCGGCCTGAGGTGCATCTGGGATAGGGAGAGGATTCCTGTTTATTCTGCGTACAAGCCACTGTGGGCGCACAAGTACCACAGTCATTACTGGGAGATCTGTGAACAGTTCATCATGCCATTGTATACTCTCATTTTTTTGAAGGAATGTGATTACATGTCGGAAGAGGCATTCCAGGTAATTGAGGAGTATGCGTATTATTATTTGACCGAGGATGGCCTCTACTTCAGAATGTTCGGAGGTTCTAGAGCACCCTCCCTACTGCCCAAATACGCCACTGACTACATCATTCATAAAGAGGCGGTTAGGCAAGTCTTCCTAGATGGCATAGGAAGCTTTTTGTTTGAACATAAGAAGGCTGCCTATCCCCCTTTGCCCTTCAAGTTAGGCAGTTATAGGTTCACCAGAGTGAAAAAAGAAGATGAGTTTGTAGAAGAGATGGAAAGGTTTCATTTTGGTGAGATGCCCTTCCATAGAAATGACTCCCGCAACAAAGTGGTTGAACACTGCAAAGATAACAACGTCCATTTTGAATACACCCACCATTGGGATAGAGGAGAATCTGTCTACCGCAATGCATTGAACATAACAGCCTTGAGGATAAGGTTCAAGAAGAAGATCACCACTAAAGGTGGGAAGGGACAAGATGAACAAGCTAAAGCCGATGAGGAAGAAAGGAAATGAAATGAGGAAGCCCAAAGGTTGGCACAAGAAGCTGCAGGGTGGTTGCAGGGAGAAGAAGAAGGAAAAAGAAGAGCTACCCAAGAAGCAGCGAAAAAGGCAGAAGAAGATGTGAGAAATGAAGAAGAAGAAAAGAAAAGAAAGATTGATGAGGAGCTTCAGAAACATGAAGCAGAGAGGCTAAAGATGACTCAGACAGAGACAGAACAGTCATCCTATGACACAGCTGGTGGTCAGACCCAGGACATGGAAAACCCTGAGATACAGGACCCAGAAGTACCAGCTACCAGCACACCTGGAGAGTATGTGGTCCCCACACTTAAATTGGTCCCTTTTGTACAGAAGGTAGGGGAAGAAATCCCTGATTTTAATATTGTTTTCTATGACAAGGAGACAAAGAGGATAGTGAAGAGAATGGAAAGGAAGGTTGGAACAGGAGGTCTGTTCGGGAAGATGATAATGGATACGCTCGTTGTATTTGGAACAGACCGAGATCCCAGATTCACCATTAGAGACGGAGCTGCACTGATCCACGCCTCGGAGGATAATGTGGAAAAAATAATGACAGACTTGGAGCAATCCAAGAATTCTTCTTCTCAGCTGAAAGACACATTAAGAAAGGAGAGAGAAGAAAACAACAAGCTGAAGAGAAAATTTGAGGAGGTGCAAAGGGAGATGAAGTCTTCAAAGGATGAATTGCATGTTCTCCAAGCAGATAGAAGATATATGGAGACTGCACAAGAGTGTCTAGAGAAAATGCAGCAGGAGTATCAGGAGCTAAGGGTGGAGAAGGAACAGCTACTGGGAAAGATAGAAGACTTAGAGCTGCAAAAGACCACCTTGGAGGCAAGTGAGAAGCAAGCTCAAGAACAAGAGATGAAACTTCAAGAGTAGATTTCTTCTCTAACAACTACTTTAGAGGAAGAAAAAGAGCAGCAGGTCAACCTCCAATCATTCAAAGAACATGTGCTGGCACAAAAGGCCAAGATGCTTCAGCTGCTGACTGCCATAGAAGAGGAGAGACGCAAAGTTTTGCAAGTAGATGGCCGATTAGAAGAAATTATGGAAACCTCCTCTTATTTTGTAGATAGATCTCAGGATGTCCTAGAAGTCCTGACAGCATGAATGGCAAGGATGGAAAATATTGAAGAAACTCCAGCAGAGCTGCCCTCGAAGGATCAATAGGCCCTCAAGCGGGATTACGACTTATTAGAGTTTGCTATAAACACTGCAGAGGATTTCAAAAAGGCCGTTAAAAAGATGAAAGGAGCATGCACAGAGTTCTTTAGAAGGCTCATAATTACCTATAACCGGTGCCAAGTAGAGTTTGAGTAGAGGCTAGAGGTTTTTTCAGACCACAACTCATTTGTGGAGATTTTGCAGAAGAGGTATCAAGAGGAGGAAGAAAAAATACAGCACATTAAAGCCCTTGATGACCAGATCTTAAGGAGTGAAGTAGATCATTCCGACATCAGTGTGTAGCTATTGGAGGATCAGTTGCGTTTGAGTGCGGCCAAAATTGAGGCCATCAAGAACCAAGCTGCTAATTTCGAGATAAACATTCAATTTTTGGAGCCTTGTGCGTTTGAAGGCATCACCTTTGAATCTTTGGCGTGGAAGAAATTTCTGAATGCTCAAGTGGGGCCCTATTCGTGAATGATCATTCACTTGTGTAATATGTAACGATTTTGTAAACATTTGAGGAAAGTGAAATTTTGGGAATCGAAGAGTTGGGAAGCCCAAAGGTTATTTGTGGGAAGCCCAAAGGTTATTTTTGGGAAGCCCAACAGTCTCATCCTTTTTGTATAAATGTAGGAGATTTAGAAGAACAGAAGGGGGATTTTTCCTAGTTAGACATGAAAAGCGATATTGTAAGAAGAACTACTTTTTTTTGCGATAAATAATTATTGTTTGCCTGTTGGAGAAGGATTGGTGGGACTTTCAAATGTTATGCTATGGATTGTGGAAAGATGAACTATTTCATTTTTTCAGCTTTTTGTCCATTAACTGTGAGATCGTTCTAACTCTTAGAGCCTATGTTCTTGTTTGAATGATTTCTGGTTTATTCTGTGCAATTACCACCATGAGTAATGCATGCTTTTCACAAACAATTGGCTATCTGATTGTATAAATATATTTAATCGTTCATGTGTTGTAGGAAGGAACATCAGCTATCTGTAATTTCTCTTTATAATGCATGCACAATACACATTACTCATAAATAAGTTACAATTTGGCTGCCCGGGGATAGATAGATAGATAGTTAGTTTCAATTTAGTGCTGCATATGTGATTTAGATGCTGGTGAGTCCTAAGACAAGAGGTAAGAACCTGCACATCACATTTTGACTACTCCTTGCATCCTTTATCACCCTACATGGTTAATTAGGCACGTGCATCTCATACTTCAATTCAAAAATACAAAAACATATACAGTGGACCGGGCCGCAACCGGTAAACCCTTTTCATTTTGTTTTTGACCTACGGTAGCTAGACCGCAAACCGGACGGATTCCCTACACCAAACAGTCACGGGCTAGTTGGGAACATTGACTGGGGAGAATCCCTTGCTGTTGTTTCCTGCGAATTTCCAGGCCTCAACAGTTTCTGGCACTAGAAGGAGGGCCGCCAGTGCATGGCTGGCCGTGGAAACTTATTTTCCCAAGATTACCCCACCAGCAGATATCTGGAAGCTTTTGACTTAACCCAATTACTTACAGGTTTTGGTTCTACCTTTGAAGCAAGTAAGCCTGGTTTCACCTTACATTTCTATTTGTTCAGCTTCCTCTTCGTTCACCTTGCTCATGGCTGGTATTAATGTGAATCAGCGCAACCCTCTACCGGCTTGGAGAGCTAGATCACCTTTGAACCTCACACCTCCATTGCATAACCTACCTCAGGCTTTTGAAAAGTTTCTGCCTAAGTTTGATCCCGATGAAAAGACTATTGTAGATGACCACTTGCAAGGTTTCTATTTAGCAGTAGAAGGTTTAAGGGCCGGGGAACATGAGGATGTGGTCTGTAGATTATTCCCACATACCCTTAAATGAGCAGCAGCATCCTGGTATTTCGGTTTTCCTGCAAACTCTATTCCTGATTGGGACACCTTCGAAAGGATTTTTAGGAGTAAATACACAGCCCAAAAGACACATGCCTCACTAATGAAAGGTCTTGTTTTAAGAAAAAAGAGAAAGATGAGAAGGTACATCATTTTACTCAAAGATTTTCAACATACTTAAAGAACTTTTCTGAAACTGATAGACCCTCAGACAAATTATTAATTGAATATTATACCTCAGCCTTAGGACCTGAGCTAGCCATGTTTGCCAAAATGAAAGCTCAGCCTACTTTGGCAGAGACTTATGAAGAAGCAGAAAGGGTAGAGTCTGAAAAGGAAAGTATAGAATACTATCCCAAGCAACCTGAAGAAAAAAATAACAGGAGAAGAGCCTCATTGTTGTCTAAAACTAAAGAGGAACAATCACATGATTTTGAGGGAATGCTGAAAATGATTCAGAAACTCTCCAACCGACTAATGGATCTGGAGAAAGAAAAGGAAGTTCAGAAAATTGATAAACCATACTACCAAAAAAGGGAGAACAACAACCAATTGAAGATCCCTCCATCAAATTCAGCATCAATGAATGTAACAGAGGTAGGGGGTGACAATTTATGCACTTTCCACCGACAACCTCATTCTGAAAAGAAGTGTCCTCAATGGTTAAATTCAATGACATTGGTTATGAATCAGCTGTTGAATTCTAAATTGACTAAGAACAGTGGTAAAGAAGAAAAGAAAAACCAGACCATAGAGAAACAAGAGAATGATACCATGTTTTTATGGCATGGTGTCTCGCTGTTCGACACGGAAGAAAGTACTCTTAAATATAAATACACACCTACAGCAACAAGAGACATGGAACTGATAATAAAAGACGATGCAATAATCTCAAAAATTAAGAAGTTGCAAGAGAATGTCAGGAAACAGCCAAAGAAAAATGTTGAGGACAAAGTGCCCAAAATTACCATTGTCAGCCAAGATTCGGAGCAAATCAACAAGCCTGCTAAGCCTATGAAAGAACAAGTAGGTGTTAATAAATAAAATATTGAAAGGCCTAAAGAACCAAAGGAAGAGATACCCACCGAAAACCAAGCTGTGGAGGGAAATGTCGAATCAATTGGGGAAAGGAAAACTAGAACCCCACCTTTCCTTTTGACTCTAGAAATGCTGGATCATAATGTACATAATTGCTTGGTAGATTCTAGATCATCGGTAAATGTTATGCCACTGGAAGTCTGCAAAAAAATTAATGGGAAGTCAAAACCTACTACTTGGGAGGTCACTCAACTAGACAAGACTAGTTTCAAAATAGTGGGGGAAATGGAGAATGTTCTAATTCGATTGTCTGCAAATAAAAAGATATGTTAGTACATTGATATTGTAGTGGCAGACATACTTGATGGCTATGGACTGATTTTGAATCGAGACTGGTCAGCAATACTAGATGGGTATTTTGCTTCATATTAGTCACACTTGTGGTTGCCTCAGAAGGGAAGTCCAAACCAGATTAAGATATTAAGAGAGCCCCACATGAAGCACAATGTTACACAGTTGGAAGAAGGTAATGAATCTGCTAATTCTGTCCTGGGAAATTATCTAACAGAGCTTAAAATAAGATATCATACTTCAGAAAAGGCCAGTTCAAGAATGGACACTCAGCCTGAGCTCCTTCAACTTCCTCAGGCTAAAAAGGATGACTGTAGACTAGTAGACATGGTTTCGATTTCAAAAATAGCACAACTAGACCATGGTTAGGTATCTCATGTCTACAATCCATCCCACCCCTCGACTCACCAGGTTAAAGGATTTTCAGGAGTGGGCACTTTTTCGTTTCTTTTGTTTTAATGATTCTGTACATAAATAATTTGATGTTGTTTTCTTTTGGTTTATTGTGTTGATGTTGTTTTCTCTTGGTTTGATGCTTTGTTGCTCGTTCTTTTGGTTTTAAATAAAGAGGAAAACTTTTGGTTGTAATGGAAACATCAGGGTTCTTAATTAACTGAAATCTTGAGCAAAAGACTGTGCTTTAAAACATAGAATCTCTTCTAGTAGCAGTATTCCTAATTGGCCCATGTATTCATTGAATTCCTACTTAACCCCTGTAAATAACTCAGAATTAAGCAGTATGGAATACTATTTCGAGGCTCCATCCATTTCACATCTAAAATGTCCAAGGGAGTGACAGTAAAGGACCCACGGAAAGGAAGCAAGGTAAACAATATATCATATATAAATGATCCCATGCCATGATTTCAGAAAAGCTAAAAGCTATCAAGAGTCAAAATTCCTTAAAAGAAACAATACATATCAAAACAAAGTATCAAAAGCATGAATTTCAAATTGCCAAAAGTTCCTCTCCGTCCATGAGATGAAAAGTAAATTCTTCTCTCACACAAAAGGACACTATGGATAGAGGAGCCTGAAATAAAATTCAGAAAGAAAGGAAGATGGAGGACTCAAAAGAACTAAAGTTCAAATGGCACAAAAGTGCACTTGGCATGGGAATGAGGAACAAAGGGATAGTGTTGTTACTATATGTTACAATCCTGTGGTCTCCAATATGGAAACTACCTAAGGACGAGAAAAATAAATCTCACTTATCAGGCCTCAAAAGAGTTATTCAGACTTGCAAATATTTCTGATTTTAACTTTTCCCAATGAATGAACTGCTTCTTAATGAGTTAAATGTATGGGTTGGCCAGCTTAGGAATACAAACATCTAGAAGATTTCAAATTTGAGCTAGACAATCTTTTACTGGGGAGGAGTTAAGTAAAAAATCTGGGGTTCATGAGGTAGTCGCCAATTGTTGTAGCTACAACATTTTCCCAAAATTCAAAAAATTTTGGGACCCTCCTTTTTCTTATATTGATTTGATTTTCTTCTTTGATTTGATCTAATGGTTCTTCAGAAAGACCTTTCTAATGCTTGAAACAATCCACTGTTTTTTTAAGTTTTATATTGCCTTTGAATGTGTTTTCAGTGTGTTTGAATCGGAGTTTTATTTGCTTGCATCCTCGCCGTTGCGGAGAAATAATCAGCTTTGGCTTCGTTATTTTTCTCCGATGTGTTTGTCTCAATCGGCTAAGTTTTTGTTTCACATCGGAAAATAGTGTTACTTCGTTCTCCGCAGTTACGGACGGCAAATTCTGAAGTCCCCCGATACATTGACCTTTCAAGCTCTGCTTTGTTGTGTCGTCAATCCTTGGATTTTGGGTTTCCGCCGTTGCGGCCACAGAAAGAACTACCTTTTCGATCTTGTAGTTGTTTTCTCTTCTGATTCAGACCTTATATGTCACGGACGGTGATGTCCTTTACGGTTCCACCGTTGTGGCTCCTGATTCCGCTATCGCCCCGACATTCAATCTCATGAGCTCCGATGCATTATTATTTTCTCCTGGTTATCCCCGCGGATAGCTTAGTGGTTTTGCCACCCAACGTTGTGAAAAGAGTTATCTTTGTGACATACGATCCGTTTGTCTCCGCCGTCTGATCTTTTATTCTTACGCCCTCCGCTTATGGTTGATTATATATATATGAGGTCGGGTAGGTGGACTATTCTATTACTATTTCCAACTGTCGCTCTCGTGTGCTATCATTCTCTCGTGCTCGCAAGGACCCCCGTTGTCGGTGTACCTGCATTTCTAGGTGGCTCAACCCTGGAAGTTTGACAGTTTTTTTCCCGCCATACACGCTGAGGTGCCAGGTAGGCTCTTGTATGCCTTATCCCGTTCTGTTTGGTTGCGTGTTTCTTCTTTTTCTCCACGGTTAGGTTTTATGGCGGTTTTTCCTTGGCCCCATTGTTTACATGTGTATATATTGAAAATTTTGTAGCGTAACTATCCATGGGGGGGCGTTTTGACCCACATGGTAGTTTTTCACAACAGCCTTTTGTTATGCGACCCTGCGCTTAGTGAATGGGGGGTTTGGTGTAGACGGCCATTACGCTGTCTGCACCCATTTGCCCTATGTGATGATGTTTTGGTAGGGGAAAGTTTTTCATGGCTTTCCTGTGGAACTTGGAATGGTTGCCCCCCATTTGTTTTCGTGCTGCCCGCATCCTCAAACCACAGCTATATTTCGCCACGCTGTTCCGTGCGACCCAGTTCATGGTTGGTTTCGAACCCAAGACAGGGGAGGGGGATATACCACTGCATATTGTTTTACTGACCATAGATTGCATGGGTAGTGTTTTGCTAAAGCACACCACTGAAAAAGATTGAATAATTTCCACTATCATTCCCGCGCAGCGCAATGATCATGGCGCCCGTAGAGAGCCCGAGGTCTCTTCATATTAATGTAGATTTGTTTCCCACTCGAGATTTGTTATAGAACTGTTTGGGTATTAGACAGCAGTGTTAGCTTGCACATATTTGCTTCATTTGACTAATTTTTTTCATGTTAAACATAGACAAAGTAGCTGAACACTGCACATTGTGTCTCAATGTTTGCAACTTAGCCAAAAAAGGCCTAATGATGATAATTGCATGTATAACAGGAAGATTCTGAACTCAAAATGTCGAAGCGACAAAAGAAGAAGGCCCCTGTGGTCAAAGAGGATCCTGACGTGGAATTTGTTACCAAAACTGAATACATCTATGAGGACACCAAGTGCATATCTGGTGTAGAGCCTGAGTACCAGTGGGGAGAGATATATAGGTTGATCACGTGCCGAGAGGTTATTGATATGGGCTTGGAGGAAGAAGGCATATACGCCAATATAGAGAGATATTCACTAATGAATATTTCCACAAGGCCAAAGCTATTCCCATGCTCTGAAGTAATTGGTTGGATTCTGCCCTGGGCAGATGTAACCACTATGATCCTAGAGAACGTTGACAAACAAGGCTATGCTGCCTATAGCCTAGGATATGTGGCCCTGGCCTACCACCTGCCAGAAGCAAAAGTATTTTTGTCTGATGATTGGTTGAGAAACATTAGAATGGACCTTATTGAGACCCTTAAAAGAATGTTGTTGTCTGGAAGACATTTCAGAACTAGGCCTACGGGAGAGTATGACACAGCAAGCTTAAGGACCCCATACAAGTTCATCGCCTTAATGCTTAACATGATTTTTGGGAGAGCTCATGGCAGGAGCTTCAAATTGGAGTGGATGCCAATTATTTTTTATGTTGCAACCCAGGGGACCATTTTCAACTGGGCCAACATAGTATCAAACAGTCTTTCAGCTTGTATGGCCTCAGCCCTGGGAGGAGTGTCCCAAAAGAGGTCAGAATTCTACATGAGTTCCATACTCATCGATTGTATATTGTGCAATAAACCTTTCCCTGGCCTGAGGTGCATCTGGGACAGGGAGAGGATGCCTGTTTATTCTATGTACAAGCCACTGTGGGTGCACAAGTACCATAGTCATTACTAGGAGATCTGTGAACAGTTCATCATGCCATTGTATACTCTCATTTTTCTGAAGGGATGTGACTGCATGTCGGAAGAGGCATTGCAAGTAATTGAGGAGTATGCGGATTATTATTTGACTGAGGATGCCCTCTACTTCAGAATGTTCAGAGGTTCCAGAGAACCCTCCCTACTGCCCAAATACGCCACTGACTACATCATTCATAAAGAGGTGGTTAGGCAAGTCTTCCTAAATGGCATAGGAAGCTTTTTGTTTGAACATAAGAAGGCTGCCTATCCCCCTTTACCCTTCAAGTTAGGCAGTTATAGGTTCACCAAAGTGAAAAAAGTAGATGAGTTTGTAGAAGAGTTGGAAAGGTTTCATTTTGGTGAGATGCCCTTCCATAGAAATGACTCCCACAACAAAGTGGCTGAACACTGCAAAGAGAACAACGTCCATTTCGAATACACCCACCATTGGGATAGAGAAGAATTCGTCTACCGCAATGCATTGAACATAACAACCTTGAGGATAAGGTTCAAGAATAAGATCACCACTAAAGGTGGGAAGGGGAAAGATGAACAAGCTAAAGCCGATGAGGAAGTAAGGAAATGAAATTAGGAAGCCCAAAGGCTGGTACAAGAAGCTGCAGGGTGGTTGCAGGGAGAAAAATAAGAAAAAAGAAGAGCTTCCCAAGAAGCAGCCAAAAAGGTAGAAGAAGATGCGAGAAATGAAGAAGAAGAAAAGAAAAGAAAGCTTGATGAGGAGCTTCAAAAACAGGAAGCAGAGAGGCTAAAGCTGACTCAGATAGAGACAGAACAGTCAACCTATGACACAGCTGGCAGTCAGACCCAGGACATGGAAAACCTTGAGATGCAGGACCCAGAAGTATCGGCTTCCAACACACCTGGATAGTCTTTGGTCCCCACACTTAAACTGGTCCCTTTTGTACAGAAGGTAGGGGAAGAAATCCCTGATTTTAATACTATTTTCTATGACAAGGAGACAAAGAGGATAGTGAAGAGAATGGAAAGGAAAGTTGAAACAAGAGGTATGTCCAGGAAGATGATAATGGATACGCCCGTTGTATTTGGAACAAACCGAGATCCCTGATTCATTAGAGCCGGAGCTGCACTAATCCACGCCTCGGAGGATAATGTGGACAAAATAATGACAGACTTGGAGCAATCCAAGAAGTATTATTCTCAGTTGAAAGACACATTAAGAAAGGAGAGAGAAGAAAACAGCAAGCTGAAGAGAAAATTTGAGGAGGTGCAAAGGGAGATGAAGTCTTCAAAGGCTGAGTTGCAGGTTCTCCAAGCAGAACGAAGATCTACGGAGACTACACAAGAGTGTATAGAGAAAATGCAGCAGGAGTATCAGGAGCAAAGAGTGGAGAAGGAACAACTGCTGGGAAAGATAAAAGACTTAGAGCTGCAAAAGACCACCTTGGAGGCAAGTGAGAAGCAAGCTCAAGAACAAGAGATGAAACTTCAAGAGCATATTTCTTCTCTAACAACTGCTTTAGAGGAAGCAAAAGAGAAGTAGGTCAACCTCCAACCGTTCAAATAACATGTGCTGGCACAAAAGGCCAAGATGCTTCAGCTGCAGACTGCCATAGAAGAGGAGAGATGCAAAGTTTTGCAAGTAGATGGCCGATTAGAGGAAATTCTGGAAACCTCCTTTTATTTTGTAGATAGATCTCAGGATTTCCTGGAAGTCCTGATAGCACGAATGGCAAGGCTGGAAAATAATGAAGAAACTCCAGCAGAGCTACCCTCGAAGGATCAACAGGCCCTCAAGTAGGATTATGACTTATTAGAGTTTGCTATAAACACCGCAGAGGATTTCAAAAAGGCCGTTAAAAAGACGAAAGGAGCATGCACAAAGTTCTTCAGAAGTCTCCTGATTACCTATAACCAATGCCAAGTAGAGGCTGAGCAGAGGCTAGAGGTTTTTCCAGATCACAAATCATTTGTGGAGATTTTGCATAAGAGGTATCAAGAGGAGGAAGCAAAAATACAGCACATTAAAAACCTTGACGACTAGATCTTAAGGGGTGAAGTAGATCATTGCGCCATCAGTGTGCAGCTATTTGAGGATCAGTTGCGTTTGAGTGTGGACAGAATTGAGGCCATCAAGAACCAAGCTGCTAAGTTCGAGATAAACATTCAATTTTTGGAGCCTTGTGCATTTGAAGGCATCGCCTCTGAATCTTTGGCGTGGAATAAATTTCTGAATGCTCAAGTGGGGCCTTCTTCATGAATGATCATTCACTTGTGTAATATGTAATGATTTTGTAAACATTTGAGGAAAGTGAAATTTTGGGAATCGAAGAGTTGGGAAGCCCAAAGGTTATTTGTGGGTAGCCCAACAGTCTCATCCTTTTTGTATAAATGTAGGAGATTTAGAAGAACATAAGGGGGATTTTTCCCAATTAGACATGAAAAGCGATATTGTAAGAAGAACTACTTTTTTTTGC
Source organism: Pseudotsuga menziesii (assembly GCA_001517045.1). Lineage (NCBI taxonomy): Eukaryota > Viridiplantae > Streptophyta > Pinopsida > Pinales > Pinaceae > Pseudotsuga > Pseudotsuga menziesii. Next base: position 83,954 of record LPNX010131020.1, read on the forward strand.
AATAAAGAATTATTGTTTGCCTGTTGGAGAAGGATTGGTGGGACTTTCAAATGTTATGCTGTGGATTGTGGAAAGATGAACTATTTCATTTTTTCAGCTTTTTGTCCATTAACTGTGAGATCGTTCTAACTCTTAGAGCCTATGCTCTTGTTTGAATGATTTTTGGTTTATTCTGTGAAATTACCACCATGAGTAATGCATGCTTTTCATAAAAAATTGGCTATCTGATTTTCTAAATATCTTTAATCATTCATGTGTTGTAGGAAGGAACATCAACTATCTATAATTTCTCTTTATAATGCATGCACAATACACATTACTCATAAATAAGTTACAATTTGGCTCCCCGGGGATAGATAGATAGATAGTTAGTTTTACTTTAGTGTTGCATATATGATTTAGATGCCGGTGAGTCCTAAGACGAGAGGTAAGAACCTGCACATCACGTTGTGACTACTCCTTGCATCCTTTATCACCCTGCATGGTTAATTAGGCACGTGCATCTCATACTTCAAGTCAAAAATACAAAAACATATACGGTGGACCGGGCCGCAACTGGTAAACCCTTTTCATTTTGTTTTTGACCTACGGTAGTCGGACCGCAAACCGGATGGATTCCCTACACCAAACAGTCATGGGCTAGTTGGGAACATTGACTAGGGAGAATCCCTTGTTGTTTTTGCCTACGAATTTCCAAGCCTCTATAGCATGTAACAATTTAAAAATCCGTTAATACATTTTACGTTTGTTATGTTTTCCAAACATAAGCAAGACATCACCCATACTTAACCTCATTAATTAAGGCACTGAATTACTAACAGCCAATTCCAGCTGATAGTATTCCTCACATATCCTGCAATATTATCATATATAACATTGTACAACATTCATCAACTCACTTATTTTCAATATCAATATCTTTAGATAATCAAATCCATATAATCTCTTAAAATGCCAATCTCAATATGACCCAAGCAACAACAATGCTATCAAATTCTCAATGGCTTTAATCACAAGATTACCAGCAAGTTCCTTAATCTAGCACTAGAATCAATTCTAGGGTTCTTACTAGAATCTACAAATAGACATATGATATCAATAAGCATCCATTCCAACAAATAGTCTGTTTGGCTACTAGATCAATACCCAAAATGAAAGTACCATCCATGAGCAAATCAAAACATAAGATAGTTCAAAATCAAAACTCTAATCCAAGCACATGGAACCAATTCTAGAACATCCACCAATAAGAGCATGATTCTAAGAATTCATTTACTTAACAATTATGAAGCTGCTACTTGTAACTATACAAAGACCTTTCAGTATGTATAACATCATTGACCAATATCCAAAATAGCCCTAGTGAGATCAACAAGGATCAAGAAATAAATTCGCCAATCTATCTCTTTAAGGATTTCAATGCTCAATCCAGCACTATCATAAACATAAAGAGATAGTGTTTGAGTTGTATTTATATATGTCACTTTAGTGAACAAGCAATAGGTTTAAAACACAAAACTTCAATACACCTTCAATACCTCTATTAATGGATTTATAACCACCAAATCATTATCAACTTCCAATCCTTCATTTTACCACCATGTCAAGAAATGTGTCAAACCTTATTTAAGCATTAAATCAGATCCTTAGTATTCAAATTGCAAGAGAGCAGAATAGGTGTCAAAGGAAATTCACCAATAATCAGATTTCAATTAGTATAATTTCAGCAATGAACTACAAAAACAAATTCAGAATTGATGCCTAAGTAATCGATTTAATTTGGAATCCAAATAAGGATTTCAATCTAAATATTCAACCAAAAGGTCAATGTATTACATATAACAGCAGCAATCCAATATAATCAACGTTTACTATCAATGTTATCAACCAAATTTCAATAGGCAATGAACTCAGATCTGAAGCAAATGATACCAATGTTAAGTGCAAAGTTGTTGGAGGATTGACGACATTCACTTTCAAGATTTATATACTCGATGATTTAGATAACAAAAGCAATTCTTCAGCAGTGTTAATGCCCAAAGAGATTACACAAGAAACAAGCCTTTCAAGGTAAGATAAGCCTAGTTTCAGATGTATGACATGGTTGTCATCAAACCACCCAAAATGTTACGATGAGTAGATCATCCATAATGTTACGATGAGTAGATCAAGTAACCAATGATTATGTCAGTAAACTAGGCTATGATACTTGCATCTGGTTGTTCATCAAATTATTTAACTAGAATATTAGGCTTGTTGAATAATTAAAAATATAGGACAGCAGAGAATATGACTCATTAGAGTATACATAAATGCTTTCAATAGTGACTTCCAAATACGAAAATACCAGCCAAGATTTGTGTTGAAAATGCAAGTTTTATTGCAGGATTAAAGGTGTGGGAAGTTGTTTCAAACATATGAATTAGATCATAAATTTGTATTCCAATGCATTACCAAAAGTTGTGGAGTACTTTGCATAAGAGAAATGGGATGGCCTGAGATATAACCAATGTATTGCTGTATTGATATCCAACCAAGTGTCAACTCTATTGATTTGGCTATTCCCACAAGACTGCAGGTAAAAAAATGAAATACAGACCTGGATTGCCGAACCGGGTGGACTCGTTGATCTCTATTATCACAAGGAAAAACTCAATCATTAGTTCCGAAACGAAATATGTAGGAGCGTTTTGAGCCCAATAGGCCCAATTGTTTCAACTCTTGCTCTGATACCACCTGTAACGCACCCATAAAAGTATAATTTAAAAACTTGCTTATGGAGGTTTATTTTGTAGCTTTTGGACAAACAAGCAGCAAAAGCACAAAACCCATTTTAAAAACCATAACATAAATGTATCATACCCAAATATGTGAAGTAAGAACATTTCTTATACTTTCAATAGGCCACTTAAAACTCGGATGCATCTACCCTTCCAACTAAATCATACTGTAATACAATCAACGAATTAACCAATTTGCTTGGAAGTTTTTCTTTTCCTTTTTAAAACATTTACTTCGAAGCGTCCGACAATCTACACCATTCTTGTCATCATCACATAAGATAAATACACAAGAGTATATGCACCATTCTTATCATCATCACAAAAGATAAATACACAAGAGTATATAAGACGAAATACAACCAAGGCACAAATAACAGACACCAAGAGTATCGCTAAAATAACTCAACAACACATAAGAATGAGATAAAATATCGGATAAAATAGAGATAAAATACATGAGGTATAATACATTAGGTGCACATAATCTAATATGATTCATCTTCACAAAGAAACTGGAGAAGTGATTTATAGTGACCTATGCAAGGCCACTTGAAAGGTGTCGAGATGACAATCTGCCAAGAGTAAAGTTGAAAAGCAGCTGAGACAAGAGAGAGTTGATGATAAAGATCATCAACAACAAATAAAGAAGCCTCGAGGTTAATTACTAACTTCTTATAATGAAGCTGATAAGGGAGAAACTACTCATAAGCTGCTAAATGAAAAAGAGAATACTATTCAACTCCTCAAAACTAAATTGAAGATTCCAGCTACACATCTCATAAAAGCTACAAAGCTTACAGATATGGAGAAATAAAAGGAGTCTCTTAATGATGAATTGAATGATTGTAAAGAAAAGTTCTTAAATTTTTCTTAAGAAAAGAATTAATGAGAAAGATGTATGGGTCTTTTGATTGAGAATGAGAAAGTTTTGAAGAAAAAACAAGAAGAACTAGAGAAAGAACTAAATGAAAAGGGAAGGATCCTGAATTGCATATTATTTCACCTCCTACACAAACTAGTGTAGACTATGTTGTACAGGCTATGTCTCATGTTAGCCTAAGGGATTTGGAGATAGTTGGTTTGAAAAACCAAAACAAGAATTTGGAAAATGTTGCATTGAAAAAGGAAGAGGAAAGGAAATCTTGGGAGAGAAAATGTAAAGACTCGTGAGACAAGAATGATAATATTATGAAACAAGTAACTGGAAAAATTCCTGTGGGATAAGATTATAGCTAAAGAGACAAAGATTAGGCCTTATTTAGATTATATTTTAGAAAAAGAAATTGTTGTTCAGTTTGCCAAGAAAAGTGTTGCAGTAGTAAAGGAAGTATTAAATAAGAAACCTATAGATACAACAAATAGCACTATACGTTTTTGGAATGGATTGACTGAAGACAATCTAAAGACAATGAACATCAAAGATATAATATCAGTCATCAAATGGACCAAGAAGATCATGAGCAAACACCAACATTTGGACATAGTGCAAGAAAACATTGACATCATGACCCACTAGGTGAAATTGTTTATTGAAATGTTTACTCCATTTTTCAAGAAGGCACTACCTTTCTTCTGGGAAGAAAAAAGGTTGTATGTTTTCTAAAAAAGAATACCATGATTGACTTATCAGTTGCAAATTAGACCACATAAAATTTGATGATACACAAAAATTTGTATCTGGAAAGACAATAAATGATAAGTTATCAAAAGATTTTGAAATGATGTTCACCTTCAAAGCCACATGTGCACAACTGCTGTTAACACCCAAAAATGGTTAACTACCTCATCTACCCCATTACATGGCTCATTTGTCCACTTTCCTACCATATCTCCATCAAAAACCCATAAAACCATCTAAAAGGTCACCAAAAAAGCTTAAAATGCCTCCAAAAGGCTATAAAATTCTTTTTTCCTCCAAAAATATCCAAAAAGGAATAAAAAATATAAAATAATGAGGAAAAAAGAAGAAACCCTAATAGCTGAAACCCTAAAACAGCTAAAACCCTAAAAAGTTGACCTAAACATGGTTTTATAAAAAAGTGATGGAGACCCATTATTCCATATCCATTATCATAAGCATCCTCCCTCTGCCGAAATTATTCTTGAAACCCTAGCTTATCATTAAGCTACTTTCACCATT
>LPNX010131020.1:89130-101664 GCA_001517045.1 Pseudotsuga menziesii
TCATACATCAATGAACTGCTACTAAGGAATCCATATTCCTTAGTAGGTGCTCATTTGCACAAGCTAGGGTGAAAAACCTAGCTATAGTTTAGCGACTCCGCTGTCTTTTTCGTTTAATTTTTCCGTACTGTACTTTTGGCTGTTGTTTTCGGCCGCCGGAAACCGCACTTTTTTCTTTCGCAGTCGTGGCCTGACCGCGCATTTCAATCCCAACCCGCGACCAACCCGCCACTGTCGGCCATTCTCCTGCGTCCTGGACGCGTCTTTGAATTTTCCCAGTTGCGGCCCGACCGCGTTTTTTAAGCCCACAGTCGCGATCCGACCGTGCCTGTTCATTACACAGTCGCGATCCGACCGTCGTCTCCTGCGTCCTTGAATTTTCCCAGTTGCGGCCCGACCGCGTTTTTTAAGCCCACAGTCGCGATCCGACCGCGCCTGTTCATTACACAGTCGCGATCCGACCGCCGTCTCCTGCGTCCTGGACGCGTCCTTGAATTTTCCCAGTTGCGGCCCGACCGCGTTTTTTCAGCCCACAGTCGCGATCCGACCGCGCCTGTTCATTACACAGTCGCGATCCGACCGCGCCTGTTCATTACATAGTCGCGATCCGACCGCGCCTGTTCATTACATAGTTGCGATCCGACCGCAGTCTCCTGCGTCCTGGACGCGTCTTTGATTTTTCCCAGTTGCGGCCCGACCGCGTTTTTTCAGCCCACAGTCGCGATCCGACCGCGCCTGTTCATTACACAGTCACGATCCGACCGCCGTCTCCTGCGTCCTGGACGCGTCTTTGATTTTTCCCAGTTGTGCCCCGACCGCGTTTTTCCAGCCCACAGTCGCGATCCGATCGCGCCTGTTCATTACACAGTCGTGATCCGACCGCAGCTGTCAGCCAAAACCCCGCAACCTAGACCGCGCCTGTTTCCTTTCAACCCGCGATCTGCGCGCGACTGTCGCCTTCAAACCCGCGGTCCGACCTCGCGAATCTGCCCCATACCCGCGGTTCGCGAACTGTTTTTTGCTTTTGTTGCCGCGCCGAAACCCAGCCACTCTGCCTCCATTTTTTCTACACCTGCACAGCCACCTGTTCCACTTGCAGCCCTACAGCCATTTCTGTCCCTTGTTTACAGAATTGTTTAAATTTTATTTATTTTTTTTTTATTTCAGAAAAAATTTGCATGATAAAAGTTTATTTCAGCATTGTTTATTCAGAGATCTTTGCAGGATAAAAGTTTATTTTCAGCATTTGATTATTCATATTTTGCATGGCACTTCTATTTTGAATTCATAACCTCACAAGCACACAATCTATCCCCTAATTCAAGTGAGACCTAAAATCTACTTAACTCAACCAACACTATAACCTCATTTGAGGAACACAAAATAATTTTGTAGTTAGGTAGGATCGGGGGGATAGGCTTCCAATAACACCCCTCGGTTATTTACAAGTGAGACATAGTTGTTGTCCTTTAGGGAACCAAAATCCCTTAGTATTTTTTGACACGGTCACAACTAGATTATCAGAAGGCCTCTCCCTTAGGAGGGTTGAAGTCGTGAGATTGGTTCGGGAGGTCTGAGTGGAATACCGAACTCCATTCAGTAACTGAAGGGCTACCTTTCGCAGTTCTCGGAATATCCCTGTATAGGGAATATTGCGGTTAAAGGACCAAGCGGCAGATTTACCTTTCTGGACGTGTCATGAACGGGGTATCTTAGTTTCCATACTTCTAGGTTTGCGTACCCGGTGTCCCTCCCGGTAGGGGGATACTTTAGCCATTTGACTTTCCTATTTATATTGTCTGACTTGGATTTCATCACCTTGCAGAGGATATACTTAGTTGAGTCATAATACTATTAGTTAGGTGTTTGCATGCTCTATTACCCCCTCTTGGTCTAGTGAGTCCACCAATTTTTCTTTTTTAGGAAACTGACTGCTTATTGGTATTCCGACCACTTTGTTGACACTCCGCCTATTGTAGCACGCAGTTACACTAGGTGTTTTGAGTTGTTTTTTGGCCTGAGTGCCTTATTTTTTGAGCTCTCCTTCTGCACACACGGTTGCATTAGGGTTTTTGAGTTGTTTTTTCGACACCACAACCCACATATCTGAAAACCACTTGTCACCATTGACTCCCCGAGACACTCTCGGCGCCTCAGAGGCAAGCCCCCATAGCACGGTTCACTTGAAACCACCCGTCATCACCGTAGATCTCGAGCCTTGTCACTCGACTCCACTCGTCAGCGGCATAGGACTCCGTCACCAGATTCCGAGAACACTCTTTACACTGCCCCCACTAGCCCCATGGCTGGCGTGAATCCTAATCCCTTCATTATAGGGACCACTGGTGGTACATCCGCCTCTATACCAGTTACCACACCTATCATGGGTATGCCCTCCATGGGAGGCCCGTCTACCATTCCCCTCACCATACCTATTCCCACGGCAGGAATACCCATACCCACTCCATTAGTAACTCCTACCGCCCTTGGTGGTGCAGGAACTTCTCATGCCACCATAGTTCCCCCACTTGGGGGTAACCTCCCTCACACGACCCCTCCACCTGGGGGCATGGGCCCCAACGTGGTCCAACCCACTAACGTGTCACACCCTTCATCCAGCTTGCCATACATGGCTAGCCTCAACCTTCCTGACCTAGCTAGGTTAACCAACGACCCCATCCGGCACAACCCTGTGTGGCCCCACATGCCTACCAAACTCCCCTCGGACATCCCTAAGTTTGAGGGTAAAGCAGGTGAGGACCCACAGAACCATATTATGTCTTTCCATCTATGGTGTTCCTCCAATTCCATAGTAGATGACTCCATTCGCCTCCGTTTATTACAGCGCACTTTCACTGGCTCAGCTGCCAAATGGTATATCGAGCAACCCCACGGAACCCACACCACCTTTACGTCCCTGGCCTCGACCTTCCTCCAGTTCTTCCAGTTACCTGTTCGCTATGACGCAGGCGTCGAGATCCTCCTGTCATGCAGACAGAACACGGCTACCCACATCACTGACCACATCCATGAATGGCGGCGATGCCGTAGCCTATGCAAAATCAAGCTAGATGACCGGATCTTTCTAGATTGGTTCCTCAAGTCCCTCCTTCCGCTCATTGCTAAGGATGTAGCAGCCGAACGACCCCAGACTGAAGAAGAGGCTATCCTGAAGGCCCAGCAGTTTGATCTCATTTACGCCCAGTCGGGTTATCTTTACACCATCATACCAGGCGCCCCTCGCGGTGATCCCCCACATCACGATGCGCCGGGGGCATCCCACGCTGCCGATGGCATCATTGGCCGCCTCTCTTCGCAGCCTCAACCATTTTCTATAGCCCGTCCTACTCCTGGACCTGAACTTTCGCGGGCTACATCACAGTCTGGAGCAACCAACTCGTATGCTCACATATCCCATCAACACCATACCCATGGACCCTCATGTCCACCTGAGTGTTTCGGAAATATGACTTCTGCTCACCCCTCCCCGGTCGCACCTCAGCCATACTATCACCAGCAGGCTGCACTAGCTCTTGCGCCGCCACAATCCCAACCTCATTATTATCAGCCACAGCCAGCTCCTGCGGCAAACCCACAACCCGCTCCACAGCACTATCAACAACCCCCTCAAGTAGCCGCGCCAGTGCATCCTCCACCTCCATATTATCCACCGCAGCCTGCTCCCGCACCTGCGCAAGCTCAGAATCCACCTACTACCCAAGGGCAAGTTTACGCCCAAGCAAACCCGCCGCAAAACCAGAACAACCAACGCAACCAGGGCCAACAAAACCGCGGCAGGGGCCGAAATCGTGGGAACAACCAGCAGACCGAGCAAGCTGGTCAACACCCTAATCCCCCTGCTAATAATAACGCGGTCCCTACCAACCAAAACCCCGATCGCCCGCCCAAGCAGGCTAAAAACCCCAACCTGCGAACAAACTTCCCTTGTTCTGTTTGCGGGGTCTATGGACACTACACACATTTTTGTCCGCATATGGAGCGCGTTCAACAACTTTTGGCCACTGATAGGCTACGCCAAGGGCAGGCGGCTCCTCAAGCACCACCCAATCCCCCACAGCCTCAGCAGCCACCTTTGGTGCTGCAAAACCCCTTACCAAACCAAGGCTTAGTGAATACTGAACCATTGGCTCCAGCTCAAGCTACTGCGCCTATCCAACAAATCACTTACGCTGCTCCTGATCAACCCCCGTCTGAGTCAGGTACCCACCATCTGTTGATGATGTCCTCCGATGAGGTCAACCTCTAGACCCGGCGGAACCAATATGGTTCCACCCCGGAAGCACCACCCACCAACAACCCCACTAACGCTCATCCCACCGATCAGCCGTTACGTATACCTCCACCTCCACTAGATGGAGCTCCCAAAGCACCCCGTTTCCCACTTCGTCGTATCAATAACAACCCCAATGATCGGGCTGCGCCCAACTACAACATCGTAGACGATTTAGCCCAATCTCCCGTAGCCATGTCTGCGCTAGAAGTATTAAGAAATTGCCCTTCGCAACGTAAGAATTTACTCTCAGCCATTGGGGCTATCGATCCAAACGATTTGCAGTTAATGGCATTCGATTTGGACCAATCCGAACCCCGCCTGCCTTCCAATTTATCATTTCAAGTTACTGTCTCCATCCGGAATTTTGTCGTCCATCAATGCATTATTGACGAAGGTGCCTCTACATGTGTCATGCCCATCTCCATCTGGCAGAAAATGGGATCCCCCCCTCTCCAACCGTCCTCCACTGCGTTGCGAGCCTACGACGTCCGTTCAGCTCAACCTCAAGGCCTATTAACCAATGTCCCTGTCCAGCTGGCTGGTAAAATGGTCCTGATAAACATCGAGTTTATCAATGCATAGCTTGATTATAACCTTTTACTTGGCCGCAGCTACATGTATGCCATGCGAGCAGTCGCTTCTACCGTTTTTCGTATCATGATGTTCCCCCATGAGGGACGCGTGGTCACAGTTGACCAACTTACTTACCACGACCCCAAGGCCGCCGCGACACCCGAAAATGTTCTCCCCATGATTGAACAAACTATCTCGGGTGCCCCCAACACAGCCGTTTCTTCTATAGGGCCCATACTCCCCATGGTTGAACAACTTATTCCGGATGGCACCACCTCCTTGGTTTCTTCTGTGGGGCCCGGAGTTTACTCGGACACACCGATGACCTCCACTTTTCCATCTCTCCCACCACCATCATCTACTACTGAAGTGGCTGACCTATTAACTCTGTCCCACCACACGAGAACCCCTAGTAATCAACCACCGTTGTTGCCTCAACCCCCTTTTGTACCTAGCCACATTGGTGCCACACCCATACATACCATACCTTTCCTCTTCCCTCCCTCAGGAGTGGTTAGTGCCCCAGTTATGGCTACCCTTAGCCTCCCTGGTTTAACCTTAGGATTACCCGTTTGGTATCTTTCGCCTCCAGTCCGTCCGCCGACACCAGATGTCGTCCTGCAACCGGTGCAACCCATTGCCACTACTAGTCGACCACCTCCCGGTGTCGCTACCCCATCAACCCCTGCGAAACCACCTCCCGGTATCGCTACCCCGTCAACCCCCGCAAAACCACCCCCTATTTTCACCAAACCCACTGGGGGCAGAGGCCCCCAACCTTACACTGCTGTCCCACATCCTAAGACAGTCCAAAACCCCCCTGTGTTCCGTGCCCCTCCCAAATGCGCGCTGTGCGATGAGTTGGGCCATGCGACTCACCTATGCCCTCAGTTACCAGCATTAAAGGAATACATGCAAATGCTCGATGACGACCCCACTATCCCGGTTGTCCATCTAGATTCAATCCCTATACCTCGCGACAAATCCCTACGCACTAACCACTCATGTGCCTTATGTGATGTTTACGGGCATTACTCCCATCACTGTCCCGATCTCCCCGAGTACAGACTAGCTCTCTTTGAGATGAACAATCTGGATTTGGAGACGGCAAACCTCACCATTGAAGAGATCCTCCCCTCAGATCTGGATCTTGAGATAACCCAACTCCCCATTGTGGAGATCCTCCCCTCAGATCTGGATCTTGAGACAACCCAACTCCCCATTGTGGAGATCCACCCCCCGGAATCTTCTTCTTCCAAAGAGTTCGAGACCATTTATATGTTTTCTTCCATCACCACACCCCCGGCAACCGATCTGACAACCCGAACATTCCACAGTGATGAAGAAATTCTTGAGGCTCTCACCGCCCCAGATTATCCCTGGGATGACATGCATCATCGTTCATACTTTCTCCCAGATGAACCATCTTCTAGCACTGCTCCTCAATTTGCAGTGGAATCCAAAGACTTCCTTCCCCCGAAGGTTGACTGGTTCAAGGACCCTATTCCTGCTCCTGACGCTTTCAAAGAGGGTAACATGGCCAACATCTCACCTGTTATCCAAACCGATCTTGCTGCCCCCGGGGGCACCCCCGAACTCATCGCTTTAGGAGCATCTTGCACTAAGCAGGAGATTGAAGAGTACAAAGCACTCTTCAAAGAATTCCGTGATGTCTTTTCCTAGTCCTATACCGAAATGCCTGGCCTTGACCCTGCCATTATAGAACACCACATTGACACATGGCCTGATATAACCCCCCTTCGTCAGAAACAGCGTCCCATACACCCCTCCAAACTCCCAGCTGTCAAAACAGAGATCGAGAAACTTCGCACAGCCAGATTCATTTATCCTATTGCTTATACCACATGGGTTTCAAACCCTGTTCCTGTCAACAAGAAACAAGGCACCCTTAGAGTATGCACTGACTTCCGAGATCTAAACTGCGCTTATCCCAAAGACAATTTCCCTACGCCATTCATTGATCAGCTCATCGATGCGTGTGCGGGGCATGAAGTCCTCTCCTTCATGGACGGTTTCTCCGGATATAATCAGATAAAAATCCGCAAGGAAGACCAATACAAGACCGCTTTTACTACCCCATGGGGCACTTTTGCCTATCATGTTATGCCTTTCGGCCTCAAAAATGCTGGCGCAACATTCCAGCGGGCCATGACCTATTGTTTTCATGATTTGGTCCAAATCCTGCTCGTATACCTAGATGACCTTACCGCTCGTTCCTGAAAACGATCAGACCACCTAAATGACCTTCGGCAAGTTTTTCTGCATTGTCGCAAATATCAGATCCACTTGAACCCACACAAATGTGTTTTTTGTGTTCCGGCAGGCCGATTGTTGGGGTTCATTGTCTCCCACACAGGAATTACTGTTGATCCACTGAAAGTCCAAGCCATCTTAGACCTTCCTTCGCCCCGAACACTCAAGCAGCTCCAAAGTCTGCAAGGGCGATCTAATTTCCTTCGACGCTTCATTCCCGATTACGCCACAACCGTTCATGGTTTCTTGCGCCTACTCCGTACCCAAGTACCCTTTGTCTGGGACGAGCAAGCAGAAGCTGCATTTAATGCCCTCAAGAAATCTCTCACACAAGCCCCCTTGATCTCCCCTCCGGATTTCTCTCAAGACTTCATCCTCTACATCTCGGCATCCGAGTATGCTCTATCAGGAGTCTTGGTCCAAGAAGACGCCTCACGACAAGAACATGTCATTTACTACGTTAGCCAAACCTTGTCCGGCCCACCCCTACGTTATCCACATGAGGAGAGACTAGCCCTAGCAGTGGTCTTTTCCGTCCAAAAGTTGCGACACTACATTTTACTTAGTCATACCACAGTCGTCGCCGACTCTAACCCCATGGTTTATCTCTTAAACTGACGGCTCCTGCAAGGTCGTGTGGCCAAATGGGTCATTATCCTCCAAGAGTATGACCTTACTTTCCGAACACCCAAGAGCACCAAAGCCCTTGCGCTTGCCCAGCTCATGACGGATCTCCCTTCCTTTATCCCAGCCCCACCTATCTCCGAAGAGTTACCCGATAATCACTTATTTACCATCTCGTCCGACGACCCGTGGTACGGCGATATCTTGTTATACCTGTGCACGCAGAAATTTCAACCCACAGTCACTCGGAACGGACGTCGTGGTATCCGTCACCACGCCTCTCGCTACCTCCTCATTGGAGATGTCCTTTACCAGCGAGGAATCGACACAATTCTTCGCCGTTGCCTTACACACGAGGAAGCTGAACAAGTCCTTAATGATTGTCATAGCGGTGCCTGCGGCGGCCATTTCTCAGGGATGGCCACTGCCCAAAAGGTCGTCTACGCCGGATATTTCTGGCCCACACTCTTCACCGACTGCATCAATGCGGTCAAGCATTGCCATAACTGCCAACTTTTCGCCCCCAGAGCTCGGACACCACCTGCTCCGTTACACCCAGTAGTCACCGTTGGTCCCTTCTGTAAGTGGGCCATCGACTTCATGGAGTGTAGACCCACATCAGCGAACGGCCATAAGTACATCATTGTCACCGTCGATTACTTCACCAAATGGGTGGAAGCCATGCCCACCTTCAATTGTAAGGTTGACACTGCTGCCCGTTTCTTCTTCAACCATGTCATCACTAGATTCGGAGTCCCTAAACAATTGGTATCCGACCATGGATCACATTTTGAAGATTGTGTGTGGCGTGAGTTATCCACCCTCCTTAAGTTCGAACACCAATTTTCCTCGGCTTACTACCCCCAAGGGAACGGTCAAGTAGAAGCAGTTAACAAAATCCTGAAAACTATACTCCAACGCACAGTTGATCGGCATAAGTCCAATTGGCACCATATGCTATTTCCTGCTTTATGGGCTTACCGTACATCCACCAAGACCGCCACTAGTTTTACCCCATTTCATTTGGTTCACGGTGTAGAGTCTGTCCTCCCCATTGAGTGTCAGATACCTGCCTTACACATCGCTGTTGAGCTCCTCCCCGATACCTCCCCCCTTGAGCAACGTCTGCTATCCCTCGAACAAGCCGATGAAGATCGTCGGGCCACTCCCCAGAATATCGAAGCTGCCAAAACACGCTCCAAAGCTCATTATGACAAACATGTCCACCCTCGAACTTTCCACGAAGGGGACCTTGTCCTCGCCTAAGACCAAGCCAATGACAAAACAGGTAAAGGAAAATTCGAGTCCATGTGGCAAGGCCCTTACATTGTGAAAACTTGCCTCGGCAAGGGGGCATACATTTTAGCAGACTCTGAAGGACGACCCTTCTCCAACCCCCGGAATGGGTTGTATCTTAAACGTTTCTACCCATAACCGAAACCGCGACCTCATTGGTCCGCATTTGCACAGTTTGCTCTCTTTTTGTTTTTCACCGTTTTTTACCACAATCTCACATTCATCACATTTTTTGCATGCCCTCAGATGGATCCTCTTCCACCTTGTTACATCGGCTTCGCTGATGGTGCCAGCCGCTGGTCTCCCAACCTAGCTTCTACAGCATGGGTCTTATACTCCCCTTCCAACGAACGCATCCACCTTGACGGAATATGTATCGGTGCTGCTACCAATAACCAGGCGGAGTATGATGCTGTGACCAGTCTCCTAACTGCTGCCCTCCAGATAGGCATACGTCACCTTCATGTGTTCTTGCACTCCCAGCTACTTGTCTCCCAGCTCAACAACTGCTACCAGGTGCGTGATCCCTGCCTATTTAGAAAATTCCTGCGTACAAAACAACTTAGCCGACAGTTTGAATCCATCACATTCACACATGTCCCAAGAGCTTACAATAGTGTCGCAGATCAAATGGCAAACAATGTCCTAGATTGGCATATCAATCACAATATGTAACACCTCCATCATGCATCATTACCCCATAGCATATCATCCAAATATACAAAAAACCAAAAAGACTGCATTGCATCAACATTTGCATACATAAAACATAAAACCATAAAAATGACATTTGCATCCATAGGGGCATCCATGTGCCTAGTCATATATACATCATATCATATCAAAACAAGGGCATCCACATGCCCAACAGCCTAGACTACTTGCATCCACGTGCAGTATCAACATAGAACACATCATAAAGTGCATCCACGTGCGTACAAATGAGACAATATCACCAACAAATGTGCATCCATGTGCATATATATATATACAAGTCAAAAACACATGATCAGAACTGTACATGTTCTGAGTACCCCAGTACTCAGCTATACCAAAAAATATACATGTACATCCCTCAAAGCTCATAAAATACAAGCCGCAGCTACAAAAAATCAGGGAGATCCCCCTGCTCTCCCTAGTGGGAATCATACCCCGGATCACTCTCCGTGTTAGCAGCCTCTGACTCCTCCTCCCGCTCCTCCTCCGACGAGTCCTCCGCTCGCCTGGGCCTCGGTACCCGTGCTCGTGCCCTCTCCGCCAAGAGAGCCACCCGGAACGCTATCCCTCTGAAATCCCGAGGCGCCTACCTACACTCCTGAATCATATCTTGAGGAAGGTCCTCCCACCCCGCATCGCTCACTCCCGTCAACAGCCGCTCTAACAGCACCCGTACAGACTCTAGCGCCCCATCCGCGTCTCGCCGATGTACAGGACCTCGCCCGGGCAAAGCCGGAACCGCCACAACCCCTCTACGAGGCACATGATCTCGCGGCGGCCTCGGACCCACATCTGCAAAATCAACCACTTGTCAGTAACTATATCTCAAACATATATCATACATAACATAAAAACTGGACCAAACAATTACAATCATACATACCATCTGGACCCCATGCCTGTCCAGGTGGCCGTGGCGCATCTGGATCCCCTGTGTAGTCCACATTTTTTTTTTTTTTTTACGAGCCATTCACTCCTGTCATACTGCAAAAGTTTCGTTATTTTTCCACCATTCACCCACCATGCAAGGAGGCCCACCAGCGTTCCCCCCCAGTCCTGATCATCATAAATGTCCCCTAATTGAACACTTCCTCCTTGCCTGACCATTCCAACTACAGAGTCTTCTTATTTGCTTTCAGACTCCTTAAAATTGAAAGCAACCACGAGCATGAACTGTCATGGGCTCGCAAAATCCACATGACA
The DNA here is from genome assembly GCA_001517045.1 of Pseudotsuga menziesii. Taxonomy (NCBI): domain Eukaryota; kingdom Viridiplantae; phylum Streptophyta; class Pinopsida; order Pinales; family Pinaceae; genus Pseudotsuga; species Pseudotsuga menziesii. Next base: position 100,112 of record LPNX010131020.1, read on the forward strand.
GTGCCATTCCATCAATACAGAGTCTTCTTATTTGCTTTCAGACTCCTTAAAATTGAAAGCAACCACGAGCATGAACTGTCATGGGCTCGCAAAATCCACATGACAGTGCCATTTCATTCCATCAGAGTCTTCTTATTTGCTTTCAGACTCCTTAAAATTGAAAGCAACCATGAGCATGAACTGTCATGGGCTCGAAAAATCCACATGACAGTACCATTTCATTACTCCAGAGCCTTCTTATTTGCTTTCAGACTCCTTAAATATGAAAGCAACCACGAGCATGTACTGTCATGGGCTCGGAAAATCCACACGACAGTAGCATTTTATATATCCACACTTCTTCTCGTTCCATAACCAATGAAGAAGTCACCCCCCGCCTCTTGGCGCTATGATCGATCCTCTCGGCAGCACCCTCATCAGGTCGCCTTTGTTCAGAGTGTTCTGCAATTTCCTACCATTTGACCACAGCATTGAGTCTCCCTCAGCCCATTCACCCTCAGATGCTATACCGATATGATTCCTTTACCCCCAGTCAGTTTTAGATGCTGCCCGATCATCCTCGCCATCATACTCTGAACAAAGGAAGTTTGAGTCCACCCACTCTACTTGCCCAGTGATTTACCTCAGTTTATCAACCCTGCCATCAGTACTATCACATTTCGGTTTTTTACCTCGCGCTCTTGTCAAGGAAACATCATTGCCTTGATAGTTGCAGGTCTCCCTCTGTCGACGACAACCCCTCTATTCCAGAGGATAGACCTAGAGGCCCCTGCGCCTTGGACCCATCACCATCTGTGATGAGTGCCTACGGACCATTTTGGGAGGACTCATCATTGCCTCTCCGAATGGTTGTTTCTCACATGCTCGACTTCAGTACCTTATTCGCATCATTGAGAATCGTGCAGGACGTATATCCTTTCCATTCTGTGTCGAAGACCCCGGATTTCCCCCGACTCTAGCACATTGGTGAGTCACTTCGGAACGCCCAGTGATATGTTCCCGCGGATGTCCGGGCTGCGTTGGCGATTGTATTCAGAAGCCATTCAGTTCTATGCTTCTTTGAGTACCCAGTTCCGTTCCAGATCAGTGTACCATTACGAGTGTGACCCTTGTCAGTCTGATCCAGCAGCGCATCAGTTCCTTCAGAACCACATTCAGTAGCACTGCTGCCATTCCAGTGTATCAGTTTTTTCAGCTCAGACATGGTCAGCTCAGCAGTATGTTCCAAATTTGTGTCCCCTCGGGACTCTCATGATATACACAGTTATTTTTATGTATCTTGATACGAGCATTGGAATGCCCGCCTCGTCCATATATTGAGATTTTTTCCTCATCCAGTATTTGAGGACCATTTATATTGCTATGCTATATTCTGATACGAGCATGGGAATGCCCGCCTCGTCCATATATTGAGATTTTTTTTTTCCTCATCCAGTATTTGAGGACCATTTTTATTGCTATGTTATATTCTGATACGAGCATGGGAATGCCCGCCTCGTCCATATTATCAGATGATCCCTCATCCATTATTGAGGTTATGTACTTTTCAGTCC
>LPNX010131020.1:101892-111911 GCA_001517045.1 Pseudotsuga menziesii
CATTATTTATTTATTTACTGTCTCTGCTTTAGATTATTTACTTTTCACCGTATTACTTCATGTTATTTGCTCTTTACTATTTTAGCTTCAAGAACGCATTTAGATTAGTTTTTGTTTCAGTTTTTTCATTATTTAATTCATACATCATTGAAATTCTACTAAGGAATCCATATTCCTTAGTAGGTGCTCATTCACACAAGCTAGGGTGAAAACCCTAGCTACAACTGCCATAGTTTTCTTACGTGGAGCATCTGGAGCTAAGAGTGTTAGTTAAGGAGATGGCCAGCCTGGAGTTGCCAACTATCGACCAGTGGAAGATAGTTGATAATTTATGGAAAGACAAAGTACATGTTGCATTGATGAAGAAATATTGAATACATGTCGAAGACCAATTTTTGAAGATTAGTTAACTAGGAGTTTGTAATTTATTTTCAAGATCAGCTATTAGTTAGGATTTATAGATTACAGATGTAAACAGGAAGTTATTGTCTATTTTTAGAGTTGTATATTCATCTCATGGAGCAATTTTGTGTAAGAACAAGTTTTTGTAAGGAAACAAGGGTTGGGACCCATGATATTTTGCATTGTAATTTGATACTTTCAGAGATTAATAAAATTGCAGAGCCGAAGGAGGCCTTTTCTAGAGATTCATGTGTTGTCTTTGTTACAGTATGTACTTTCCTTTTCTCATGGGAAGGTGTTTCCTATTTATTACTTCCATAATTTTTCCCTTTCACATTTGAATGAGTTTACAATAACACAAAATTCATAATCATATGCTCGATTTATTACTTTAAAATATTCACAAAACTAGTTCATCTAAATTTAATGTTGGATTCATCCCAGTTAGATTCCCACATTAATGTATTGTTTCTAATTCCCTGCATAATCACCAAAAAAATTCATTTTGACTGTAACGAAATTGCTACCTTTCCTCTGTTGAATTTTTCCATGCAGTAACACTGTTAATTTTATTGTTCCACATTATGGATCCATTCCCAATGTACATTTGTTTCAACTACCAACAATATTAATTTTAACTTTTGTTTACATGTATCTTTCCTGAGAGAAAATACATTCAGAGTTACCTCTCTAGAGAGAAAGAAGCCAACTTTATTTCCTAAATCCTGGTTTTGTGGTTACGTTGGGGTTTACCTTTTCATAGCTGAGGGTAAAATCGGAGTGATAACATTTTGTCGCCATTGCCAGGGAACGAGAGTTCAGATATTCTCTGGGAGAAAAAACATATCTTTCATGAAAACAAAATTTATGTGGGCTAGCATATATTCTTGCAGTAAGATCGATTATACATTTTCCTTGACAACTCCATGTTGATCTCATGTTGATTTTCAGAGAAGACATTCCAGGTTCCAGGAGGACACACAGAAGAGGAAATCCTTTTTCTAAAATATTATACAGTGTGGAAAACCCAGAAATATTGATTAGACGTAGGCCTCGTAAGAAAATAATAAATACTTCTCAAATTGAAGGATCTTTTTCTCAAGAATTTCATAGTTTTCAGGATTTTGATTGGGAAACAAGTTTTGAAATATCATTATCAAGGTCAAAGTTTGAATCAGATCTTAAACATAAAATAAGCCCTAATAGGCTTCAGTCATATTTTCTTGACTCTTTATCGAATAATATACAAGATACTGTAAAGGTTGAAGAAAACAATCATATTGTCCAAACCTTTTATCCTTATATTCCAATCCCTCCTCAAATTACTCATGTTGTTAAACTCCTCATGTAGTCCTAATCCCTCCTAGATTCATGCCAGCCATATTTGATCCTTTGGCTTTGTCTGTTGTCCTGCATGACCCACCCCAAAACTATTCTCAAAGAATATCCTTATTTGATGTGGAAGGAAACTTTATTGCTAGGAAAAATATGGATAGATTTGAAGATTTCATTGATTTAGAAGAAGTAGAGTATGATGATGCTAAAATGAGGTTGTTTGCACAGATTTTGTTTTGTGAGGAAAAAATATGGTTTAAATACTTACCTGCAAGATCTATTCTTACTTTGGAATCCTTTCAAACTTTATTTCTGGATAGATGGGAAGACAAGAAGAGTCCTCTACAAGTTGTTTCTAAGTATAAAAATATGAAAAGGGGGAATTTTGAATCAATTCATGATTTTTCCAATAGATTTATGAATGTATATAATTATATACCAACAAAAATTAAAACCCTAGTAGGTGATACCCAACTCCATTATGCTGATGCTTTTGAGGGTGATTTTGCTTTGTTGTTGAGAGAAAGAAAATATGTTGATATTCCTGCTATGTTTAAGGATTCCTTAGAAGTAGAAGCTTATATAATGGCATATAGAAATATTAAACAAAGAGTATAAGTGGATAGAAGAAGAACTAGATAAGAACATGATCCTTCCATTTATGATGCTGCTACTGCTTCCTCTTCAAGTGACGCAAAGTTTGAAATGATGATGAAATATATGGAGAGGTTAATGGGAATGTTGGATTTAGAAAATCGACCACCCAATAGAGAGAAAACTGAACCTCAAGTAAGGAACCCCAACTTTAGAAGACCACCACCTCCTCCTCCCCTTCAAAATAAGAAAGAGACCAATGAAATATCAGAAACTCTGAAGATCAACAGATCATGCCTCCATTGCTTAAGAATTATGTTGATGAGCAGGAGGAATAAGTTGATCCAATGGAAAAATAGATTCACCATTTTGATGATTTGGATAACGAAATATATCTTACTAAAGAAGAACATAATGTGTTTCCCATGAAGATGACAGTAATGTGTATGAGGTGGAATCAAAGCAATATCAGAGGGGTTACCAGAATGCAATAGATGATTTACAGAGGAACTTGAAGTTGAGAAGTAGAGATGTGTCTATAAATAAAGGAAGAGCTATTGCAAACCAACCTTCTAAGAGTCAAAATAATACAGAAAAACAAAAAGAAAAATAGAAAGAAAAAGATATACAAAAAATTGTTAAGTAACAAAGGAGAAGTCTCAAAAGAAGTTAAACAACCCACACCAATTGATGTAGATAAAGCAGTTTCCTCCTTTAATTTGCAAAGTGAGTTATCAAAAATAAATATTTCTATCCATTCAAGGAGTTGATGAGGAATAATGAGTATAGAGAAAAGTTCACCAAGATGCTGCAAAATGAAGGTGAGTGTTAGCCATATACTTTAGAACTCACAGATGATACTCCCACCATAGTCCTTGGCTCTAGAGTTGAATATACAAATGAAGAAGATGTACCTCCTTTTTATGTAAGTCTGAATGTCCACGATATGATTTTGCATAATGCCATGCATGATTGTGGAGAACCTCCTGCAATAAACAATGAGAATGAAAACATATTGGAGCACAAAAGATATTTTATTGATCGCAGGCCACTTCGAGGGGGCAACCTCCTTTGAGCAAGCTCAATACAAAATAACTCTTCGGTGCTTTCAATAGCCTCAACACATACTTATATCCTAAATATAATCTAAACATCTATTACTCCACATGAATGTGGGATAATGAAACCTATTAATTGGACGACTTAACAACTATTACTTACTCCCCATGAATGTGGGATAATACATCATACTAATTAGATGGTTTACAAAGCATATGCGTCTGACAAAATATACCAACAAAATAAAGAGGGGGATTGACACGGGTTCTTAACATCCCCTCCCTCTTAGAAAAATCTTTGTCCTCAAAGCTTTAGATGTGGAAACAACTGCTGAATCTGAAGGAGGGGTTTCCATGTATCATCCTTTGGTTGCATGCTGGGCCACTGAATTGAAGACCTTTGTGATGGACCGAGAGAGAAGCTGACAAGTGCGCTTATTGAGGATGGCCTCCAACTTCAAAATGACGGATCCTTCAGTAACCCATTCTGGTAAAACAAATTGTGCGCTGATGTTGGCACTGACCACTCGCTAAATGTGAGAAGGAGGAAGTGCCAATTTATAAGCAACATACCCAATCTTTTGAAGAACTAGATATGGGCCAAAGATCTTTGGAGTGAGTGTTTGATTCCCTTTGTCTTTCACGGAGGATTGCTTGTAATGCCGCAAACGAAGAAAAATGATATCACCAACTTGAAAAGTGCGCTCAGAACGGTGTTGATCAGCCTGTTGTTTCATGTGGGCTCTTGTCAAGTGAAGATTGTCCTGCATGAGGTGAAGAAGCTGATGTCGGTTTCAAAGAACCAAGTCAATTGCCTAAACTGGTGAACTGCTGGGGGTGGATCGGAGGAGTACTGGAGGTGCGGGACCATAGACTGCTTCATATGGAGTCATTTTAGATGCAGTATGGTAGGAATTATTGTACCACCATTCAACGAGAGGGAGACACTGTTCCCACTGATGTTGTTCTTCAGAGATGAAACACAAAAATAAGTTTCCCAATATTTGTTGACAATTGTAGTTGGACCCTCTATTGGTGGGTGATAAACTGAACTCATATACAGTTTGGTGTAAGGGAGGCGAAAATGACTTGTGAAAGTTGTGTTGCGGTCTGAGATAATGGAATAAGGGATTCCATGAAGAAGGAATATCTGGGCCATGAAAATTTATGCGATTGAAGAGGTGATATATGGATGGGGTGTAGTTTCACCCTTGTGGTGCTGACAAGGAACACATTCAGCAACCATATGTTGAATTTCGGGTTGCACCCCCTTCCAAAAGAAGTTACAGTGCACTAGCTCATATGTTTTGATGAACCCAAAGTGCGATGCCGATGGAGAAGCATGGAGTTCATAAAATACCGCATGTTTAATGTCTGTGCTCTGGGGAAGCACCAGATGACCCTTGTATCTCAGAGAAAATCCATCCCAAGAGGAATATGGTACCACAGAAGGGTTACTAGCCAACTATTGGATGACTTCAGATAATGAGGATTCACTGACATAGCCTTGCTAAAGAGAGTGTAACCAAGTTGGAAGAGGCATAGAAATAAATGTGTGGAAAAGAGAATCCACCGCAAGATTGTCGTGAGCCTTCTTATAGTCATAATCCCTGAGTTTGAGAACCCATTGCTGTTGTGTTGGGGATGAGACCCATTATTCCAGGAAATATTTCAAACTCTGGTGATCAGTATTGATGCCAAAAGGATTCTCTAAGAGGGATGGCCACCACTTCTGTACTGTGTGCAAAATAGTCATAATTTCCTTCTCATATGTAGAGGTGGATAAATTATTTCCAGAAGTGCATTTGTCGGTGAAGGCAATGGGATGTTCATCTTGAAAGAGGAAAACCCCAAGTCCATTGTTTTAAGCATCATGCTCAAGAGTGAAGAGCTTGGAAAAATAACACATCTGAAAGGTAAATTGGAATGAAAAATCCAAGGGAGTAGTTGAGACTGCTGAAGGTTGCATCTGAATGAAATGGAGCTGAGCGATGACACCATGTGAACTTTTCTTAAGAATCTTTTCCATGTGATGCGAATTGAAGAGGATGATAGACCCTGGTTGTAAGCCCCACAATGTGTGTTTTGTACCATTGATTGAAAACTGCATCCAAAGTTCAGCAAAATCCCATAAAATGGGTCCAAGTGTGTGTAACCATTGAGCACCCAAAACCACATCACATCCATCTAAGGGCAAGGAAAACATGTTAGAGTGTAATTTATAATCCCCCATAGATATGCACACATTACGACACTTCCCTTTGTAAGGTAAGGTGCCACCATTGGAAATCATGACTTCAAAGCTGGAGCAAGGATGGATGAAACAATCAGCCTGTTTAGCGATCCTCGGGTAATTGAAGTTATGAGTGCTATCAGAATCAATGAGTATTGTAAGAGCGAGTTTTTTGAAGAACCCTCTAACCTGCATAGTTTTTGGGGTGGTGAATTTGGCTAAGGCATGGAGAGATATCTCTGGTTGGTCCTCTGGAGCAGGAAGTTGTTGAATGTCACCATCATCGTCTGTGGGATCCTAAGCATCATAAAACATTTCAGGTGCTGGTGGAGAATCCACATCCAAGAGATAGAGCTTTTGCTCAACACATCTATGTACCCAAGTGAATTTCTTGTCACAATTATAACAAATCCCTTTTTTCCCAACGTTCCCGCATCTCTGCTTCAGACAAATGCTTGATAGGAGTGGTTCTAGGAGATGGCATATTTTGGGTTCTTTGAGGAACCATAGGTCTGAATGGAACAAGAGTGGATTTGGAACGTTGCTCTTGTCCTCTGCTCACTTAGCCAACTCGAGGGCTTCCATCATTGTGCGGGGGCAGAACATTTTAACCTCAAAGTGTATTGCATCCTTTAGACCACTGATAAAACAACTAAGGTAGAATGCATCACGCAATCCCTCGATGTGATTGGCGAGTTTCTCAAATTCTGTTTGATACTCCCGCACAGTGCTAGTTTGGCGAAGTTTGGTGAGTGCTCCTATGAAGTCATCAAAAGTGCTAGGACCAAATCGCTGCAAGAGGAGTTGGAAAATTTATGTCCAGTTTGGCTCGGCATGAGCCTTCATGTACCAACGGAACCATTGAAGTGCTTCATGTTCCAAATGAAAGGATGCAAGGGAGACTTTATTGAAATCAAAAGTGTTATGCAAACTGAAATATTATCCTGCCCTATAAATCCATCCAGTCGGATCATCACCATTGAAGCGAGGAAAATCTAGCTTCGGCCCGTGGTAGTGGCTAAACACTGAGAACCTATTGTCTGCAGAAGACTCAGGCTGGCGGCGATTGTCCATGGGTGAATGCTGACGATTGAGGCCAAGAAATTTTTGATCTAGATCCTCAAGTTTGGACTTGATGGCAGCAAGTTCTTCTTCCATTTGTTTATTTGCTCCGACGCGGGTAATAACCATATGCAAGTTTTTTTATTTATTTTTTATTTTTTATAAGGTAATGGGTAGAAAAGCAAAAATGGAGAGGGTTTTAGAAAAGAAGATTGTTGATTTGGGAAAATTTGGGGGGGTAATTGGGGTTTTACGAGGTTTTGGACACTTTTTTAGGGACAAGAAGCAGAAAATGTGAATTTCAGAGGTGGGATGAAGGAATTGGAAAATTTGTCAAAGAGAGACAAGGAAGCAGAATTGTAAAACGAACACCGTGGAAAAATTTGAAGGTGATTGGGTGAGAATCAGAGATGTTATGACAAACTTAAAAAATTGACAAATATAGAATTTTAGCCTTGAGGAAGTGAAATTGGGAATAGGGTCCTCAATGAAGGAATATGCAGAATGGTATTACAGGGGTGACAATGAAATTTTAAGGGAAACGGAGCTAAATCAAGGAAGATATGGCTCAATTGTCACAGGAAGAATTCTTGATTTAGAATTTCAAGGGAAACGAAGCTAAATGAAGGAGTAAATGATCTGTGACAATTTTGAAATTCTGCACGTTATCAACTGTAAATAGAGATGGACCCCTGGTATAATCATCTTCCTATTGGTTCAAAGGTAGTCACTCAGCCACCAAGGCTGTCTCAGGCATGAGTATTGGGGCAGTACCCCTCACTTCAATGCGCAGGTAAAACTGCTAACTGCTTGGCCAAAAATGACAACTCTTTGGTTTTCCTCACAGATGGGAATCTAGTCAATCTGGTGGGGGTCATTGCCCTTTTTGCTTGGCAGGTCCTCTCAATGGCCAGCTACTTTGGGGTTCTTGTGGTACTCTTCACAATGAGTTTCAAGGCTATGCCCAAGTACTTCCCACAGTTAAGGGGATAGGGTGTATTCCCTGATCCGAATGAAAAATATTGCTGCAATAAGAACTACTGCAATAATCACAGTGCCAGAAAAAATGTGGCAAAAATTCCACCCAATGCTCAAAAACCCATAATTAGAGCTAGGGTTTTGAGACGAAAACTTTTAAAATGAGCATAACCCGATCTAGATTGCTCAGAATCGCTGTTATAGCCTATTTACAGAACTGGAACAACCACTCTACTTCTATCCACAAAATTGAAAAAGAAATCTGGGCACCTGGTTAAAAGATTTTCGCTTTGCAATTTTCGCGGTCGTCACCGAAATTCTGTAAAATTGCTGATTTTAAATCTGCGATGTCTCCACTTTTAGGACTCCAAATGAGATGATTTTTTTTTGAAACTGCGTATTTTTGAAAGAGGAATTCAGATATGCAACTTGTTTTTTTTATTTTGTGTAGAAAGGTTCAAAAAGTGATCTGAAAGTCGCCACCCAAATTTTCCCTCTTTTTTTGAAAAGAAAAAAACAAAATTCCCACTTGTGTCAAGGAAAGTGCTCTAATACCAGATGTGGATGTGGAGAACCTCCTGCAATAAACAATGAGAATGCAAAAATATTGGAGCACAAAAGATATTTTATTGATCGCAGGCCACTTCTAGGGGGCAACCTCCTTTGAGAAAGCTTAATACAAAATAACTCTTCGGTGCTTTCAATAGCCTCAACATATACTTATATACTAAGTCTAATCTAAACAACTATTACTCCACATGAATGTGGGATAATGAAACCTATTAATTGGACGACTTAACAACTATTACTTACTCCCCATGAAAGTGGGATAATAGATCATACTAATTGGATGGCTTACAAAGCATATGGGTCCAACAAAATATACAAACAAAATAAAAAGGGGGATTGACATGGGTTCTTAACAATGATTCAACTACATCTCATAACTTAATGCCAATAGTTGTAGTGGAAAGTTTAGGATTGGAGATTACCAGGCCTTATAAAGACCTGCATTCCTTTTATTCTATAAAAGTGAAATGTATGGGATTGGGGTCAGTGCAAGAAGATGAGGGACCTTTAAGATGCAATCCTAGTTTTCAAAAACAACATCATGCTACCAAAAAATACATCAACTCGAGCCTGACATAGCACTTGGTATGGTTCAACCCCAGCCTAACATGTCATGGAACATGTAGGATAGGAAGAAAAATCGCGTACGCGTTATAGAACTACAAAACGCACACGTGATTTGTAGTTATAAAATGCGCACACGATTTGTAGTTCTAAAACGTGCACGCAATTTGCAAATCATAAAAAAAATACACAGTCCCGAACCTGCGGCCCATTTTCACAATCAGGAACGCGAATTCGACGGGCCATTGGAGCGTTTGGAGCGAGACAACACCATTCAGGAGCTGATTCAAGTTGAGGGGAGGAGATTTCACACCCACACCATTGGTTGATTCCTATACCCTTGGTTGATTTTCTATTGGAATTCCTTGTTCCAACATGAACTCACCCTTGTATGAAATTGTTGACCAGTGTTTCTAGATGTTAAATGGTGTATTCACCTTTGTGTGAAATGAATGGTGTTTTTTAGATGTTACATCCATGTGAAGTAGTTTGCCTTAGATGGATGCTTATATATATGGAGATCCAACAAAACGAGCCCACTCTATTGTACTATTTTGGTAATTAGGGAATTTTTGTGATGGAAAACAATCCAATCTTCCATGAATGTACCAATCATGTTGATGTTCATCGCCACTTCATTCAATATCTTGTAGAAGATGGAACATTGTAGTTTAAAAATTGTCATATTGAGGATCATACTACATATATATATAAATTTGAGACTGTACAAATTTGTAAAATTTAGGGACAAACTTAGTGTATTTTCTAGATGAATCATTAAGGGAGGGTGTTAGAACTTTCATCTAAACTATAGAATTAGGCATATTAATAAAGTCACTTGGCCATTTTAGATTACTTTAAATTCATTTTAGTGTTTAAATAGTTAAAGTTTATGTCATATCATTATAACAAAGAGAAGGTACTTCTCTTCATTTTATAACAAAATTACCATTTTCCCTCTTATAGTTATGTCTTTTAGTTCAAGGTTTCTTTGTGTGTTTGGTTTTCTAATATATATAATAGTATCATGCTTTCAAACATATTATATAAACTCCATTTTTCCTTTAAACAAATATCAATTATATTCATATAATTTTTTGAGGGCATCCATTAGCTAATGATATGAAAGGCTTTACATAAAATTAATTCCATGAGTATTGGGCTATGAGAGAATCTATGAGCTATGGAACAAGCTAATATGTCCTCTTTGCATTATATCTTCT
>LPNX010131020.1:112170-124499 GCA_001517045.1 Pseudotsuga menziesii
TATAGATATTTAAAACAACCTTTACTAGATGTGTATTCACCATATTTTTTGAAAAAATCAATATAACCAATGTTATGACCTAAGCTTGATTTTTAATTAGATTTAGTTTGAATTTTGAAGAGATGAAGTGGATTTTACATTTAGTATATGAATTGTATTGTATATGGCTAATATTTGTAGGTTGCAATCACAATTGAAGAAGGTTTCTGATTACTTATGTTATCAAAATTTGACATGATTGAATGAGTAGCTAGCAAAATTTATTTAGAGTTATTGCACATCATGTTGTTCAAGTTTATTTTGATATGTTTTACATTTATAATGTCATGATGTTTTGAGTAAAGCCCATGATATTTTATTAGGTAAACACTATATATGTATGTGATTGGTTTGTTGTAGACAAAATTGGACTTGTGCTTAAGTTAGTTTTTCATATTTTGTTATGCATATTATTTTAAATGATAATATATACTTGTTGGTAGCAACCCACTTATTGCAAAGGCATGTTAAACACAGTTTATTTTGATGAGGTTTCGCAAATTTTTGTTATCTAGCTTATGCTTTTGAATTAGTTATGTGGTGACATTTTATTTACTATTATATAGGTCTATGTGATGGTTGGATGTTCTGAAGATAATTGGATTTAGATGCATTTACATTTTCAATTTTGAAGAGATGTCATTATATACCATGTATACGTTTCTAATTATTTTCTTATTGATTTTTTTATTGCAGTTGCGGCTATGGACCTGAATGCGGAAATATTGAGAGATCTTGCCCAGTTGAGAGGCTTGAGTAGTGCTTTTAGTGGTGGTGATAGAATTCGACGTTCACTTGCATCCACTTTGGATGCAATTGTTGAGACTATCACATTGTCAAACAACGTACTATATGATATTACTTCATATAGAGAAAGAAAAAGACGTGAGTACGCTAATGGGCTTAGCTACAATGCAGTAAAAAAGTTGAAAAACACCAAGGAGCATATATTTTCATTGTTTAGGGACCCTCGCACGAGGCAAATCCCAAATGCAAATAGGCCACACATCTCTATCGAGTGGTGCACATATCAACCATTTGTTGATAACTGGATGGACAGATGGTATATGGTTTTTGATATGCCACCACACAACAACAGGGAAATCCCGTTGTACTTCCTTTGGAAGATGTATGCAGAGTTCGTGTTGCAAAAATACGTAAACTATTTTGATATATTGCAGTTTCAGGGGATCAGTGGGGGGATGCCCCAAAACCGACCCAATGCTAGGCTTCGAGATGTTGATCTCCCTATCCCTGCACCTCGCAGGAAGTTGCCTGGGCCAGATGTCCCACATGTACATCATGTGATTCCACAGACACGTGAGGCATTTTTGAGTTTGGCACGGGCCGTTGTTCACCATAGCACTATGGTTCAACATATGGGTGAGGATGGGACATCTGTCCTTGGTGTGGTACATACACCAGGTCCTCATGGTGCAAGACCATCTTCTAGTGCAATACCACCCACTGGTGCAGGACCATCTACTGCAGCACCATCTACTAGTGCAACACCATCAGCACATTCCCAGCCCACTTTTGAGCCTCACGAGTGCACATCGTGTGGTCGTCCATGCTATGGTATTTCGTTAGATGTTGTCTTCAGTGGGTTTTTGAGTGATGTATGTATATGGTTAATTGTAATAAATTCTTCATTTATTTTCCTCTTTGTACACATATGTATAGTTTGAGCTAATATATTAATTTTGTGAACTTGCAGCTGATGCTTTATGGCAGAAGTGACCCCCCATAGTATCATGTCCCACACTCTACACAGGGGCAAGACATTCCATCCACTGATCCCGTATCTCACACCGAGGTAAACATTTTAAAATTTCAGCATTTTAATACTTGTTAAATTGTTAATTTCCACATAATGTACATGTTAGTTCACTAATGTTATCTACGGTCTAATATTTACAATTATTAAACTTGCAGATGCTGGATACTTCACGGGGGAAAGCAGTGATGGAGGTAGGATCCATATCTGGGCAGATGCCAGATCCTACACGAGGGGAAGTAGTGATGGAGGTAAACATTTTAAACATTTAAAAAATGTCATTTTTTAAATACGTGTATGTCCGTTGAATCATCCATGTCTAGCTACATGAACTCTTGTTGACTATAGGCCAGTACCGAAACACCTGGACCAATTCCTGGAGTTGTATCTCCTTATAGGCCATATGTGAACAAGGGCCAAGTCTATGTGAGACGGCCTACTCCTAGAAAGAGTGAGGTTTTCTGCGACCATGGAGATACTGATACCATGGTAATTTGTATATCCTTCGATGATATTTCTTGGTTAACTTGAAATCCAGTGCATAAAATATTTTGTTAATGTTTGATTTGCATGTTTACTGCATCAGGAGCCAGAGTTCACTGTTGAAAACCTTGCAGGGATGGTTGATGCAACAGTCAGTGCTGCATCTACAATGGCAACAAGTCACACAGAGGTACAAGTATTTGAACATGATATAGACATAGTGTGTTATTGTTGTCTATTGTTTATTCATGCACATTTCTAACTATTTCAAGATTTGGTGATTGTAGCCACCACCACCACCAGGCCTGCCCCCTCTGTATCGACCATGGATGTGACCATCATTCATGTTCAACCAACAACTCCATATTCTACACAAGAAACCCAATCCCCTTTGTCACAGCATGTCACTGAGGTGAGATGTCCATTCAATAAGTGCAATACATGCTTTACGTTTCATCAACAACCAACAACACTATTCAACAAACCTCATGCACCCAACATCATCCCATCCATGGCTTTCCAGCTTTGGCCCTCGTTGGCATGACTGCATTGAGGGATAAGACATAAAAGAGGTTGGGATGTGTCCAAGGAAATGTATGGTGTCCTGTCTCTTATCATTAACTATGATGTAATCAATCTCTTGGGAAACATGTGATTTGGTCTAATTATGCTTGTTCTAGCTCCTTCAGTCTATTGGTTGCTTGTTGATTAAATTGTATTGCGGTGCAAGTGCTAGTTAAGTTCCATTTATTTTTATGTATCTTCACCTAAAGGGAATATTCAATTCATCCATATTCGTTAATATTTTTTTATAACTCTCTTAAGGATATGATCTCAGCCATTTGTGTTTTTATTCAAAAAACTCCTGTTCTTGACTGTTAACAAACAACTCAAGAATGATTCTTTGTGTGATACTGTTCTTAACGTATTTTCAAATTATAGGTTTGATGGAAACATACTTGTTTTAGGGACACACCCCTTAGAAAAGAAAATGAGTAGTCTAAATGGAGAGGCTCCCAACTGTGAATAGTGTTGGTTGTCCTTCGATTACTAAGTGAATTTGTCTATACCGATTTGTGTGATAACAGACTTGCGAGAAGTATATGATTTTCATTGGAGATGAGGTTTGTATGCCAAATCTTATTTTGTAATGCAAGGAACCCTCTGAAAAGATCCAATGATATGGAATGCCTACAAATATGTGAACCTCCCCCCTCAAGATATGTAGAATGCATCAAATATACAACTCAAAGAAAGAATGTTTATCAAAATATTTAGAGATGTCTATCCATGGTAGATCACCCATCAAATACTAAAGGCATCATCCTCCAACTCCAGAACCCAATAATCTCATGCATACTTTGGTAGTAAAACCTAGTTACCTTTTAACTTGACAATTCAAAGTGTTAATGTTGTTGATAGTAACTTAGCTGTCCATCGGCTAAGAGGCGTTGCTATGCACATTCCTATGCTATAAAAAATCATTCGATGCGTTCTCTTTGACTCATTTTTACCCACTCAATGGATTTTTAACTTGGGTATTAGTGTTGATACTGGCTTCAGTACCATTCAACTTAATGCTACACCACACACCCATTTGATTTTATTTATTTATCTTGATTATCTTAGTTTTAGATATTCCAGACATGGGTATTTGCTTCATTTTTTCACTTCTGATGAAAGTTGAATTCAAGGGATTGGAATGCAAAGGAATTTAAGGAAGAAGAATCAATTTACATAATCATCTTAGGAATTCTTCACTATGATATACACAGTTCTGCATACTTGTGTTTGAAACCCAATCTACAGATTTGAGCATGGGAAAAACAATTCCAAATTGTAAACAATACAATGGTGGCTTGCAGAGCATCAATGGTTTTCATTTCTAGACATTGGTTATCTTGGGACTTAACTCAAGGAATTGGGTTTCATAGTATTAAACCCTCATAGGAAGGTAAATTCATCAATAAACCTTCAACCATTTCACTGGTTTTGGATTGGTCCATAGCTAAGAACAATGAAATTATACTCATATGCAACAATATTCTTTGAAAAAATAAATTGGATTTTAAGCATGGCGGTCTTTGCAAATATAAATTGTATTTTAAGCATGGTTGTATTTAGATCTTATTGTTTTTTCTTAGAATTACAAATGACGCAATCAGAGTGTTAATATTTCTCATTTTCCTAATTCTTAAAGGGTGCCAACTCAATGGAAGAGCACCTTCCTTACAAGTAAGAGGTTGATGGTTTGATTCCTCTAGGTCCTAATGATATTGCAATTTTTGTATTTTTAATAAAAATATATTTTACTATGATTTATTATGGCCATAGGCTGGGTTTCAAACTGTCTTTGTATGTTGCTACGAGGACTTGGGCCCGGTGCACAAAAAACCTCACGGAGCGACAATTTTGAATTCTGTCAACTCCTGTTAGTGTGTTTGGGCATGGGAAATATGGCAATGCCAACCGTATCCCCACCATCTGTGGCTTCCAGATTTGGCCCTTGTTGGTGTGACTGCATTGTCCCCTACTGAGGGAAACCCTAGCTTCAGAAACCACCATAGACGGAGGTCATCAGGAAATGGAGAGGAGGGAGAGGCCCCCCCTAGCTAAAATCCCTCGTCACGAATCCAACGAAATCAACGATTCATTAATCGGAGGCCCGAGCATCGATCTATGGCGAGTTTCAGGTCACCTCCATATACCGTTCAGGGACACCTGGTGGACTTGGGCCCGGTGCGCAAAAAACCTCACGGAGTGGAAATTTTGAATTCTGTCAACTCCTGCTAGTGTGTTTGGGCATGGGAAATATGGAAATTCCAACCGCACCCCCACCATTTGTGGCTTTCCATCTTTGGCTCTCGTTGGCGTGACTGCATTGTCCCCTACTGAGCGAAACCCTAGCTTCAGAAACCATCGTAGACGGAGGTCACTGGGCAATGGACAGGAGGGAGAGGCCCCCCCCTAGCTAAAATCCCATGTCACAAATCCAACAGAATCGATGGTTCATCGATCGAAATCCCGAGCGTCAATCTATGGCAAGTTGCAGGTCACCTCCAGATACCGTTTAGGGACACCTGGTGGACTTGGGCCCGATGCGCAAAAAACCTCACGGAGAAGCAATTTTGAATTCTGTCAACTCCTGCTAGTGTGTTTGGGCATGGGGAATATGGCAATGCCAACTGCATCCCCACCATCCGTGGATTTCTAGCTTTGGCCCTCGTTGGCGTGACTGCATTGTCCCCTACTGAGCGAAACCCTAGCTCCAGAAACCACCGTAGACGGAGGTTACCGAGAAATGGATAGGAGGGAGACGCCCCCCCCTAGATAAAATCCCATGCCATGAATCCAACGGAATCGACAGTTCGTCGATCGAAGGCCCGAGCATCAATCTATGGCGAGTTGCAAGTCACCTCCAGATACCGTTCAGGGACACCTCGTGGACTTGGGCCCGATGCGCAAAAAACCTCATGGAGCGGCAATTTTGAATTCTGTCAACTCCTGCTAGTGTGTTTGGGCATGGGAAATATGGCAATGCCAACCACATCCCCACCATCCGTGGCTTTCTAGATTTGGCCCTCGTTGGCGTGACTGCATTCTCCCCTACTGAGCAAAACCCTAGCTCCAGAAACCACCATAGACGGAGGTCACCGGGCAATGGACAAGAGGGAGATGCCCCCCCCTAGATAAAACCCCACATCATGAATCCAACGGAATCGACGGTTCATCGATCAGAGGCCCAAGCGTCGATCTATGGCGAGTTGCAGGTCACCTCCAAATACCGTTCAGGGACACCTAGTGGACTTGGGCCCAGTGCGCAAAAAACCTCACGGAGCAGCAATTTTGAATTCTGTCAACTCCTGCTAGTGTGTTTGGGCATGGGAAATATGGCAATGCCAACCGCATCCCCACCATCCATGGATTTCTAGCTTTGGCCCTCGTTGGCGTGACTGCATTGTCCCCTACTGAGCGAAACCCTAGCAAGTCTGGCTGATAAACATGCCTAAGTAAAAATATGGTGCGTTACAGTCCATGCATGCCAAGTGGCATCTCGGAAAAAATATACACATGTACTAGGGTTAACATGTTGCATCAACAGTATAATTTAAATTTTGAGTTAAAAACATTGGTTTTTCTTTACTATAGCTCTTGTTTATAGATATAAACCTACACCATGCATATTATAGAACTTATTAGGTTAAGGATTACACTCTCGAGATTTTTCTTTAGGGTACTGGGAAAAGGAAAAATATTGCTTCCACCCACATATACTTTGTGTTTACTTACACATGTTGCATGCTTTTCCCTACAAAATGCCATTGTGTAAAGGGAATTATCACATAATAGATATTATATTGTTGAAGGAATGAAAGAACCCTATTACTCATAATGATGAATGATGATGATGTTCATCATGTTGATGGTGATGATGATGAGGATGTTGATGATGATGATGATGATGATGATGATGATGTTCATGATGTTGATGGTGATGATGGTGATGGTGATGATGATGATGAGGATGATTTGATGATGTTGATGTTGATGATGATGATGATGATGATGATGATGATGAGGATGAGGATGATGATGATGATCGTGATGTTGATGGTGATGATGATGATGAGGATGATGATGATGAATGATGATGATGTTCATGATGTTGATGGTGAGGATGATGATGATGATGATGTTCATGATGGTGAAGGTGATGATGAGGATGACGATGATGATGATGTTGATGGTGATGATGATGATGAGTATGATGATGATGAATGATGATGATGTTCATGATGTTGATGGTGAGGATGATGATGAGGATGATGAGGATGAATGATGATGATGTTCATGATGTTGATGGTGAGGATTATGATGAGAACGATGATGATGATGTTCATGATGTTGATGGTGATGATGTTGATGGTGATGGTGAGGATGAAGATGATGATGTTCATGATGTTAGTGGTGATGATGATGATGTTCATGATGTTGATGGTGAGGATGATGGTGTTGATGATGTTCATGATGATGATGATGATGATGTTGATGATGTTGATGGTGATGATGATGATGTTCATGATGTTGATGGTGAGGATGATGATGAGGATGATGTTGATGATGTTGATGGTGATGATGATGATGAAGGTGAGGATGATGATGAGGATGATGCTGATGATGTTGATGGTGATGATGATGATGAAGGTGAGGATGATGATCATGATGATCATGATGATGAAGGTGATGAAGGTGTTTCCATTATTTGTTACTTAGTATACATGCTAAGGGGTACATTTGATTGCTTTAGTTTATTGTTCAGTCACATTTTTCAACTCTCTGGTCTATAGTCAACCCAATCCGATTTTTGGTACATAAACACATGAAATTACCATTCATAGATTGACAATTCCAATAGGTATTTGATACTCAAACATGATCCCTAGTTGTTCTTTGGGTCTCTTCATCTTTTGTTACTCTCCAGGATGTGATAGACCTCCATTTTGACCATAACACCTAGTTGAAGGGTTTGGGTGAATGAAAGTTAATGATGGTCTCTTAGGACATGTGAATGGAAATACAAACATGGAAAACCAACAATATAATGTCTTGGAGGGACGATTCAAGGTATTTACACAATAAATTTGAATATGTTGAAAGAAGATGAAATGTAGAAAATTGAATAAGCTTTCAAAATATATAATTCCTATCTATGGATATTTTGTATGACCACATGAAATTCAAGTTTTTTAAGAAAGAGAACTTTTGGCATATTTATAAACAACATTATGGAAAATTTTGCATATCAAGAACACAAAATTGACATATTCATAAGAAACATACATGGGGAAATTTAAATTATGATACATACCTCATCATGCTAGATGCCACCTATTATCATACAACCAAGCCCTCCGGATCATCTCTTATGATGATGGTCTCCATTAGTCTCTCGTTCTTTGTATCCGGTAAGAAGTAGCGTACCTTTGATGAATTCCGACTAGGCATTGTTCGTACCTGGAGGTTTGTACCAATAATTAAGTTGGTAAAGTGATACACACTTGCACCTAGTTTGTAATCCCTGTAAACATATCCACCCTTCTTTCTTACATTGTTGTCATGTGTAATATATTCACCTTTAACAACCATAGACCCGATGGGGAAGTGGTTGTTTTCATCATCGGTCATGGACATAATGAGGGTTTGCTTTCCCTCTATACAACGTGCCAACCAGTAATCACCACCCCATTCACTATCTTTTGAGGAAACCACTGCGTATATGTGTCCTGCATAGTATGATTGTAGGTATATGATCAAATATTTTTCATGTGATACAAGGCCATTAATGTGAGTTTCAAGACTACGTAAATTTTACAAAAAAATGTTAAGGAAATGCATCATACCAAGTTGTACAAGGTCCGATACATGATCAAAATCTATAGAAATAGACGATTGGTCTTCTTCCAACGGATTTAACTCAACAATCGCACGCTGATCAAGTGGAAGTGATACGCGATCCCATCCATCAACCCAATCCAATGATTCACACACATCCCAGTCACCATCACAACAAGGCGAGAAAAAACAAGATAGTTTTCTGGTCCAAATTTCAAATACTGGGTTATGAGAGCTTCGAACTGAATGAAAGCCACGAGTCCCAGGAACAGTCTTGCATTCCCATGCATGTGAACGATCTATGTCTACCACCTCCCAAAAAAATCTCTCCACGTGTCTCTTTCTTGTGGATTCTGCTCGCATAGCTTATTCCTCTCCCATTACTGACGTGCACCACCTGACTATAGATTGAGCATTTCGAATAGTAGACATTGTAGATAATTTCAATTCCTCTCTTCGTAGGGCTGTTTTGACACATGCTCCGGCTCCATCATGCTCTCCTTTACCATGCCCAGTCTCAAAATAGTTCCACATATGTGGAACTTTGTAGTTTTTATGCAATGAACACAACCATTGAAATATGCAAGCATTTTTGCACTGACCACCACATCCATCAGACCAAATTCAGTGTTGATCCATCTGTATGTTCCTACCCTTCAAATGATCATAGAACATGGTGAAGCAATGACGTACATAGTGGAAGTCATGGCACCTATCATCACTTATGTAGAAGTGATATTCCTTTAGGATTTCTCTTTGCTCTTCACTACTGTTCAGGCCATGCTTATATGTGATATGCACCATCAAGGAAACCTGCTCAGAGTGATAATACTGACTTTGGATCTCATTTTGAGGTTGCAGAGTGTAGTTCTCGGCAAAATCAACTATTGAGAGTATAGTTCCACGAGGAAATGAATCTCTGCATATTCCAAACTTTTCATCCTGCCATCGTGCCAAGTGGACATGCTAAACATATTGACGTGTCTTTTCAATAAATTCCTTGACGAAGACACTAACTTGTACCTGTTTACACAAAATGATCTCAATATCAGGTTTTTTTATAAGTAAGGAATGAAATGCAACTATTCTGAACATAATTTTATAGATACATGCATGTACCTGAGATGTCACCGATTGTATTTTTTTGCTTTCTTTCCCTGGGACTATTTCATAGCTGATATATTTGAAACTTTTCATGTCTGTAACCATATTCCCAAATTCATTGTCTCTAGTCTCGTGCATACATTGGCTCAATAATGCCATTCCAGCACAGTTGGAGCAAGTTCCATCCAAACAGGATCTTGCATAGTAAGTTTGCCCCTCAGGCCTATTGCACATGATACTATGAATGAATTCTGTTGATGAAGTCGGTGTTATTGTCAAGGAGCAATCTTGCACATGGTTAGTATGCAACACACGACGAATGTAAAAAAATGTTTCATAGCAATATTCATATTCTACATGGTATCTACAACAACAAGTGTTACGAAGAGTATTTATTCTAACATACCAGGGCTTACATTTCTCAAAAGATCTTTGCCCCAAATTCAATTGAGGATGTTCATTCCTAAATTTCACGTATAGTTCTGTCTATGTTATATCAAGAAGATGCTTAATATGTGGTTCACGGTCCTTTGAACCCCTTCTCAGTTTTAGTACATCCTTCCGGTTTGAAGAAGGCCTTGTGTGATCATGCCAAAAACTCTGCACTAGTCCCTTTACTGCATCAACTAGCTTCATGTCACGACGTGGAAACCGACCAATAAAGGCCCAAAAATCTGTGTGGGAGGTTGTGTCGAGATGTTCTCTTCTAATAGAATACTTACGGAGAGTTTTTACATTCAAATTAACTAGTTTAGATGTAGGCTTGAGTAAACGAAGGGCCCTGGTGTTCTTATTTACAATTGCTTGTGACAACACACGACGAGCCGCATTGCGGTTCTTTGACCATGTGTTCTTACCAATTTTACCAAAGGCATCTACTAAGATTTTAACTATATGAGAACTTGGTCCAGAAGGCTTTATCATCTTTATCCCTAACGATTTCCTAACAATAGTCATGCTCCTAGATTTTAACAATGATAAAAATAATCTACATTTATCTCCATCACATTTCTCCTCAAAATATTTATTTAGTATCTGTTGAGTTTGATAAGAAATACTACGTTTAGATAGCGTACCGTCCATGGAATTGAGGAATCCTTCATCAACTTGTATACGCTTCGGAGTTCTTCGATGTGTGCTTTCTAATGGAGGCAAGGGGGTTGGATTTCTATCTTCCAGTGCATCAACAATACGCTCTGGCGTTTCAGTAGCAACTTGTTGTCCTCCACTGTCTTCCTGGTAGTTGGATGGTGGAAGTCCAACGTCCTCATCGATGGTCCGGTTAATGTTTTCTTCTTCAATAGTAGGCTCCGTGTCCAATGCCTCTTCAACAGTAGGCTCCATGTACACTGCCTCTTCATGAGCTTCGTCTTGAGATGGTAACTTATCACTTTGACTTGATGTGGGATTTGAAACATCCCCTAATGAGCACCTACGTTTTGCTTCTTGAATACTTCCATGGGGTGCTTGTTCAACAACTATTGTGGAAATTGAAGGTCCCTCTAGTGAATGCTTCCTTTTTTCTTGTACTGGATTAATAGGATGAACCGCTGTATCCTCTATAATTGGATTTGGATTAGTTTCCAAAGAAAGACTCCGATTCATCATGTCTATTCTTTTCTTTTTTTTCTCTTCTTCGATGACTTCTTGAGGTCTCTTATTCTTTGCTGATTTTCTTCCTCGGTTACGTACATTCCCCATCACCACAATGATCAATGTCAATATAGTTTGTTTTGTTGCTCCTCAATTACAAGCTTCCAAACCTTTAACTTGCTTTATAACTATTGATCCGTCAATGTGTTTCAATCTTCCTTCTCAATTGTTTCCCATCAAAACAATAATGAATGGGAAAATTTACCTTTGCTTCTCTTGAATTATAAACAAATGAAAGTTATATCTACCATCACCATGAAATGACACTGAAGCTTGATATCTTATCATGCATGTGTGCTCCTCAACCATGAAATATGTCTTCAATGCAGCACCTGCATAACAAAAAAAATGCTGTAGAATGTGTATATTGTGAGTATTATGGACAAACTTTCAAAAATTGTGAGTATTGTGTAGATTGTGAGTGCTCTTTGTGTTGTTGCTTTCAAAAATGCGCGCTAATTGGAGTTGCTCTCGGGAAAAGACAATTCTGCGTTTTTTTAACAGTCAAGAAATGCACACGAGGTATATAAAGGCAAATCGCGAACACGATTTGTGTGGCCAAAATGCGCACGCGATCCTGCTAAGTATAATTAATGAGGTGGGTGCACGGCTAAGTGATACCTAAGTATGTCTATAGGTGTGAGTAATGGAATCCTAGGTGATATCCATTATAAGGCCATGGTGGTAACCAAAATAGGTCAACTAGATAGAGACATAACTTCTATATACAAAATCTAATTGAGGTGATCAATGTTTGTAAAGTTTTGAACTCAATGGTATATATACTTTGTGTTTACTTACACATGAATGATGATGATGTTCATGATTAAAAATTCCAACACATCTAAACTATAATGGAGCTTCGTTGAGCACTCCAAAA
>LPNX010131020.1:132502-143926 GCA_001517045.1 Pseudotsuga menziesii
CAGAGGATTATCCAAGAATTGCAAAGGTTAAAAATTAGTAACCGCATCCTTCAAATTTGAGTCTGATCACAAAAAGGGACTATCTTAAAGAAAATGCAGAGGTTAAAATACAACTTCAATCAAATCGTGGATCGGTTCTTTAACACAACAATTTCACACAATTCATGGATCAGTTCTTTAACACAGCAATTTCACACAATTCATGGATCAGTTCTTTAACACAACAATTTCACACAATTCATGGATCAGATATCATAAGTAAAATCCACATTGATTTCACTCCAATCACGGATTAGTTCTTAAATTCAATACACAAGAATTTCAACGATACACATAGGATCCAAATGAAGTAAGTGATTCCATCAAATGGAGACATGGATTCAAAGTGTTGGAACATTCAAATGCAGACAGTAAATCCTAAATCCTAAAAGGCAGACGCATACCTAATCCTAAAAGGCAGACGCATACCATTCTGATCAAAATGAAGACAACAAAAATGGAAGGCTCATTCTCCTGATTTCCCCAAGATGCAGACAGGAAAAATCCCAATCATGCTGGACGCGTCATCCCCATTTTCTCCCTCATAGAGTGATTGTATCTAAAATCAAATAACACTCCTCTTGGTTCCCAAAGGGCCAAGTGGTGAAAGCAAATCTCCACGCATCTTTTCATCAATGAGACAAATCCCTAAAATATCTCCAAGGGGTATCGTATCCTTATACATATCTCATTGCTTGTGTTAATTTTTGTCCCCCATGTTAAATAGTCAACCATCTCGATGACCATCTTGCTCAATGGATATGTATTGCTTCAATGTGTATTAATCCAACACGAGGGTGTTTATTATAATAATTAAATAAATTGGTTCATAACTCGATCTTTTGAAAAAATTAATAAAGATGAAGTCGTCTTCCTTTTCCTAGGGACTTATCCCTTTCTCTTACTGAGCATTCCCCACTAAACATTAAGCAAGTAGAGATTTTGGTTGTAACGAAAGCGTTATTTCTATAATATATATATAACATAATAACCATAGTTTGTTTGAGTTAACCATACTAATTACTTTTCTTCAAAACGTTTGAAGTTAACATTGTTTAAAGGATGGATATCTTTAAGAATTTATAAACCATGTTAGCTTCCCTTAATAAAAGTTTCATTCTTAGAGGAATGGTAAATAATTAACTACCTTCCATTTTTCAGTGAGTAGAATATAATCAAAAGTGTAGTATGGTATGGCCTTTTACTCACTAACGTCACTTATGTGTCTTTTACTTGCTTGTTTAAGTTGTCAAACTAGAGATATAAATTCACTCCTGCAAGTGATGCTTATTCCTTTCCACACATTCTTATCGGTTAGCTATCTGTAATTAGGTTATATAAAAAAAAGTTAATATTCTTAAGGACTTCTATAGATCTCTCCCGCTAGTGGATTTGTCCTCAATCATTTTTGTTGTGTCATGCTTTCAGCCTCCTAACCCTATCGATTGCATCCATTATTTTTAAGAAGTAGGATATGTACTTACAATGACGTATACTTACCCCTTGTGTTTCGGGTTCAGGTAGTAAGGGGATGTTACAAGAAGGTAGTTCAGTTATTAATGAATCATAAATTTCTTCCAAATCTAAAAACATTGAATTTGATGTTTTGTAGACATTGTATATTTGGAAAACAGTGTAGACAAAAATTCAAAGAAGGTAGTTATGTTAGTAAAGGTGTTCTTGGTTACATTCATTTTGATTTGTGGGGTTCGTCTCCTACTATTTCCTATTGGTGAGCATCATATTATGTATTGTTTATAGATGATTTTTCAAGGAAATTTTGTGTCTATGTCTTAAAAAGAAAAGCTAATGCGTTTAACACGTTTAAACAATTTAGAGTTACGGTGGAAAAAAGAACTAGCAGGACAAAAAAGTGTTTAAAGACGAATAATGGAGGTGAGTTTACTTCTTTAGAGTTTGAAAAGTATTGCAAAGAAGAAGGGATCGCAAGACATAAAACAAATGTATACACTCCTAAGCAAAATGGCGTTGCAGAGCGCATGAATAAAAATCTTCTAGAGAGAGTAATGAGCATGCTTAGTAATGCTAATTTGGGACAAGAGTTGTGGGCATATGAAATTTATACTACTATTTATCTATTAAATCGATCACCATCAATGGAATTAAATTGTAAAATTCTCGAAGAGGTACTGACTGGTCATCCCTGTGATTATTCGATTTTGAAAATCTTTGGTTGTGAAGCTTATGAACTTACTTGTAAAAATCAGTGTTCTAAGTTAAACCCTAGATAAAGGAGGCACCTTTTTTTTGGATATGATGCTATAACAAAAGGATATAGATTGTTGGATCCTACTTCCCACAATATCGTCATTAACAGAGATGTATTTTTTTATGAATATTCTCTGATTAAATAAAAAAATGTAAAAGTTGATGTGGAACATGAAGAAGAACCAATATTCTCGTGACTCAAAGAAGCAAGAATAAGTGTTTGGTGAGAAAGAAGTCATAGAAGATGAGGAAATTCAAGAAAATGTGGAAACCCCATAACCTACACCAAGAAGATCAACAAGGGTGATAAATCTTCTTAAGAGGTATACTGATTTTGTTTTGTATGTTTCATTTACTAATGATGGAAAACCTTCTTGTTTTCAGGAATGCATTGATTGTGTTGACAATTCTAAGTGGAAGATGGAAATGAAAGAAGAAATGGATTCTTTGGATAAAAACAAGACACATGAATTGGTTGAACTCCCCAAAGATAGAAAAACAACTCGATGTAAATGGGCCTTCAAGTTGAAGAAAGGAGTTGATGGTATGGTTGAAAGATACAAAGCTAGATTGGTCGCAAAAGGGAACTTTCAGATGTAAGGTATTGACTATCATGGTATTTTTTCACCAGTTGTCAAGCTTGTATCTATTCCTATTATGTTAGCACTATTTGCATTGCTTGATTTGGAGTTAGAACAACTAGATGTTAAAACAACTTTCTTACATGGAGATTTAGATGATGATATTTCTATGGAACAACCAGAAGGTTTTGTGCAACATCATAAAGGAAGATTAGTTTGCAAGCTCAAGAAATCATTGTATGGATTGAAACAGTTACCGAGTAAATGGTACAAGAAGTTTGCTTCTTTCATGGTGATTCAAGGTTATACTAGACATGAATATGATCATAGTTTATATTATAAAAGGTTGAATGACATATTCATTAACTTAGTGTTGTATGTTAATGATATGCTTATTGTGAGTAAAAGGATGGACGAGTTAACACGTTGAAGGCTAAGATGGCTAGGAATTTTTATATGAAGGATATTGGAGCTGCAAAACAAATTTTGGGTATTGAAATACACAAAGACAGAGGAAATGGCAAGCTTAGTATTTCACAGGAGAAGTATGCTGAGAAAATACTAAAATACTTGTAAGATTTGAAACGAATAAGGGAAAACCTATGAATGTTCCTTTGGCTTCCCATTTTAATATTTTTTTTAAGGTTTATGTTCTAGTGTTGAAAAAAAGGATTATATGTCTCATGTACCATATGCCAATGCAGTAGGATTTTTAATGTATGCAATGGTGTGTACTAGCTCTTATATTTCACATGCAGTTGGTGTTGTTAGTAAGTACATGGAAAATATGGAAAAAGAACATTGAAATGCAATGAAATGTGTGCTTCGGTACCTAATAGGCACAAGTGACTATTGTGTCACCTTTAACAATAACAGTGATTTTGTATGTGGTTTTGTTGATTCAGATTTCATAGGTGATTTGGACAAGAGAAGGTCTTCTTCAGGTTATGTATTTACTCTTGTAGGTGGAGATGTAAGTTGGATGTCAAAGCTTCAGGAAACAATTTATTTATCCACTACATAGACTAAATACATTTTTTCCTTACATACTTTCAAAGAGGCAATTTGGATGAAATGTTTGCTTAGAGAAATTCGAAGGTTGCAGAACAGAGTTTATGTTTTATGTGACAGTCCAAGTGCTATACATTTGGCTACAAATCATGTTTATCATAGTAAGAATAAACATATTGATGTAAATTATCATTTTTCAAGACAAGCCATTGGTGAAGGTGGAGTAGATCTTAAAAAAATTCATACTCAATAAAATTGTGCAGATATGTTTACAAAACTAGTATTGTAAGCGAAGCTACGATGGTGTGTAGCTTCTATTGGTTTGAAAAAAAGGTGATAAATAGTCTTAGGAAAACTATTAGATTTTTTTTTTCAAGTTGGATATTGTTAATAATGACAACTAAGATATATGTGTTTATGGGAAAGTTTTGTAACCTAAACTAGACATGTTTACAAGAAGTTTTTGTAATGGGCATAATCGACAACTGTTTTACTTGTGTAACTTATTTCATGAAGTATATAGTGCATGGTTGGGATACCTAATGTAGATGTATTTTTATTGGATGAAGGCTGATCATGTAATATCCTCGTTCTTGATTAATGACCTTCAATACTTTGCCCACGTGGATGTTTCCCCTTATGGGGTTTTACTACATTGAAATTGTTATTTGTTATGGTGTTTGTCCTTAATTTCTTGTATTTGATTTCAACATTCTCATCCATGAATATCCTTTTCCTTTTCACCTAAATCCATTTCCTTTTCACCAAAATCTAGTATCATTTTCACCAAAGGCTAGTCTAGCGTGGTAGTCAAAATCCAGTTCCATTATTCTTTCTTTTCTAGTACTTAGCATGGATGTACTTCTATCTAGAATGAAACAGTACGAAGTACTACATAATTCATAAATGAAAATGTTATCTTCACAAAACAAACTCATTCTAATCCAATTTTCAATGTTAGTTTTCTTATAAAATTTTAAGACCACCTAAAAATATCCCAAATTTAGCCGAGACTGGTATTGGCTGTGATTTTGAACCGTATTAAGAGGTTTTGTCCCTAGCCAATATGTCATAGTTGCGATTCAGGTTTTCATTTTATAAGCCATAAATTAGAAGCTTAATCCTATTTTCCCTACAAAACATCTAAATTAAAAAAGAAGTGAGCATTGCTCATAACAATTCATAAGTTTCAATTTTCACTTATGTAAAGCGAGTACAATACGGGGAAGATAAGGAAAGACTAGAAATAGGTGGAAACATCCCTATTACAAGTTTCTCTCCTTTCAACCCTAATGTACTCAAGTGAAGCACGCATATTAGAAATTGAAGAATATCAGCAAGAACATCAATCTCCAAAATTGGTGCAGAATTTCACATATTAGATACCACTAGTTACATTTTTGCTTTTAGAAATCATTGAATGCATTAAAGTGGAGGTGGTATTTCTCCATAGGAATGGATAATTAAATACTTCATATATTGTACATTGAATTACAAGGATTGTTATGTAATAGAGAAAAATAATGATAATAACCCTAGAATAAACCATTTAAGCGATAATCCTGAATACTAGACATAAGCTATGTCTGATAAGCTCTGTGGTAAAGACCAAAAGTTTTTGATATTTTGATTTTGAGCAGGTGAAGATTCGAGTTCAATGTTCATAACTCCATTCTATAAGGAACCAACCTTCTTGCCGTGGTCGGGGATGTCTAAAAACGTGTATACGAAGCCGGATTTAGATTAACAAAATTCATACAAAATCAAGCAAATTTAAATGGGAATTACTAATACATCGATAAAGGATAAGTTTAGAATGAAACCATGTATAGAATCCAATTGTACAGCAACCAAGGATGATGTGAGACAAAATTAACTTACGAATTCATTAACAAAAGAAATGGATACGCTCTTCAGTGAATATATTGGGTCCCAAAGATTTGTACACCTAAAATGAAATGAAAAAACAAAAGCCTTATTTGAAACACCATAAATCCCTTCATCGATATGCACCTGATGTCTTTGAGGGCGATTGATTTTTCTCACAAACTAATGAGTTAGAGCTTGCCCAAAAATTTTTACTATTTCAACAGTGTCTTACTACACTAGAGCTTCTCGATCCCAATTCAGAGACAATTTATATAGTTTATCATAATTTTTTCTTCTATGCTTTTTGTGGGCTTGTATCCACAAGCATTTGTTTGATTTCTCATGATAGAATGAATTATGGTCCTTAATCCATTCCAATTATGTTTTGAATTGAAGTTCTTATACTTTCCTTGGGAGGGAGGAATCCATCGCACAATTTAGGCCATCGGTTTGATTGCACTGGGATGTTACATATCCATGTAGTTCTTGACCTCCTAGGAAATTATTTATCTCATGATATCTAGGAGTCCTCTGCTAACACAAATCTCGCTGCTTTCAACCCCACCTAAACTCCCACATTGGAATTGAGAATTCTGGAGATCCAATGAAATTGTCTTCCCTACTGCCATCTTCATAACCTCCAACATCATGACCAAGGCATCTTCTGTTTTCAAGTAGCCATTTATGCTTGCAGGAGTGATCACTGGCTGCTGAATGTGTATTGAAGTTGTTGGGTCTAGGTTTGGCTATCTAAAAATGCATTGAGATCAACATCTTACTGTTGTTGCTTCTTTGGGGCTGAATTCTGGTTTTTGTGTTCTATTTTGAAATATTATTCCTTCATGCTAGAGCTGGGCAATGATAGAGATAGAGAAGTTGGAAGATATAAGTTGTTGTTGTAGGATTTGAAGGTGGGTTGCAAAGGAATCGAACTATGGATTTGTTGTTAAGTTGTGATGCTCTACATATATGATCAACATAATGCATTAAATACCAACATAGATCCATCCTAAACAGGGATCTATAAAGCATATAGAGGCGTCCATTTTTTTAAATTACTACATATTAATACATAAAAAATAATCGTGAAAATAGGAGAACCAACAGGAGGTCCGTTGGAATATCCAGTAAGTAAGTTATAAGTCAGTTGATAAAACCTTGGTTTTCTAGCATTGATGTTTATTTAAAAAAAAATCTCGAAATTATTTTATGCCATTGTGAAAAGAACTCAATAAAAAGGAGTTTGAGATGGTTACCTTTATTATAAAGTTATTTCCATTAAAAGATTTGATATTATATTCAAAAGAAAGGGTTTTGACTAAGATTGTGAGAAGGGAATTGATTGAGAATGATCCAAGGGTAAAAACCACAACATTTGCATGCATTGGAAGAAATGTCATCATTTTTATCAAAAATCTGCTTAGTCATGAAAGCTTCTTTTTGAAAGTGAAGAATGTTTTCTAAAAGATTCTAAAATTCGTTGCATCAAAAATAAGTTTTTTAAACTGTGAAGAAGAAGATCAATTTTATTGAAGATTGAAGTCTTTGTTGAAGAAATTCAAACTTTGTTGAAGCAGAAGAGTGACTATATTTGTATATTTGTTGCTTGTGAATGCATCAAGATTTCCCATGTGGAACATGTAAATCATATATGTTGTATATTGTCATCCTTACATTGTGTTAGCATAGCATTGTGTTGGATTGATTCAAATAAACCTCGTAGTTAGAGTACTTTCCTAGCAAATTGGAGAGCATCATGGATGGTACCTATATGTTTTGGTAGATGGAAGTATGTCCATGGGGTTGTCAGTAATTCAATCTATGTGCCATTGTTTGGCCCAAAGATATGGTTGGTTCCCTGTCGGTAATTGTTTATCTGGTATACTACTCCATTAAAGTCAAAAAACCGATTTAAGATCTATTTTCGTAGAGAGCAGAGCACTGAGTCCTGGGTACATTAACGTTCATAGATATCTAAATGGAAATCAGTGCATCAACTCCCCAATACTGTTCAATATAAGCGTGCATACCAAACTAAATGGACTCGAGTGGATGACAATATAGTTATTTGGTTAAACACTGGGCGATTATGCATTAACTCGACATTTGATTTCGTGGTAGAGACGTGGTTTTTCTGTCAATCCTTCGTCATTAAACAACCACTAACTTTCATCATAAATAATATTTTATCAAATCTAATTGAATAAAACTATACAAAACTATGTCAAATATTAGCGTAGTGAAAAATTAAGCTACTTACATGACCGATTAATAGTGATCGTTACGCGTTACCTTGTATATATGTATTAAAATCTAATTTTACAATCTAATGAAATCGAAATTATTAAAATTAAAGCCCAAAATAAGTTTCATAGATCAAGATTCTTGTCTTCCTTATGGAGAATTGAGAAGGTAGGTTATATTATTAAAAAATGGGTAAGCAAAGTATAAACCATGATAGAAAATTAAGTTTCATAGATCAAGATTCTTGTCTTCCTTATGGGGAATTGAGAAGGTAGCTTATATTATTAAAATATTAAAAAATGGGTAAGCAAAGTATAAACCATGATAGAAAATTAAAATGGAAATATCAGTTAACATTGTGAAATTGTGTAGTAGGAGTGATATCATTCTATGAAGTGGTAATGTGAACATTTATTAATTGTAATTGAAGACAGCTGAGGCCACCAGAGTGGGTAAGCAAGATATGGAGCCATGATACTTAGTGGTCAATCCTTAAGAGCCCCACACACCAACCCTAAGGTTAAAATCCCTTTTAAAGGGTAGTTAGCAGTGCCATTAAGCCATAGTACCCTTAAAGGAGGGTCAAAGCGTCCAGCCATGACCACCATCTCCCAATAACACCTCTCCTGATAGAAAAAACTACCCTCTCTCTTTGGAGTACACCTGAAGGTGAGTTGGATACAAGTGCACCTTAAAGCTCCCTATAAACATGCTGGAAATTTATAGAAAGAAATTATTTTTTAACTGCTTCAATTCGAGCACACCAATGATCCAGATCTAAAACCATAAGTTCAGACACCGAGTTTTCTCAATTTATGATAACTTTAGAATCCTAGCCCAGAGTTCCAGGCTCACATTTGTGCTATCCCCACATCCCAATTTTAAATTTCAAATGATAAAAATGTAAGTAACTGATGAAGGGAATAATGCCTGCTCCACCCTTACCTTGAGTTGAAACCGGTCGGATACTTGAAAAGTGGATCCTGTCCAATAGCTCGCAAAGGTTTTAAAGAACAATCAACGTGAGATCTATTTAATAATTCAAGAGAACCAAAGCACAGAGTCTTGATAACATATTCATGTTCCTTAAAAATACATAATTTGCGGGCATTCCCAATATTTCAGACATAAAAGATAGGAAGGTATAACAGTTTAAGCCTGCAGTGTTAGGGCCTTCCAATCAATGTTTATTTGTTTTCAAGAAAGAGGCTAAAGAAGTTCTCACAACCTGAGCAAAAGGACAGAGCACAAAGATATGGTCCGCCGATTCCTCTTCCGATTTACACATGCACCATCTATTAGATATATACATCTTTATGTTGTTTTCTCTCTTTTGAACCATAGTTTTTTCTTGTATGTTTTCTTTTTATTATAAAAATTTGTGAATAGAAAGCCTTTTACCAATACCCAAAATCCAAATAACAGGAATATAGAGCTCTTATGCTTATCATTCATTAACTCTCAACTTCATCTCACTGTTATAAATATATATTTCCTCTTGTATTTTTTTGCAAAGCAGCTGTTACAGATTTTGCTTTTCTTATATTTTTGCAAAGCAGATCCCATAGATTTTGCTTTTCTTAAGGTTCCTGTGCTTTGATGTTATATTCTTAACATTTACATATTTTTTTGTGTTATTCCAAGGATCTTTGGAATGAAACATGAGGAATTACATAAAAATTTATGTTATGCATGATGTTTTTGTATTTTTAATATAGATACTGTATATTTTGTTAATTTGGTAAGTTATTCACATTTTTTTAAGTTTGTAATTTACTTGTTTTTTCAAGTTAACATCATGTTACATGTACCTTATGATCAATGTGTATTTGCAAAATTTTCTTGTTAGGGAAAGCGAACAAGTTTGTCCTCATACTAACGATAAGTGGAGCTTCGATAGTAGCTCTAACGTTGATGGGTTGCAGGTGGGTTGCACCCAAAGCGAGCAACGCCCATCCACAGATGGAGTCAATACCCAGAAAGATGGAGTGGGTTGACAACAGCTCCAACCTCCCTCAAGTTGGGAGATGACTTCGAACTTCAAAGATATCCATCAATTCAATTATATAGACTATCCGTAAAGCAAGATAAGCAGACGTTGTTTTCCATATTCTTTACTACATTCATATGCATTTTGAGAGTGTATTTTGTCAAACACTCTAATTATATAATTATATATTTATTGGTTAGCCATAAGTAAAGTGGCATATAAATGAGGATGGAAATAATTAATCAATTAATTTATGAAGATAGTTAACTATTAAACAAAATTTAAAATATATAATTTTAGATCCATTATTCATACTAGATTGTTAAATTTAATTTAAGTACAAAACAAATACTATTTAATAAACAAAAAAACAAAAAGCTATATGAAAAAACAAAAACAAATTGTTACCTCTTTCTTTAACCAGCCTTTAAATGAAGCTTATTTAAATATTAATCAAAATGCATTTAAGCATAACATGAAATTTAACACTAAGGTTAATCATGTTGATCCCCTCAAACAAGTCCAAAATATGAGATAACTAAATGATTATCCATATAATTATCAATTGCGTCCAAAAATAAAACTATATATGATCACAATGATCTTATTTTATTATTTCGATCTAATAGTAAAACTATACATGATACAATATAATGTCATTGTCTAATTAACACATTTTGAATATTAATATTATAGTATACGAAAAACATGTTATTTTAAATTAATAAAATATGAAATATATTTTAAATATAAAATATTTCTCTAATTTTTTTTAATAAAACTTTTTAAATAAGAAACATAAAAACAATATCTAACCACAACATAAAAACAATATCTAACCACAAAATAAGTAATTGAATAAGTAAGTAAACACTATGTAACCACAAAATAAGTAATTAAAAAAAACAATTCAATAAGGTAAGTAATTTTCTAGAACATTATGAAGAATAGGACTAGGGAAACAATAACAATGCCTAACCATATGTCGATAACTAATGAGTGTGGAATTATGTATTCTTTCATCACCATGGATAATTTCTATTTCTCTTTTTAGTTTCAATTTGCATGTGTTCTTATTAATAAATCGTTAATGATCGTTACTGCATGCTAATGTACATAAAGCATAATACTTAAATTATTAGTATTTTTTATGTTATTTTCATCATGTAAGTTATACGCAATTTTGTAACCTGTTTGTCTTTAAAATAATATAATTTTTTTTTCTCGTGCTGAATACACAAATTTTCTAAATTATTTTGTGTCTAACTGTTGTAAGTAAGTTTGACTTTTAGAATCCTCATTTGGTATCAACTTAGGTGTTTTCTTTGTTAAATTTACTATGTCAAGTTTTAACTTTTTCCACATTCCATAATTTAATGGAAACCGATTATGATTATTATTGGTGCATCAAGATGATGACATTTTTGACAAGAAAAAAATAGCAAAAGATTGTAGAAACAA
>LPNX010131020.1:147248-188839 GCA_001517045.1 Pseudotsuga menziesii
ACTTACAGATGTTGTTTAGACCCAATGTAAAACTAAGGAAGTGCTTTTATGTGATGATATATTTGGGAATAGGAATTTATGTAAACCAACAAAATCTCATACAATGCTTCTATATTTTAAATGCATTATGGTGAAAGCAAGAGGACAAGGGTAGCAAAGTGACCACAGTCATGTTTTTTTTCTTTTCATAATGTACACATAGTCCATCCTTACCTTGATAAAAAAGAGTTTTATAATAACTTGAATTTTGTGGGCACGGTTCAATGGACAATATTCGCTTGAACATAACCTGTAAGGTTCATTGGAGCTACTATCCTCGAAATATTGGTAAGAAAGTAGATGTCCTCTACTTTGATTTTGAAAAATTCCCCTTTGAGCATGAACACAACATGGTAAGGGTCCCAAATATGAATCGATGTTTGAAGCAATCCTTGTAAACCCCAAACCTCGTACCTTAAAGGTTCCAGAACAAGCACGCATACATCCCTATGTTCCAGAACAAGCACACATACATTCTCTCTCTCACACACACACACATCCCTATGTTTACCTGCTACCACTAACACCCTTATGTCTCCCCACAAACTGCTAACCCTTTATCTATACCTCTAACCATTAACAAACCCATATGGTTCTATCTCTAACCCCTTAGACCCCCCCAATATTTTAATGTTATCATCACCAAACCAAACAATAAATTCGTAATGTTAAATATTGTATGTGCATTTTAGTGAACAAAAACACATGTGTGTTTTGGTGAACAACTATGCATATGCATTATTATTACATATGCTCCTAACCCCCCAAAACACCTATTACATCCCCTCTTCAACATCTACATACCCCCACATTAAGAGCAACAGAACCAACAGATTGGAACACCCTTATAATTAATGATAGAACAATTAAGAGAGAAGCTAAAAATAGGCTTTATTTCATATTGAAATATCTTTAGATAAGAGTTTATTTCCAATAATCATAGCAGCAAAGATAGTTGAGGATGCCCATAACAAATTACAAGAAGCCAACCAAGGAAGCGATCAAGTTAAAGTTGTCAAGGTGTAGACACTAAAGAGAGAATTTGAAGATATAAAAAGTTGAGAAAGTGAGTGATTATTGTGTAAGAGTAAATGCTATGGTCAATAAAAAGGTTACTCTAGGAGAAACTATGAATGAAAGAAGTTGTAATTAAAAATGTGTTGAGTTCTATAACAATAAGATGGACCATGTTTCTATAATCATCAAGGATTTGACTACCCTTTAGTTTGATCACCTAATTGGATCTCTCATGTCTCATGAAGAAATATTGAGAGATTCATTTGCAGAAAGCGAGAAGAAAATTTTACCTCAAAATTACAAATTATGAAGAAAGAAGATGTCGATACTAGCTCCAAAAGCAATCAAGCCCAAATTAGAGTTTTTCAAGAGAAAATAGAGGAAGAAGAGGTCGTTTCAGAGGAAGAGGTAGAGAGATATTTGATAAGATAAATATCCATTGTTATAATTGTAATGTTTATGGTCATTTTGAAAGGGACTGTGGATTAA
Source organism: Pseudotsuga menziesii (assembly GCA_001517045.1). Taxonomy (NCBI): domain Eukaryota; kingdom Viridiplantae; phylum Streptophyta; class Pinopsida; order Pinales; family Pinaceae; genus Pseudotsuga; species Pseudotsuga menziesii. The sequence goes on from LPNX010131020.1 coordinate 148,794, forward strand.
AAGCAAGTAATAACAACAAAAGTGTTAATTATGTTCAAGAGGGTGATGACCCTTCTCCAAATAATTTATTTTTATTTTATGGCACAACTAAAAATACTATTAAAGGTGTTTAGTATTTATATTTAGGTAAGATTTTTTCTACAATGGATGAAAGTTTCAAATCTAAAATCAAACTTGGTGATGATTCAAAAACCTTGGAGGTTTATGCAAAAAGAGCTATGGAATTCCATACTAAAGATGGTATGAAAAGTGATGTTCATTACACTCCACAATTAAAACATAATTTTTTAAGTGTTGGGAAACTATGTGAATAGAATCACAAAGTAATGTTTGAAAATATTCAATGTACAATTTGTGATGAGAATAAAGGCAATAGGTTGGCTATAGTTGTGTCTATGTCAAAGAATCAGATGTTCTCATTGAAGTTTGGAGAAGATAGCATCAATCATGCCAATATGGCATATGAGGACATAACTTGGTTGTGACATCTCACGCGTGGCATTTGATTTTTTCATAGTTTGAAGCTTTTAACATAAAATACATAATTTTTGTTTTTCCTAAGGTTGAAGAAAATTTTGAAGAGCACAAGGAAGTTTATGAATGATGTGCTAAAGGGTATGTGAAAACTAACGAGGGTCTCTATTGACACATTAGATGCAATAGAAAACTGGAAAAATAGGCATCCCTCAACTAACATGGATATTTTGAGACACATACACAATGAATCTTACGATGAGTAAAAAGATGAAGTGTAGAAAATTGAATGATGTTTCTAAATACATAAATTTTTTCTATGGAAAATGTTCGTAGCAATTAGTAATTGATAACATACAATTTATTTTTTGGGACAAATTATAAGGTATATTTTTTCGTGGGTGCAACCTTTGAGTGCCTAAATGATGGAATCATCTTACAAAAAATAGTAGACATACATAGAACAACTAGCACTAGTGCACCACTATTTTTCAAAAAAAATTAATAATTAATAATTTTTTTTAATTATCTAAGTAATCAAACCTCGAAAATACTACATCAAGTGTGGGTGCAAACTTTCAAGGTCTTAGTACAATTAATTCGAAATGGTTTTTTATAACATGTAGAGGTCGATGTCCTTTAGTGCACCATACAATTTTTTTTTCAAAATGGTTGAGAAACATAAGAGTTATGGACGAAACAATAAGAATATTTTTTTTGAGTCAAGGAGTCATGACACAAGGAAAATAAGAAAAAATAGAAAAATATATATATTCTTGTTAGAAATTACATCTTTGGAATCTGCAGAAAAATCCATATTTGTGTCTAAAATTTCTTTAGAAATGATAGTGTGCATCATATTGTAACTAGCGGCTAAACAAGAGCATATTAAAAAAGTAGATGTAATGCTCAATTAGCCATGTTTCATCATACTCCAACACATAGGCATGATGAATCCGAAGCAAAGTATGAACCAAACGCATAGGCATAGGAATGTCATGCATGCATGTGTGGAGGTTCGACCATAGTAGCAAGAAATACGCATGTGTTTTGTTTGAATTCCTTTTTTTTCACGCCAAACAAAAGCATACACATGTTGTAGTTTTGAAAAATGTACACACGTTTTGTAAAACTACAACATGTTGACGATTTGTAATTTTAAGATTTTATTATTTTGCCGATTATAATTTTCTTATTATTATTTGTCAATTATAACATTAGTTCTACTATTTTTTTATTATAACATTAAAAACCATTTGGTGTGATAAAGGGTTAAAGGTAGAGGGGGAAGGAGTGGTAAGGGGTTAGAGGTAGAGAAAGGGGTGAGGGGTTCTATGGGGTTAAAGGTAAAGAAATGGGTGGGAGGTGGTAAGGGGTTAGAGGTACAGGAAGGCGCAAGGGGTGTTAATGGGTTAGCGAGAGACAAAGAGAGAGAGAGGGGTGAAGGAAGAGACATTGAGGGGTGTTAAGTGGTTAGATGTAGAAAGAGAGGGAATGGGGTGTTAAAGGAATTCCAAATTCCTAATATTGTTATAGTTATACACTTATGTCCTATGAAGGTTGAAGATGTAAAGAAACAACTTTCTAGTATTGATCCTAAAGTTCTTTTTTTTCTATCTAAGATAAAGAAGCTTTGAGTTCATGAGCTGGAACATATGGATCTTAACAGGATTTATACAATCTCTATTTTACGAGAAACCGACCTTAGAAATTCTCAAAGAAATGATAATGAATCCTTCATTTTTCATTTGTTAGCAGAAAAAGATTAATTTCTGATCAAATAATGTAGTAATTACATGTGGAGGTAGTGGTTTCCTACGGAAGATGAGTGTAGGTTTGAGCAAAGGAAAGATATAAAAAATTGGCTATTACATTAGTTTTTCCAATGGGAAAACAACTTACATGGAGGAAATATGGTGGTTTTAGGAATCAATGTTTTTTTCCCATAGAAATGGTAACTTGGTTTCCATTTATAATACATGCAGATTTGTTACTAGTTTTGTCATTTTCAATAACAGGTGGAACTAGGAAATCTTTCATTGTGTTCCATTAGATTTTTGTTCAGCATTTCATACTTCGATAAGTGCTAATGCACCTCTATCATTGAAAACTTGGCTCCTTAGATGCCTTCCATTTGATACTCCTCCTTATCTACAACTAACACAACTTAGAGATGTTGTTCAGACCCAACGTAAAACTGAGGAAGTGCTTTTATGTGATGATAGATTTGGGAATAGGAATTTATGTAAACCAACAGAATCTTATACAATGCTTCTAGATTTTAAATGCATTATGGTGAAAGGAAGAGGACAAGGGTAGCAAAGTGACCACAATCATGTTTTTTTCTTTTCATAATGTACACATAGTCCATCCTTACCTTGATAAAAAAGAGTTTTATAATAACTTGAATTTTGCGGGCACGATTCACTGGACAATATTCGCTTGAACATAACCTGTAAGGTTCATTGGAGCTACTATCCTCGAGATCTTGGTAAGAAAGTAGATGTACTTTGATTTTGAAAACTTCCCCTTTGAGCATGAACACAACATGGTAAGGGTCCCAAATATGAATCGATGTTTGAAGCAATCCTTGTAAACCCCAAACCTCATACCTTAAAGTTTCCACAACAAGCACACATATATCCCTATGTTCCAGAACAAGCACACATACATTCTCTCTCTCTCACACACACACACATCCCTATGTTTACCTGCTACCACTAACACCCTTATGTCTCCCCACAAACCGCTAACCCTTTATCTATACCTCTAACCATTAACAAACCCATATGGTTCTATCTCTAACCCCTTAGACCCCCCCAATATTTTAATGTTATCATCACCAAAACAAACAATATATTTGTAATGTTAAATATTGTATGTGCATTTTAGTGAAAAAAAACGCATGTGTGTTTTGGTGAACAAATATGCATGTGCATTATTATTACATATGCTCCTAACCCCCCAAACCGCCTATTACATCCCCTCTTCAACACCTACATACCCCCACATTAATCTAACCCCTCAATTCCCTCCACCCTTCCTCTCTCTTTCTCTCTCTCTCTCTCTCACACACACAGAGAAACACCCCTATGTTATAAAGAAAAAATGTATAACATAATGAGATATATAAACATATATAAATATTATTTATTTATATAATAATTAATAAATAAGAAATGATTAATTAATTAATTAATTAAGAAAACATAAAGAGATGTACCCTTTCATTTGAAAAGGAATGATAAGGCTTATATAAATCCCTACCAATGTAATTATGAATCATCCTATATTTTATGAATATACATCTTATTATCAATTTATGGATCATTTTTCTTATTTACGTTGGGAGTTCCTGTAGAAACAAATTTTATTTCTGTCACTGGTATTAGAGAGCTAGGATTCTGAGACTCGATATAATTTTGGACCTTGGCCACATCTTGGTTTTAACCAACAATTTATAGTTTCTCTCGAATAGGTCTTTGACCTATCTTTCCATGATGTCACCTCTAAGCCTGTAGCCTGTGCACACATCATCACTTCCCCCTTTCCATCTTTCCTTCTCCCAAATTGCTATGAACTGATCCGATACTTCCCATTTCTTCCTTGCACACACCCTTCTCGTGCACTCTTCACCTTTCTCTCTCCAGCTACCAATGCTTCACCACTTGACTCCCTATTCACGTTGCACATCATTTCCCATCATATTTTCTAGTGCTTCAGACACCTTCCTTAACTCCCTCAATTCTCTTCTCGTCCACCCCGCAGTCACCACCAGTTGCAACCCACTGTTCAAGCCTCTTCAGCTCTGCACCACCCTCCTTTTTGCATCCATCCTTCCCCACACATGTGTCCATCCTCCCTTTTTCCCCATCTTCCCACCACAACTTGGAACCTGCTCGCCTTCACCATCCTCCACCTGCAATTTTGCCTCCCTTCCTGCACAAATTCCTACACTGCGACTTCACACCTCAACCCTTCACTCCATATCCTTTACACCTTCTTCCATGCTGCTCCACATCGACCCCCACCGCGTCCAACTACCCACTCCAACCTGCTTCCTTCGATCTCCCATGCCCTCCTCCTAGTTCTCGACCTCCACTACAACCCACCTCACTCCTCTTGTCCCTCGCAACCACCCCCATTGCACTCCTTCAGTCTCCACCTGCTCCTTCCCTCAACCTACACACACTCCCCATTGCTCCTCCACACTCTTGTGCCCTCACTGTACATAGCCACTCACTGCCCCTTCACAATCCATCATTGTTTCTTACTCCCTGCTCCTATTCACTCCCTCTCCATAGCTACAAAACATTCAAATAATAATAATATTACTACTATTTAAAACCTTAATATAATCCATTTAAAAAAAAAAACATTTACATATATAATATTATATATTAATAATAATATTTATTATTTATATTTACAATTCTAATTGCTTCTCCATTAAAAAAACATTATTATATTTAATAATAACAAACATAACTTATTAATAATTATTACAATTGTTATTTAATGCAAAAATGAAAAAGTCAAAGGAGAATTTTCCAAAAAGAAACACATTAAGGGTTATTACAACTTTTGTGTCTAACCCATTGTCAAGAAAGAAGGCAATCAAAGAAGAAACCAAGCCAAGGAAGACCAAATTGTCAATGAAGAATCATAATCAAAGGAGAATCTAACATTTTCATAAGAATACAAGTCTAGTGGTAACCATGGCTTATGGTTCATATATTCAATTAAAAAAATAGAAGAGAAATTAGAGCATTGTCAAAATGAAAATAAAAAACTATAGAGGATAATCAACTTATAAAATCTTCAAAAGGAGATTAAAGACGATATATTCCGACGATGAAAAAAAAATATAAGATTTGTTGGGGCAGATTGAGGAACTAAAAAGTACTAGGGAAAAATCACAAAACCAAGGTATCAAGAAGGAAGTTGACTAAAGTAAGGAAAAATAAGAACTGACACTTTTGAATGCACTCCTAAACGACAAGGATGAAGAATTTGTAGAAGTCCGTAAATAGCTGGAAAGTCAAGAATCCAAGATATGTCGACATCAACAATAGATGAAAGAACTCCAAGAGAACGACGACATTAAAGGCAACATGTTGGAAATTACAAAAAGAAATGATACACTAACAAGCAAGACTCGAGAAGTATTTCGACTAAGAAACCATAATAAAAAATTAATTACAAAGATCAAGAAATTGAAAATTAGTGGAAAGACAAAACACTTTAATGAAGACTTTCAAGGGAAAAATCTAGAGAAGCAAGAAAAAAATCATGGCCGAGAAATCTTAATCAAGAACTAGAAGAAGAAAACAAAGGGTTAAAAGAGGACAACACAAAGTCACAAGTAGAAAAAGTTCGAAAAGAGTTTGATTAATTACACTCTATTAGAGAATATATTATAGCAAATCCAAAATGAAGCTTCAAGATCTTCAGGGAAAAAAATTAAACGTAACAAACAAGAAGCCACTCCACTGAAAAAACACACAACAAAAACTCCTTATTGACACCCAAACTATAAAAATAATTTTAAATTACCATATAGGTCAAAATGAACATACACAATAGAGATATGATTTCAGAAGATAAAGAACAGAAAATGAACAAATTAAGCAGAAAACCAGAAATTTCATCCAACAAAGCGGTAAACAAACAACTCCAATAAATATATATTTCAGATGGACAAGTTCACAAACAATGCCATAATTTTTCTTGGGAATCAGTAACTCGTATCATTCCATTTTGTAATTTTTTTTTGGGATTTAGTAATTGTTTTTCCGTTACACCATGCCATTAAAGTCACAAAGCCATTTTCCGATCTATTTTTTCTAGAAATTCATAAACATAAAAACATTCATAGATATCTAAATAACAATCAGTGCATTAACTCCCCAATACTGTCCAATATAACAAACCAAACTAAATGGACCAAACGGAGTGGATCACAATATAGGTACATCCTTAAACACTCGTCAATTATGCATTAACTCTACATTTGATATAGAGGTAGAACAATCCTCCATCAACTACTAACATTCATCCTAAATCATATTTAATAAAATCTAATTTAATAAAGAAATGAAAAATGAAGTATCACTTCACATTGTGAAATTGTGCAGTAGGAGCGATATCGTTCTGTGAAGTGGGAGTGGGAACGTGAAGATTTTGCAGTACCGGATTTGGTATTTCCATGTGCAAAAGTTGAGGTGCCTTTCCATACTGGTAGTGAATGGTAGGTATTAGCAAAGTCCGGGGTACATAATATGCTGCACCTGTAGAGGCCGCGTCTACCATGTATACAAAGTCACCATGAAGCCCGTTTTCTAGTATTTCACCATCTGAACTTGATAGCATTGTCTGATTTGGCAGAAGAGAAATATCATATAGATTCACCGGTCGTTCAGATAAATGTTGAGAGTTTTGTTGATCCTGCACTACAGAGGCTGTCATGTTGGGACTGGTTGCATCCATTTGCTCATCAACACTGTTGATTTTCTGTAAGCGGCTTTTGGGCAGACGTTTAGTGGCAGAGGTCTCTGTTAGTTTGAGACGCTTTGAATGATTTCCAGTGAGACGAAATGATTCTGCCGAGAGAATCTTGTTGACATCATAGTTATTGATATCGAAATTTGTCATAGCGTTGCGCCCCCTGTAGTTAATGGAAGCAGTATCGTAGGCTGCAGCTGCTTCCTCTTCTGTATCTGTCAAAATCAATACCCACAATTCTCATTTCCTCAAACATTTCCAGATTACTATCCTAAATCATGATATATTCTATCTGGCCATAGAATTAGAAATATCAAACACTTACTGAAACTCCCCAAATAATTGTTTTTGTTGTCGTCAACTCTTCCCATTCGTGCTTNCATCTCAAACTATGAAGAAAATTAAATACAATGAAATGCAAGAAGTCATACTTGAAAATTTGTTTGGGCAGTTAAGCCCAAAAAATTCAGCGCTGCAAGATCATAAGCTCTAGCTGCCTTTTCTGCTGTATCATATCCACCTGATACAGAAAATATTTAATTAGATATCGATCTACAAAGTACAAAACTTGATTAACATTGTGTCCTATAGTCAATCAGGCTGTACATTGAATATTACTCACCCAAGTAGACTGTGATATTGTACGCCATATGGTAAAGCCGAAGCGGTACATGTGCAAGAGACATAAGAGCAAATTGAGAATATGAAAAAAAAACACATTGATCACAGTCTTAAGTACTACCTTAAATGAAACACAAAATATGGAAAATGACAGCGTGAAATGATAGTTTTAACAAGAAAAATCACACGAAGTACCTTGTTTGCCATTTGCTGTGACACCATGGACTTGAACTTTCCAGGTCCGGTCCCATAGATAGGCTTCGTGTCTCTGGCTACTTTTATTTCTGCAACAACAATATCCATTAAAACACCATAAAGCATTAACAGGCCGGCTAACGTAGAAACGTGAGAATGTAGCGAAACTAACAAACATAGAATTGACATGGTTAGAATTAATGAATTACTTTGTGACTCCGCGAAACTTAAAGGTCGGATGGGACTGGGTATCACTCTCCTTCTCTACTGTTAGATTTGCGGGTTCTGAACTGTCGGCAGTCCGCTTCTTGGGGTTTACAGAATTCATTTTTGCAGAAAATAGAACTGCAGCACTACAGTTTCAGTAAAAAAGAGACGTTTGGCTGCCTGTCACTGAAGACGTCTAACGACAATTACAATGCAATCGAAGTGATTGCAGAATTAAAATACGAAACGCAGACCTTCAAAGAGAGTTAAAGAATTAAAATACGAAACGCAGAACAGATTGCAGAATTAAAATACGAAACGCAGAACTGATCGCTCTTGTTATTGGTTAAACAAGACCTTCACAGAGAGTTCTTGACGATTTTAGGGTTTGTGGAAATGGTATTATATAAGCAATGTCAATGTCAACGTAGATATAGGAGGTAATAGAATAGAGTGGGGCACAATTTGTTTTCGTTTACGCAAGTTGGGAGAAAGTGTCACGTTATTGACCGTGATTTTCAATTTTGTGGCCCCCTTACGCGCGGTTTAAGTCGGGGGGATTATTTTTTTAATTTGTTTTAATAATATATAGGCATAAATTTACAAATTTTATGTTGAAGCTAGTGAAAATTTGATTATCTAAATTTAAATATTAAAATATTAATTTTAAAGGAATTGTTTAATAATATTTTTATAAGTTTATGTTATTTTAGGAAGATATTTGGTGATCATTAAGGGGACAAAGGCTTTGGGTCTTACCTGATTATCTTAGTGGACAAAGGCTTTGGGTCTTACGTCATTATCTTAGTGTAGCTTTTAGATTTAAAAGTAATTTTAGGTTTAATTATAGAACCAACAAATAATTTGTAGTAGTATTGAGACTTAGAAACCCTCGCTGAAATCATGAACATTTGGGTATATCTGTGAGCCCATTGGATATAATAAAGAAGGGATGTTACACTTCATACACCAAAATATATGTTTATATGAATATTTTGAGGGCACTTCTACATTCAATATGCTTAAAAGCTCTCATGATTATGAATGAATCTAATCATTTTGTTATGAGAAAATCCTATTTAGATGTTGTAAGTCCCATGGTCATAGATACTTGGTTATGGATTCCCCATGTTATACACCATTTCAACTTTAAAAAAGGAGAGAAATAGGTCTTAAATTGATTCATACAAGTTGAAAATATGAACAAAATGAGGAAAAAGCCAACCCACTTATTTGTGATGAATGACATACATACTATCAATAGATTTGAAAATCTAAATGAGAATGAAATCCATCATGATAATCCCTAAGAAGAACTTGAAGGTTGATGGGTATCAAAGCAAAGAATCCAGATTCGACTCTATAAAATCTAAACAACCCAAAAAAACATTTAAAGGACAAAATCTCCACACCAATTAGTACTCAAACAAACAAGGAGACTAATATGGAGGAATCTAAGGTTATGGGATCCAAATATCGAGAGATCATGCAATCAGGGTACTTATATATTCAAGGAATAGTGTATGCATACAAGAGATAAGACACTCAATCTATCCTTGAAATACAAATCACATTGATACAAGAATAAAGGGGCAAAGCATGAAGCCTATAAAGATCATGAACATGAAACTTGATTGACCAATTTGGGAATCGTAATATGGGTGCTTCGACTAATTTTTTCTTTAAAATGTCGAATGATGTGGCTCATTCGTCGGTCCATTCATATTTTTTATTTTCTTTTAGTAGTTCTTCTATTGGATATGTCATATGAGAATAATGTGAGATGAACTTTCTATAATATCCTGTATGTCTAAGTAAGATTCCCACTTGCTTAGGATTTACTGGTGGTTTGAGGTCGAGAATAAATTTATTTTTTGCGAAGTCGACTTTAATACCCTCCTCACATAGGATATGTCCCAATAGGAATCCTATTGGAGTTGTAAAGATACACTTTTTGATATTGAGGGATAATTGTATTTGTCAAAATATTTCTAGCATTAGTCTTAGCCATTTACAATGGTTTTTCAACATAGAATAAATCATCCAATCGTCAAAATACACAACCATTATTTTATAGATATATTCCGGAAATCCTTTAACGACTATTCTGGAGAAAACAACTAGTGCATTATTAAGTCCAAAGGGCATGTATTTATATGCGAATGATCCAAATTCACATACAAATGTCATTTTATTTTGGTCTTCTTTAATTATAGGTACTTGATTATAACCTAAAAATCCATTTGTGAATGAATAACACTCATTCCCTGCAACTTCATTAAGAATTTCATCTGCAAAAGGAGTCGAAAATGGGTTTCTGAGGGTTACTTTGTTTAGTTCTCGAAATTCGACGCAAATTCTCAGTCATGTTAGGTAGTGTTTCTTCGGTTGAATGACCATTGGGATTGCCCATTCCAACTAATCTATAGGACAGATGATTCTCGCTGCTAACATGTTGTCGATTTCCTTCTTTATTATTTCATTATATTTATGCACAAGTTTATATAGTCTTTTCTTTACAGGTTTTGCCTCGGGTTTTATGTCGATTTTCATTTCACCCATTTCTTGAACTAATCCTTTGATATATTTATAGTTTCGAGAAAAAACTTCCTAAAATTCTTTTAATAAGTTGACGATTTTTGTTGTTTGCTCTTCGTTCCAATAGTCACCAATCTTTGCAATTTTAGGTCTATCATAATTTGATATATCAACTTCTTTTAACTTGAATTTTGCATCCATCCATTCTAGTGCTTTACTTTCATTAATCTGTCGACTGTATTCTTTAAATTGTGAGAATGTTGGTGGGAAATCTATCGTTGTCAATCGTTCAAGATCTTCTTTTTCTGTTCTTTCATTTTTAATACTCTTTTCAACTAATAGTTCTTCTTCAACTAAGAATTTGAAGTCTTTAAGGAAATTTTCTTTTAGTTCATTCCATGTGAACGTTTTGCCTCTTTCTTCTTCCATTTTATACCATTTATTTGGTAAATCATCTAATTTATTTCGGGAATAAGTGAGGTCAAACTTGCTCATATTTATAACCTAGTCTTCTCCATTCTTTTTCACATATAGAGATATGTTTCTCAAGGTCATACCCTTGTGTAAAGACAAGTATATTTGATTGTAATATTATCTTTTCCCCTCCAAATATTTCGATAAAGTAATTTGAAGCTATTATCAATGTTTGTAGTCTCGACAGGTGGGTGTCCTACCATCGAGCAGCTTTCCTAGTAAAGGTTTGGACCATACTTTGGAGTCGGCCTTGTTCACCTATATTTTTAGAGACTTGTTCCACATGAACTGCTAGTGATTCATGTTCTTTATATCTAAGTTGTGGTCGGCATGATGGTACATTATTTACTGGTGTTGGGGATGGATACTCTCTAATTTTCTATTTAAATATTTTAGGAGTTGCAGTGATATAAAAAAATTGTTGGGTTTTCTTTTTAGGAATGGCCTGGTTAGTCCAACATTCCCTTGCTCATAATTTGGAATTTTCTAACTCCCAATCATATAATTCTACATCTTGGTTTATAACCAATAGAATTAGGATTCCCTAGGTGAAGTTCTCCATATACGTTACGTTCGGTATAATCTTTATTATTCTATATTTTGTATAACTACCGAACGTCGACATATTTATCTATAGGTTCAGTCCAAGGCTCTCCCTGGGATGGATGAATTGGGACAATGAATTTTTTCCCATGCCCTTAATTTTAATTCTTTAATTATCTAATTATATAGATGTCTTCATTTTCTAACCCCAAGGTTGACCTACTAAGGCCGGGAAAGAACTGCATCATTCTTTGGGGTTGATTATTTTGAAGTTGACTTTAGTTGAGATGCCCATAACAGTCATGTTGAAAGTTTTCCAGATACCATTGGGTTCGATTACTCATTGATGTGATAATTTTAAATATATTCCGGATTGGTTTAGTCGAGGTTTACCAAGTTGTTCTCATATGTCTCTGGTCATTATGTTTACCTGCGATCTGAAGTTGAGAACTACTTGTCGGACACGGTATCCTTCACTTTCGAGATTGACTAATGGGTCAGCATCATGTTTATTTTTTTATTATTAAGGATACATATACGTTTTTTCGGTTTATATTCACAAAAATAAGTTTTAAGATTATACATTAGATCAATTAGCTTTGCAACATAATCATCATTATTTATTAGTTTAATTAGTTCGCTAGTAATCTTTTGTCAAGAGTCTTTATTTTCTTCATGTGCTGCTAGTTCTTTGAATATATTTGATGCATCATTATATAGTTGTTTTCTTCATCGGGATTAAGATAATATTATTTACTTTTTATTTTTCTTATTTGTGGATTATCCGTGCTAATTTGTGTTTCTTGTCAAGAAACAATTTGTAAATTTTTAGTTTGAACAATATAACACTTTCAAACACTAAACAAGACATTAACGTTCTTTTTATTATTGATTTTCTCAAGCATGGTGGGGAAATCCTCCAAAGAGTGATCACCTACACCACAACTTGTAGAACATTTCAAGTCATTCTGGTCCTTGTATGGAAACTCTACATGATGATGTCCTTCATTTAATCATGTGTAGAACTGGATGGGACGATGCGGTCTAATTTCTCGATTTCAGACATATCATCCTCGACCTTGAAATCCCCCACTTCGTTTATAGTTGTTGTTTCGTCTCCCATATCTACGACCATCATACCTTTTATAATTATTTCGATCATTCCAATCGTTATTTTTATTCCTTTCATTATTGTCAGCGGTGTTATTTTGTGTGACAACATTCGTTTGATAGACTGCTTGATAGTTCTGTCGGTTTTCAAGTTTAACTGACATTCTGTTGTCGAGTGACTTTTGACTTTGTATATTGCACACAAGCGAGCTTGTTCATTTTTCATGTTATAATGGAAATCTTTCGTTGCATGTAAATCATGCTCCTAGAATATGTCAAAAAAGCACTTTGTTTGTATGAACCGTATGTCTTGTCGATGGTCATCATGTCAACAGTAGTCTTTTGTATGACTAGCCATTTTTCATTTAGTACACCAAACATTGTTCCCTATGAGCCTCATCTCGCGTGTTTATTTCTGCATGCTTTCCATTTGTTCCTCAATACATCCATCGACATGATTTATAGGGTAATCCTCATCCATTTCGATCTGCAATGCCTTATTCAATGCATCTTCATACGTGTTGAAGTTATCCAGCTGAATATGCATCCAAATTTTCTGTAGTAGTCCAACAACAGAGCCCTTAATTATTGATTTATCATCTATATTGTATTCCAATTGGCTCAGTAAATCTTTGAATATTTTATCATATTCTCGAACTGTTTCAATCGATTTCTGAGCTGTGGTATTCAACTTTTTAGCTGCAAGATGCTCTGCATTAGGTGTTTTAAAGAATGGCATAATTTTTTTCTTTATTTGAGATTTTGTCGCATTCAACATTTTCTCTGTATATGTCATATACCAAGTTAGTGCTCACTTATAGAGAGCATCGACGGATTGTTCCATTTTACGTTCTTTAAAGGAAACGACATTTTCCTCCTATATCAACTCACATATGAACCAATGTTGTTTGGGGTCTTCATCTCCCCTATAGAGGGGAATATGAGCAATCATGTGTGCCATATTGTTAGCATTTTCGTATCCTTCTGTCAGTGGAGGTGCTGGTGCTGGTGATGGTGGGCCAATTCCTCTGACTGAATTCCTTTTCGCAGCTTGTTTCAACGGAAGTTTTGGTTCATTCATTAATGTTTTTAGTTGGTTCAATTTCGAAAAAAATACAATTTATGTCAACTGCCTTTGTAGATACCCAAGTAAAATTTTTCTCAAACCGAGGTACTCTTACTGGTGATATCGACTGATCTGATGCGTTGTATGATGCTGGAATTACATTGGGGGTGCTCCTCCATGTTATTAGTAAAGTAGGTGAAAACTACAATTGGATGAATAGGGTTGAAAAGTAACCTAATTCCTTTCTCGCAGTCGATGAATTAAAAGATGGTCGACATTATTTTTTTCACCATCTAGTCAGATCCATACACCTACTTGGAAAACTTGTAGTTTGAGATCTTCTTAAACAATATCTTGCACCTGTAAACTTTGAATAATATTTGACAGGGAATGTGGCATTATATTATGTGGTATGGTTACTTGGAGAGCTCTTCCCCACTCTATCCACAAGTCTTATTCCATTGGTGAAACATATTCATCAACTCCCTCTTCTTGTCGTTCGTGACCCGAATTTCATGGATTTCCTTCTGGTTTTGTCACTCCATTCATCATTATTTCTTGCTGGAGTACAACAACTTGCTCTTTGATTTCTTCCCACCTCTTTCTCCTCTTTTCCTGTTCTATTTTTTGTATATCTGGAGTGCTTTTGTGCATGACTGTCCTATTATTTTCCCTTTTTCTTTGAATTTTCATTGCTAGCCTTGGTGTTTTCTTCATTGATCGACTATTATTCCTCTACTTTACCCAGACATGACCAGCTACCCCCCCATTGCCAACCCAAAATATTTCTAAAAACCTAGGGTGGAACTGGTTATTTGTTTAGGTAGTACTCCCACTCTCTTTCTTGGACGAGTTTCTCTCACTCTTTTTGCTTGGCCTCCCAGGTTTTGTTTCTTGGTGGTGTTATCAATAGTGGATGAGGTTCGACAATTTGTCCCGCACCTCTGTCAATCAAGAATCTGAACAAAAGTGTTGGCAACGAACAAAGGAATTTTTTACTAAATGAGGGATGGCCTCAACAAAATTTTCATGTGTTTTAGAGAAAAAATTGTCCTTTGCTTGAGAAATAGTTAGCTTGTTTCTTCTGGCGTAATTCTGCAGGTAGTTCACTATTTTATGCTCACACCAGTTCTTAATCTCCTGCACTGGTATCATTGGGTCAAGGTCATTTTCCTCTGATACATGTACCATCGGAAAGAGAACCAATGTTGTAGTCACTAGTATTGCAAAGTTACTAATGATACTTATACCGATTCATATAACAATTATATAGACAAGGGACAATGAATGGTAGACATAATAAAAAATTATATTAATAATAGAACACATGTGGGTTCATACAAGAAACTAAAACAAGTATCTATCTGGCTCTACAGCTTATATATGATTTACAAAAAAGTTAAAAGAACTACCCATCAGTTCAACCAACCGACTTGACTTATGAGGTCGACATAATCTACAATTAGTCGACTGAAGGATCTAGTTGGCTTGGCCGACTAGGCTCCTCCAACAGATACACACTACATGATTACATGTGTTACCACACTAATTCATGCAGACCTAACTCAATAGGGATTACAACAAACCTAGGGAATTCAACATGCCTATGAAAAATATTTACAACTTGGACAAAAAACTCTAGGGTGTTAGGTACAATCGATCATGCACGCCCTACAACACATGTACTCAATCTCTCAAAATCAATGCATGATTGGTGTCATTATTTTCCTCAAACTTAGTCGTTGATCATTATGAATATCTAATTTACAACCAACCAAAATGACTAACACCTTCACTTCTAACCAACAAAGTTATGGCATCTAGTAGGAAGACAATCACTTAAGTGTGATTGGTTGGTCACATGCATAAGTTAGAACAACTACATTTCCCTTCTTGCATTATGCTTTCATCTTGTTTCGATCCTTAGGTATGAATGGTGTATCAATTATTGTGAGTGGAACATGATCATGGGAGAAATATGAAGGGATTCTTATTAGGGGCAAGAGTAGAGGAGTTCTTTCTAGAAATGAATCAGTGCCTACAAATCAATCAAATTGGACTTCCATGTACGATTGTCTCCTATTACCACTACATCAAAATATGTTTGTCAAGATAACTTAATTGAACAAAATATTTTGCAAACCCTCACATTTGAACCAAATTTCCACACATATCTTCACTGAAATCTTGAATCAGTGAATCAATAAAACTTCATGTAACTATGAGGAGAAATATCACACACACACTACTACTACAAAAACAATCCACTCTCAATTACGATACTCTACACATACAACGAACATAGATCTTGCTCAGATTTCATTTCCTTGGGACCTCCCATGAGGAATTCAAGCTTAGTCTCACTCTAATACCAAATTAAAATATTGAAGAATAAACATTGTAGCACATAGAGCTCTCTTTGATGATTTATTCATAAACAATGCTACATATTTATACATGGGATTTTTATCTCAACCACAATAAATAAATTCTTAAGGGGATATCTCAACCACAAACTTTAAATATAGGAAACATGTTGGTGAGAATATCTCACTCTCAACTATTTAACCACCCATCTAACCTATCCTTAATGAATATGTTAGGATAAACATTATTCATAAAATTCAAATGCATAGGTTTCCTTATGTTTCAAATGGTTTCAATATTGTAAATGTTCACATGTTGTAAAGAATTTGGATTTTCTGCAAAATAGTGGCTCTATTAGCATTGAATTGGTTATGTAGGAAGATCTAATCTTATTTATTTTCGTATTTAGGTTTGGAAAAATTAAGAGTCCACCATAACTTGTAATATATATCTTTCAAAAAGGTTATTTTTTTTTTAGAAATATTTGGGATAAGCACAAGCTAGAACATGAAAAACATAGTCTAATATTTCACGAGTTTCAATTGATATGTTCAAATTGTTTTCCGAATTGATTAATCTCATAAACTTCATAACACAAACAATTGTACCATTTTTTTGTTGTTTGTATCTCTTTTCTTTCAAGGTAAAGTGTTGTACCATTATTTTTTTTTTGTCGGTTGTCTTTCTTTCCTTTCAAGCTAAAGTGTTGGATGTACTGGTTTTTAATTGTTTTTTTGCCTATTTTCCTAGTGGAAATATGTCTATGGAAAAAAAAAATTCCCTTATAAGTAGGAGTTAGGGTTTATCCCTACTAACTATAATTCCTCAAAGGTGGATCCCCACTTGGATCACTGAGATGACTCCACATTGAATCTGGATGAACAGGTGGATTTATCTGTAGTTACTCCTCATCTCTATTTCTCAAAAAGTGGAATTAGATCGTACATAAGACAAAGGGTGGTTTTCATAAGACAAGGTTAGAAGAAGCTTTGGGGAAATGTATTAATGCTCTTAATTCTTACGTGTGTGAAGTAGTTAGAGGCAAACCACCAGTTTTCTATCAAAATATTGATTACAATACCTTCTTTTCTTCCAAATGTGGTGGTTTGGAAAAATCTAGGAGTTTTGAAAGGTCTAGAGTGAGACCCGAGGTGCATAACTGGGATAATGGTGGTTCTTCATTGTTCGCTACTGACTATAGTCATTTATAAAACACTCTGCAGCAGAGGGTGAATGATTCTGGAACTAAGCAAAGACATTTTGAAACTGCGGGGTTTACCTCTAGATTAGAGTTGGAGAATTTCCCCCTACCTATAGGGTTTCTAGTCTTACGACCTGAGAAAATAGAAATTCTAAAGATGTAAAAGTTAGGAGGGATTATGAGCGTTTATAAATTGGAAGAGATTTCACTCTACAGTTAGTGGAAAGCCTTAGCGAATGTGTAGTTGTGGGTCGGTTGGAGTATGTCAGGATGAAACATTTGGAGAGGATTGAATGGAAATCTGTAAATTGGAAATGTTGGTTGTGGAGCCTGATCTTCCAGATCCAGAGATACTATTCAGTCATGTTTGTACCCCAGGTGTACTGTACACTCATTTCCCATGCTTTGGTATTTAGTATTTTCCCATGTTATTTCCCATATAAAAGAAAAGCATTGTAATATGGCTGTGTGTGGTATTGTATTGTATTGTAGCATTGTAAACAATATATGTGATTGTGTGAGAGAAAATGCGAGAGTGAGAAGAGGAAGTGCAATGGTATTGCTGCAGGTTGTATCCCTTCACCTTTTTGGATGGTAATAAAATGACTCGCAATTTTTGTGTGGACATAGCCCATCGTTTGGGTGAACCACGTTATATTTGTGTCTCTTTGTAATGTGTTTAATGTGTTTTGCATCTTGTTTAATTATTTAACTGTATAACTATTATTTCTTTGCGGTCCTATTTTATAACAATTGGTATCAGAGCCAAAAGGTCTATTTGGCTGGTAAACTTGCAGGAAAGAAGGGTTCCTGGTTCAAGTGGGAGCAATGGCAGAAGAGGGAAAGTTTAGGGTTGAGAAATTTAATGGCCAAAATTATCAATTATGGAAGATGAAAATGGAGGACTATCTGTACCAGAAATGGCCCCTTTTTTACCATCCTTATCCACCTCTTTTTGCCTCATCCTACCCTATTCTGCATGCTAAACAGGCGTTTTTCCCTCACTCTGCCCCTCAAGTCACAAAGGTATGGTTAATCATTGTCTTATTTTATTAATGCTTAGGATTGTGGTAATCAAGGCTCTATATCTTAAGATATGCTAACATATTATGGTTTTCAAGGTATTTCGAGATATAGAGAATGCAGGTGTAGCGGGTCGAACATGCTAAGGGAAGGATGTACATTCATTGCTAAAGTTGATCGCCATCCATCCCACCGTTTCCCAAAAAACGTAGCCCCAATGTATCATTCCATGCAAGCTGTACAAGGGTAGCTGCAACAGATTGCGTTAGATTTGGAGGCGACAGTGTGCCACTGCTCAAAAGTACCTGTGATCTGTAGAATACCTGCTCAATCAATTAGGATCATTATTTCTGGGTCAATTAATAGCTTCCCTATATTTTATATTCTCATCCTGCCACAGCTGTAACAGTTATTCTAATTGAGGCAGCCTAACGATCAGAGATCTTCATGGCCTCCCAATAATAGGGACATGATGTTATGATTGAAATTGTATAAATATGGGGAGCTATTATGAGCCGGGGGTTGAACCCTTAACCAAATTATTGTATTAGCTATGAATGAGGTTGTGTGATTCATCTGCCCTCTTTAATACAAGGATTTACTTCAGATCTCGGTGTTTTAACGTGTGTTACTTCCAACATCTCTGTGTGAAGGNTAGCTGTGAATGAGGTTGTGTGATTCATCTGCCCTCTTTAATACAAGGATTTACTTCAGATCTCGGTGTTTTAACGTGTGTTACTTCCAACATCTCTGTGTGAAGGATGGGCCCGCCTTCCCACAGGGATTGCTGAGTTAAATTAGGAAATTATAATTATTATGTCATGTGATGTTGTGATAATTTCATTTCGTCATAGTAAGCTGCAACAGTTGTTGATTTATAGCATGTTATTAATTGCATCCCTTGAAAAAATGCAGTGGTATGGTGTGACAGTCGACTGTATAGGTAATTGTTCCTTATGCAACTATGTGGCAGCTGTAACATCCTTGTTCATCCCTAGATCTTCCAATTGTTGTTTCTATAGATTCTTGCAGTTTGTTCCTTTCCTTTTGTAGTTGCAGAATTCCATTCCTGTATTATGAATTTCTAGAATAGCTGAACTCAATTCATGTTTGTTGGACTTCTAGAATAATTAGATCAAGATAGTTGGGTGAATCATTAGATGGTTTGGTAAATAGGATTTCGCTTTTCTGCAAAAGTAATATAGATGTGATTTCTCTAATCTTTCAATTCTAGATCAAGAATAGTAAAAGGTAATTGTGACTGTATTCTTTAGAGAGTAAACTAGATTAAGTGGATCTTTGGGATGAGCATAGCTGAGCAGAGAATATGATTGTTTACTTACAACAACTCAGTGTTTAAGCATATATAGTGCAGGTTATCCTTGAAATAAAAGACTTCCCTGGGTTGACAATAAATATTGAACACTCTGTATGTTAGCTATAATTAACTTGCATATCAGGTACCCAACATTTTGGCGTCGTTTCCGGGGAGGATAAGTATTAAACACTATAATAGTTGCATCTTGTAATTGTTTCTATTCAGTCTTATTCAGTTTTTTGTTGGAATGATTTGGGTTGCATGAATACAAGAAGGGTAAAGCGTGACCATCTTACAAATCCCAGAACCCCACAAAACACTAACATTACAGGTGGTCGAGGTCATGGGCGAGGTCCAGAATTGGGGAGAAGAACATTCATTGACGATATGGTTGATAGAACCAATTCTTCTACTAGGTCCCACTATCAAGAAACACCTATTAGAAGAAGCCCCACCAATCCTGGAGTGCCAGCGTCAAGTTCTATAGTGGAGAACACACGAGCATCTGCAACACCCTCGAATATCCCTGGAAAGGAGGACAGAGTTAGTACTGCAGGATCTGTTGATTGAGATCTAATCTATCACATTAACGGGAAGGTTGTAACTGAGGAGGATTGGACACAGTTCCATCAGAAATTCATTGATCAATGGAAGAATGAAGAGGATAAAATAGAGGAAGATATGAGTAATAGACATGAATCCAAAGAGGAAGAGGCAATGGGATAAAATCATCATCATGAAGGTAATTCCCTGCCGGAAGGGATGGTGGCTACACTTCAGTTCCCAATTCAACAACTAGAAGGGACAACCCCTATGAAAAATATATCGCCATCGGTGTTTCCCTGCTTTTATGGAAAAGCGACAGAGGATCAAAATGAATTTCTTTTCGAATTTGATATCCTCTGTTGCAGCTATGATTACACCAGCATCAGACAGAAGCTGAAACTCTTCCCTGCCACTCTGAAGAACAATGCATTATGTTTTTTTATGAGCCCAGGATGCGGAACTATCACTAATTGGGACATGATGAAATAGGTGTTCCAAGAGAAATATCAGGAGTATTGCAATACCAAGGACAAGAGAGAAGATCTGTTTAAAATGGTACAGAAGGATGATGAAAGTATGGAATATTTCGTCGAGAGGCTTTTATATAATGTGTAGAGAGCTGGATAGACTAATATTGAGTTAGATGTGTTCAAAATAATCCTGCTTCGCGAGATTAGGGATGATTGCCTAGATATGTTAAACTTGTTAGGAAAGGGGGATATATCCAAGGAGTCTTTCGAGAAAATTGTGGAACTGTGTAAAAGGTACTCTAGGGGGATCTTCCAGGAATAATAGGCGGGACAAACAGGACAAATTAGAATTTGATGTCTTCGACAGAACTCAGAATTCATCTAATGGAGGAGCCACCTGTGCAAGGATAGGAAACCTCCTTGAAAATTTCAAAATAGAAATGATGAGCTCTATCTCCTCAGAAATAGACGTCTTGAGGGCAAAGTAGAAACAAGCAGTAAAGGATCTCACACCAGGTGTGTTCTTCCCTCGATGTAGAAAGAACCACCCTTTGAAGGAGTGCCCACTCGACAAGATATATTATAGATTATAATATCACATATCCATACAAAAACACCTATCTCTATCTTTGTGAAATAACTATTAAATATGACTTATTTAATAAAATATACATAACAAAAACAAAAAACCATGAGTTGACAATGTCTTTGTGAATAAACTATACATAACAAAAAGCACGAGTTGACAATGTCTTTGTGAAATTTTTTTTGGGTAAATTTCATTTGAAAACAAAAAAAAAGTCATGAAATTTGGGTAAAGTTCATTTGCAAAATAAAAGTCATAAAATTCCAATAAAGTTCATTTGCAAGAAGCCGCTAAAATTTTTTGAGCATCCAAGTTCAACGGAAGGTTATATGGCAATTGTTAAAAATGATCCTTTCATGACAACAAGAAATTTGATCTATTCTAGTCGAACATTGTTTTCAAGTTGGAAATGCATATATTATTACTTAACATTGTTATATGAAAATAGTGGGGCAGATTATTGCTTAGTATCTGAAAATTATAGCATGAAAGTGGAATTTTAAATGTATTGAATGATTGACGTAGATGATAGAAAATGTTTTCAATAAACATAATGTGTCATTTGCATGAATGGAATTATTAAGCTGAATGAAATAATAGTGACATATAACAATGTAAATTAGCTTAATGGATCGACATTGAAGTGAAACAAACACTAAACGTATGGATATTATCCACATAAACATTAAGATGCAAATAGAAATATAGAGAAATATCAATGTAAATGATCATGCTAATAACAATATAACAATGTAAATTATCACTAGTGAACTGAGTAAGATCTAGGTTTTATTGCCTTTATCTATTAAGCAATAAAAAAACCTACATTTGTTTATATGAATCTTCTTCATGTGTATCTTAATGCCACTGGGCATGGAAGGAAATTAATAATACAATATATTTTTCATAATGAAATAAAGATAATATTCTTAGGTTATTACAGGATGTGCTTGAAATTTGTAAATATTTATGCTTGCCTAAAATATTTAAAAATTTATACATTAGTTTTAGATGTAACCTGATCAATTTAACAGAAACCAAATTTATCAATTCCCACCTTCTTTTAGTTGTTTTTGTTTTGGTAATGAAAAGCAGCTTTGTTGTAGATAATAGATTTTGTTTTACACCAATGTGTCAATTTCCATTGATTGTTAAGCTCTCTAAAGAGATTATAATTCATGTACAAGAAGAGGCATTTGATACATATATATTTTTCATATGGTGGAGTAAACATGAATCCCAATTTGAAAAGCTTTTCAAGGTATCCATTGAGATGTAGAATGACCAGTTTTCCTACCCATTATTGACATTTGATGAATATGTCCCTTACAAATAGTGGAGTAGACATGAATCCCAATTTGAAAAGTTTTTCAAGGTATCCAGTGAGATGTAGAATGACCAATGTTCCTTCCCATTATCAAAATTTAAGGCTCGCAAAGTCGATTGTGGTGAAATTGCCACATCTTTTCACAAGTCCCATAAAATTTCAAGCCTCAATATATGATGCTTAAACGCAATGATTCATTGCACATGATTATTGAGGCTATATAGCCATTGTCAGTAACTAGACCAAGAAAGTAAAAGGTACATGTTTAATTTTTCCCAACAACTATTATACTACATCGGCCTTCAAAAGGGAAATTCATTTAGAACATTTGCAATGGTTAGTTAGCTTTGGAGCATTAGATAATCCTAAAATATGCATTAAGCCTGGAGAAATTCACTATACTGTCAGGATAGCATGGGATTTCAAATTGGAAATTTCCATATTATAAAATGGAAATAATTGGTTGAATTATATGTTAATAATGAGAACTAAACTAGATGTGTTTACGGGAAAGTTTTTTAACATAAACTAGATGTGTTTATGATAATTTTTTGTAACAGGCATTACCGATAACAGTTTTACTCATGTAACTTATTTCATGAAGTATATAGTGCATGGTTGGGATACATAAAGTAGATGTAGTATGAGTGGTTGAAGGCCCGTCATTTAATATCCTCATTTGGTATTAATGAGCTTCAATACTTTGCCTACGTGGATATTTCCCCTTATGGGGTTTTACCACATTAAAATTGATGTTTGTTATGGTGTATGTCCTTAATTTCTTGTCTCTTATTTCAATAAGTGGTATCATACCTATGAGAAAGAGAGTGTTTCTAGACCGAATAAGTGTGGAAAAGAGAGCGTTGATGGATCGCTTTTTTATGCTAACTTTATGACGCCTGCTCCTCACCATTGCTTCCTATGCAGAAGAGAAACCATGAAGAAAGGGATCATGGATGGTATTGGAATGTAGTAAATAAGAGTAGCGTGAAGATGGAGAAACTTGGAAGCATGAAGAGGAAGAAGAAATGTCGACTGCTAGAAGGAGCCGCAATTAGACGGAGTAGCCTGGTTGCATGAAGAGGAGGAAGAAATGTCGGTTGGGGAGAGCCCACGCATGGAGAAGAGGAGAGGTATCGGTTGCTGGAGGATCCATTGTGGAGAGGAGAACACTGGTGGAGATCCCGCATGTGGATAAAAGGAAAGGTTTGTGTGCATGCGATCTTCACTCTTTGAAACTATTCCATAGTGCCTTCATTCATGGGATATTAAAGAATACCCCTAATTTCACTAGATATTGATAAATACCTACCAAAATCCTTTTGTTGATCCCCCATCCTAATACATTTTTCAAATTAAAAAACCCTATTTTTATGAGATATTCCCTATTTTTACTAGCTTCCCCTTTTTATACCCCCCATTCCCTACTCTTCACCCCCCCCAATACCTACAATATATTGACCTTATTTTTCACAATTAAAAAAACCCCCTTTATGAATGAACGTGATAAGATATTGGTTAACAAGATGAATCCCTCGTGTCTGTGTGTAGAGTGGAGAGGAAACCATCCTACAACCTACGCGTGGAGAAGGATCAGAGCGTGGAGAGCCCCATTCCTGGCATTGCTGCTGCTGAAGGGTCGTAAAGTTGTTGTTGCTACCATTGCATCTCATCTATGTTGGTCGCTTGTTGCTGCCTGGACGTGGAGATGGACCGTGAAGTGAGCATGGAGAAGGGGTGTTGAACTGATAGAATACAGTACAATTTTTTTTTAAATTATTAAAAAAACATTTCACTAATTTCATAACAATGTCTAGTACAAAGTTTGAAATTGAGAATTTTAATGGTAAAAATAACTTTGACTTATGGAAATTAAAGATGCAAGATTTGTTAGTACAACAAGGATTATAGAAATCCCTAGATGGTAAAATAAGGAGACCCCTAACTATGACAGATGATGAATGGGAGGAATTATATGACGTAGCACTTAACACAATTCGATTATGTCTTGTGGATGATGTGTCGTTTAACATTGTTGAAGAAAAGTCAACAACAAGCCTATGGAGCAAGTTAGAAAGTATTTATATGAAAAAATAATTGACAAACATAATTTAATTCAAGAGATAGTTGTATGGTATGAGAATGAAATAAGGTATAGAAATAGCAGATCATTTGAATGTTTGTAATACTCTTATTTTCTAGTTGACTGCTATGCCATATTAAAATTGATGATGAAGATAAAGAAATCAATATTTTATGTACCTTACTTGAATCTTGGGGTTAAGTAGTTTATTCGATTATCCTTAGTACAACTGATACTTTGGAATTTGACACTCTGTTTGGAGGATTTTTCTCTGAGGAGTTGAGATAGAAATCTAGTTTTGAAACTTCTACACTTTAAGCTTTGGTTGTTAGAGGTCGATCCAAATAAAGAGGAGAAAAGTCAAGAGTTACTTTCGGGTCTAATTCAAAGGGAAGAAAGAGAAAATTAAAATATTGGTACTATAACAATACTGGTCATCTCAAGAAGGACTATTGGAAAAGACAAGAATCCAAGAAATATGACTCCGAATCCGAGGAAAATTTAGTTATGTCTGATACAGGTATGATCGATGAGGTTTTGTTTGTTTGTAGGGTTTCTAAATATAATGAAGAATGGTTATTAGATTCTAGTGCTTCGCATCATATCTGTCCTCGCAAAGATTGGTTTTCTTCCTATCAAATAGTTATTGATGGTATAGTTCTTGTAGGAGACAATCATTCATGTAATACTATTGGGGTTGGAAGTGTTAAAATTAAATTTTTTTATGGAGTTATAAGAACACTAAAAGATGTTAGACATGTGCTTAAATTAAAGAAAAAATTAATTTCTTAGGGAGTATTGGATTCTTGTGGTCATAATTTTACAGGTTTAAGTGGAGTACTAAAAGTATCTAAGGGTGCTTTAGTGGTCATGATGGCACAAAAAATAGGAAACCTTTACAAACTGGTTGGATGAAATCAAGTTAATGATACATCGTTAGTGTCTGAAGAGATGTCACGATCCACTCAATTATGACATCAACGAATTGGTCATATGAATGAGAAGGTAATTCAGGTATTAATGAATTGTAAATTGCTTCCAAATCTAAAAAATCTGAATTTGATCTTTTGTAGACATTGTATATTTGGAAAACAGTGTACACAAAAATTAAAAGAAGGTAGTTATCTTAGTAAACGTGTTCTTGGTTACATTCATTTTTATTTGTGGGGTTCATATCCTACTATTTCCTATTTGTGAGCATCATATTTTGTATTGTTTATAGATGTTTTTGCAAGGAAAGTTTGGGTCTATGTGTTAAAACGAAAAGACGACGTGTTTAACACGTTTAAACAATTTAGAGTTACGGTGGAAAAAAGAAATAGCAGGAGAATAAAGTGTTTAAGGAAGAATAATGGAGGCGAGTTTACTTCTTTAGAGTTTGAAAAGTGTTGCAAAGAAGAAGGGATCACAAGAAATAAAATAAATGTATACTATCCTCAGCAAAATGGCATTGCAAAGCACATGAATAGGACTCTTCTAGAGAGAGTAATGAGCATGCTCAGTAATGCTAATTTGGGACAAGACTTCTGGGCATAAGAAATTTCTACTAATGGTTATCTAATAAATCGATCACCATCAATAGAATTAAATTGTAAACTTCCCAAAGAGGTATGGACTGGTCATTCCTGTGATTATTCGATTTTGAAAATATTTGGCTGTGAAGCTTATGCACTTACTCCTAAAAATCAGCGTTCTAAGTTAGACCCTAGATAAATGAGGTGAATTTTTGTTGGATATGATGTTGTAACAAAAGGATATATATTGTGGTATCCTACTTCCCATGAGTTCATCATTAGCAGATATGTAATTTTTTATGAATCTTCTCTAATTAAATCAGAAAATGTAAAAGTTGATGTGGAACATGAACAAGTATTGTCAAAACAACTATTGGAGAACCAATATTCTCATGACTCAAAGAATCAAGAATAATTTTTTGGTGATAAAAAATTTATAGAAGATGAGGAAATTCAAGAAAATGTGGAAACCCCTCAACCTACACCAAGAAGATCAACAAGGGAGACAAATCCTCCTAAGAGGTATACTGATTTTATTTGTATGTTTCATTTACTGATGATGGAAAACCTTCTTGTTTTCAGGAATACATTGGTTATGTTGACAATGCTAAGTGGAAGATGGCAATGAAAGAAGAAATGGATTCTTTGGATAAAAACAAGACATGGGAATTGGTTGAACTCCCTAAAGATAGAAAAATAGTTGGATGTAAATGGGCCTTTAAGTTGAAGAAAAGGGTTGATGGTAAGGTTGAAAGATACAAAGCTAGATTGGACACAAAAGGGAACTCTCAGATGTAAGGTATTCACTATCATGATATTTTTTCACCAGTTGTCAAGCTTATATCTATTTGTATTATGCTAGCACTATTTTCATTGCTTGATTTGGAGTTAGAGCAACTAGATGTTAAAACAAATTTCATACATGGAGATTTAGATGAGGATATTTATATGGAACAACCTGAAGGTTTTGTGCAACATCCTAAAGGAATATTAGTTGGCAAGATAAAGAAATCATTATATGGCTTGAAACAGTCACCCAGGCAATGGTACAAGAAGTTTGATTCTTTCATGGTGAGTCAAGGTTATACTAGATGTGAATATGATCATTGTTTATATTTCAAAATGTTGAATGACATATTTATTATCTTAGTGTTGTATGTTGATGATATTATTATTGTGAGTAGAAGCATGGACAAGTTAATAGGTTGAAGGATGAGATGGCTAGGAATTTTGATATGAAGGATATTGGAGCTGCAAAACAAATTTTGGGTATTTAAATACATAGAGACAGAGGAAATGGTAAGCTTAGTTTTTCACAAGAAAAGTATGTTGAGAAAATACTTGTAAGATTCGAAATGAATAAGGAAAAACTTGTGAATGTTCCTTTGGCTTCCCATTTTAATATTTTTTCAGTTTTATGTCCTATTAGTGTTGAAGAAAAGGATTATATGTCTCGTGTACCATATGCCAATGTAGCAAGATGTTTAGTGTATGCAATGGTTTGTACTAGCCCTGATATTTCATGTACAGTTGATGTTGTTAGTAAGTACATGGAAAATATGGAAAAAAGAATATTGGAATGCAGTGAAATGTGTTCTTCGGTATCTAAGAGGCACAAGTGACTATTGTATCACCTTTAACAATAACAGTGATTTTGTATGTGTTTTTGTTGATTCGAATTTCACAGGTGATTTGGACAAGAGAAGGTCTACTTCAGGTTATGTATTTATTCTTGCAGGTGGAGCTGTAAGTTGGATGCCAAAGCTTTAGGAAACAATTTCTTTATCCACTACAAATACTAAATACCTTTTTTTCCTCACAAACTTGCAAAGAGGTGATTTGGATGAAATGTTTGCTTAGAGAAATTGGAATGTTGTAGAACAATGTCTATGTTTTATGTGACAGACAAAGTGCTATACATTTGGCTACAAATCATGTTTATCATATTAAGACTCAACATATTAATGTAAATTATCATTTTGTAAGACAAGCCATTGGTGAAGGTGGAGTAGATATGAAAAAAATCATACTCAAGAAAATTGTACAGACATGTTTACAAAACCAGTATTGTAAGCGAAGCTACGATGATGTGTAGCTTCTATTCGTTTGAAAAAAAATGTGATAAATAGTCTTCGCAAAACTATTAGATTTTTTTTGTCAAGGTGTATATTGTTAATAATGACAACTAAAATGGATGTGTTTATGGGAAAGTTTTGTAACCTAAACTAGATGTGTTTACAAGAAGTTTTTGTAACGGGCATAATCGAAACCTGTTTTACTCGTGTAAATTATTTCATGAAGTATATACTGCATGGTTGGGATAACTAATGTAGATGTAGTCTAATTGGATGAAGGCTTACCATATAATATTCTCGTTCTTGATTAATGATCTTCAATAGTTTTCATGCATGGATGTTTCCCCTAATGGAGTTTTACCACATTAAAATTGTTGTTTGTTATGGTGTTTTTCCTTAATTTCTTGTCTTTGATTTCATCATTGTCTTCCATGAATCTCCTTTTCCTTTTCACCTAAATCCGTTTCCTTTTCACCTAAATCTAGTATCATTTTCACCTAAAGCTAGTATATCTCGGTAGTAAAAATTCAGTTCCATTATTCCTTCTTTTCTAGTACTCGGCATGTATATACTTCTATATAGAATGAAATAGTACGATGTATTAAAACATTCATAAATGAAAATGTTATATTCACAAAAGAAACTCATTATAATCCAATTTTCGATGTTAGTTTGCTTGTAAAATTTTAAGACCACCCAAAAATATCCCAAATTTAGCTGAGACTGGTATTGGCTGTGATTTTGAACCTGATTAAGAGGTTTTGTACCTTGCCAATATGTCATAGTTGTGATTCAGGTTTTAATTTTATAAGCCATAAATTAGAAACTTAATCCTATTTCCCATGCAAAACATCTAAATTAAAAAAGAAGTGAGCATTGCTCATAACAATTAATAAGTTTCAATTTTCACTTATGTAAAGCAGTAAAATACAAGGAAGATAAGGAAAGAGTAGAAATAGGTGAAAACATCCCTATTACAGGTTTCTCTCCTTTCAACCCTAATGTACTCAAGTGAAGAATGCATATTAGAAACTAAATAATATCAACAAGAACTACAATCCCCAAAATTCAGTGCAAAATTGGTGCGGAATTTCACATATTAAATACCACTAGTTATATTTTTTCTTATAGAAAGCATTGAATGCATTAAAGTGGAGGTGGTATTTCTCCATAGGATTGGGTAATTAAATACTTCATATATTGTACATTGAATAACAAGGATTCTTATGGAATAAAGAAACATAATGATAATAAACCTAGAATAAACCATTTAAGCGATAATCCTAAATACTAGACATAAGTTATTCCTGATAACCTTTGTGGTAAAGAACAAACGTTTTTGAGATTTTGATTTTGAGGAGGTGAATATTCGAGTCCAATGTTCATAACTCCATTCTATAAGGAACCAACCCTTTCACCGTGGCCAGGGATGACTAAAAAATTGTATACCAAGCGGGGGTTAGATTAACAAAATTCATACAAAATAAAGCAAATTTGAATGGGAATTACTAATACATCGATAAAGGATAAGTTTAGAATGCAACCATGTATAGATTCCAATTGTGCAGCAACCAATGATGATGTGAGACAAAATTATCTTACTAATTCATTAAAAAAAGAAATGGATATGCTCTTTAGCGAATATATTTGGTCCCAAATATTTATACACCTAAAATGTAATGAAGAAACAAAATCCTTATTTGCAACACCATAAATCCCTTACTCGATATGCACCTCAGGTCTTTGTGGGCGATTGATTTTTATCACAAACTAATGAATTAGAACTTGCTTAGAAATTTTTACTATTTCAATAGTGTATTACTACACTAAAGCTTCTCAATCCCAATTCAGAGACAATTTATATAGTTCATCATAATTTTTTCTTCTATGCTTTTTGAGGGCTTGCATCCACAAGCATTTGTTTGATTTCTCCTGATAGAATGAATTATGGTACTTAATCCACTCCAATTATGTTTTTAATTGAATTTATTATACTTTCCTTGGGAGGGAGGAATCCATCGTACAATTTAGGTCATTGGTTTGATTGCACTGGGATGTTACATTTCCATGTAGTTCTTGACCTCCTAGAAAATTATTTCTCTCATGATATCGAGGAGTCCTCTGCTAGCACAAAGATCGCTGCTTTCAAGCCCACCTAAACTCCCACATTGGAATTGAGACTCATGGAGATCCAATGAAATTTTATGACCTACTGCCATCTTCATATCCTCCAACATCATGACCAAGGCATCTTTTGTTTTCAAGTATCCATTTATGCTTCTAGGTGCCATCACTGGCTACTGAAAGTAGGGAGGGATGAATGTGTATTGAAGCTATTGGGTCTAGGTTTGGCTATCTAAAATGCATTGAGATCAACATGTTAGTATTGTTGCTGTTTTGGGGCTGAATTCTGGTTTTTGTGTTCCATTTTGAAATATTATTCCTTCATGCTAGAGCTGGGAAAGGATAGAGATAGAGATGTTGGAGGATCCAGGTTGTTGTTGTAGGGTTTGAAGGTGGGTTGCAAAGGGACTGGACTATGGATTTTTTGTTAAGTTGTGATGATCTACACATATGATCAACATAAATGCATTAAACGCTGACAGACATCCATCCTAAATGTGGATCTATAAAGCATCTAGAGGCATCCATTTTTTTGAAACTACTGCATATTAATGCGTAAAAATTAATCATGAAAATAGGAGAAGCAACATGCAGTTCATTGGAATATCTAGTAACTTGTAAGTCAATTGATAAAATCTTGGTTTTTCATCATTGATGTTTATTTAAAAAATATTCTCGAAAGTATTTTATGCCATTGTGAAAAGAACTCAATGAAAAGGAGTTTGAGATGGTTACCTTTATTATAAAGTTATTTCCATTAAAAGGTTTGGTATTATATTCAAAAGAAAGGGTTTTGACTAACATTGTGAGAAGGGAATTGATTCAGAGTAATCCAAGGGTAAAAACCACACCATTTCCATGCATTGGAAGAGATGTCATCATTTTTATAAAAATCTGCTTAGTCATGAAGGATGCTATTTAAAAGTGAAGGCTGTTGATTAAAAGATTTTGAAAATCGATGCATCAAAAATACGTTTTTTAATCTGTGAAGAAGAAGATCAATTTTATTAAAGATTGAATTCTTTGTTGAAGAAATTCAAACTTTGTTGAAGCAGAAGAGTGACTATATTAGTATATTTGTTTCTTTTGAATGCATCAAAATTGCCCCATGTGGAACAATTAAATCACATATGCTGTAAATTGTCATCCTTACATTGGGTTAGCATAGCACCGTGTTGGATTGATTCAAATAAACCTCATAGCTAGAGTACTTTCCTAGAAAATTGGCGAGCATCATGGGTGGTACCTAGATGTTTTGGTAGATGGAAGTATGTCCATAGGGTTGTCAGTAATTCAATCTATGTACCAATGTTTTGCTGAAAGGTACGGTTGGTTCCTGGTGGGTACATATATGACAATTTTTGTTTCTTCAACATAACATATGCATGAATAATGTAATGGTAATAATGTAATTGGGTATATGTTGTAGTGAGGTGCATGATCAGTTGTGCCTGACACCTCAGAGTTTCTGAGTTTTTGGTCCATGTTGTAATGCCTTGACATAGGCATGTTTATGTCCCCATTTTGTTGTAAGCATGTTTGTTGTAATCATGTTTGTTGTATGCTTGTTTAGCAAGCATAATTTTTGTAGCACTAAGGTGCATGATATAATAGGATTTGATACTCTCTCTGAGAGATTTGTTTTGTCAATTTATGGAATAAACCACCGCTAGAGGTAACGGGGGTGACAGGTGTACCCATAGCCTAAACTTGATTAAGTTTGAAGATAAGAAAAATAATCTTCGATACATGGGAATTAGTTGATGGATCATATATATTGACAATAGTCATTATGATGAAATCCCAAAGATGAAAAATGAACCATTGTTAGAAATGAACATTAGTAGCAAGCATGAGCAAGCCTAAAGAACCTGATGAAACATTGAAGAATAAAAAAGTATAAAACGTTTGCAACATTGAATAAGAAAAACAACATAGTTTGCAATAGGATCACATGAATAAGATTTGAAAACCAATTTTTTTGAAATTTTTTTAAATGTTTGTAAGCCTCACAGAGACATTTTCATTTCAGATTTTTATTTATTAGAGTATCATAATCAAGAAATTAACTCTCGATATTAAGAGGGAGTGTTAGAAGTACTTATCCCATTAGTTAGTCTATGTTAGCTAGATTAAGTTATACATTTCCATAATCGGTTAGCCAATATTGTCTAGAACCATCAAACATGTAACATATTAAATAATACAATATTAGATAATCCGTTTTCTTGTAACTCATTTGTTTCTCCTCTCCCCATATTAACAAATGGTCCATGGTCTAAATTCTAAATGCAAGAACAACAGATGATTGAAGGAGGCACCAAATAAAAGATTATGTACACCTGCTGTCAGCATCAAATCCAAATTACAAATGCCACTTACATCAGTCACAAGGGTTGTCAAATGACACCTTGACCTCAATTTTGAAGGTATGAAAGAGATTAACCATTGCATATCGACATCTACATCGGTGAGATAGGTGTCATATGACACTCCCATACCTCTCATATCAATGAATAACACTCCCAAAAATTAGTAAGAACTTTAGCTTTTGAAGAGATATTTTAGGTCAACATAATAACTTAACCTTTGAAACATTGGATTATCACAATTTTTTTTAAATTTTGGATGGCAACAAATAAGACCTCAGTGTCGCTAGATGATTCCTTCATGGCATAACGTTAAATTGTATATGATTCCTTCATGGAATAAAATTAAATAGTATTATAATAGCATATATCCATATACAAACATCTATTTTTTTACTTTTGTGAAATACCCATTAAATATGGCTTATTTATTTACACATAAGAAAGTTAAATTTAAGTTGGATTATGTTCATTAGGTATAATTTGGGTAGTTGAGACTAATGATTATTACATTCAATTCTTGTAAATATAAAAACTACCTTGTTAAGCTCAAATATAATTATTTAGTAAATTATGTGGAAATTGAACCCAAGAGATAGAACACTTACACTCACAAAATTGCTAATCAAACATGCAAAATTAACACCAAAGGAGACTGAAATTGGAGCATAACACTAATTTGCATTGAGTAAGTGTACAATAGCCAACCTTATGAATTAATAGGTTGCTGTAATATATAATTACATGAGAGTTTCGAATGCATAAATATTCCATTCAAAATAATAAAAAAGTAGGCTTACCAAAACTAGTCAAATCCCCCATAGGTGCATAAAGTAGTTTCCAAATCTAGGTATATGCTCACGAATTGGCTATTTCAAGTTGGAAAGATAAAGAGGGATGGAAAGACAACTCATACATGCTTTTTTTTGGAGAAAATGAGGGAGGAAGATGTGGGAAAAAAACAAGGCAGTTACAACTAGTATAGCTTTTCCTTTGCCTTAAATCAAAAATAAAACAAGGAAACTTTACAGAAAAAGAAGATATGTGCTTTGGAGAATCTGGAATAAAGAAGACATGTTAAAATGGGTTTCTAAGATGTTTCCCAAGAATTCCATGACTCATTTTTAGCATGTGTTGACTTCTAGGACATGTAAAAGGTAACTAGCATAGAGTGGAATCTAGGAAACTAGGTAATAAGACAAAAATGATTAAATTAATGTCTAAGGTAGGTAACTATGGGTTGATTATTCTAACACCCCCCCTTAAGCCTCACTTTATGAGTAAATATCAGAAAACTATAGGGCCTAAAAACAATGCTTAGTCACCCTTTACATACTGCTTGTCCATACAACCAAGGAAAGGCAAAAAACCAGTGGGAAAATCCTCCCTTAAACATGGACAGGAAAAACAAAATTTTGAAATAATGTCATGAATCATGCTTCACAGCATGATCAACAATGCCCAACAGTAATTTGAGATTTCTGAATGTCTTCTCACAAAAATATCTGGTGAATATGTCTGCTACTTATTCTGAAGATGCACAGAATAGAAGATGAATGGTACCATCATGCACAAGCTGTCTGATGTAGTGCATATGGATCTCAATGTTCTTGGTTCACTGTCTATGAAATGGATCATTGCATATTTGAATGGTGCTCTGATTATCACAGTAGATAATAGTTTAAAACTATGATTTGAAGCCACATTCTCCAAGTATTCCCTACAACCACAAACATTGAGTTGTTGCATTTACAACTCCTCTATACTCTGTTCTGTGGATGAGAGTGCTATGGCACTCTGCTTCTTGCTTGACCAGCTGATTGGTACTTCTACAATAATGAACACATATCCTGATGTATACTTTCGATCTA
Source organism: Pseudotsuga menziesii (assembly GCA_001517045.1). Taxonomy (NCBI): domain Eukaryota; kingdom Viridiplantae; phylum Streptophyta; class Pinopsida; order Pinales; family Pinaceae; genus Pseudotsuga; species Pseudotsuga menziesii. Next base: position 183,400 of record LPNX010131020.1, read on the forward strand.
TGTTGTCACCTGCCCAATCACTGTCAGTAAACCCATTCAAATCAAGATCAGATTTTTACTTTGTAGAAGATCCCATGAGTTCTTGTTCCTTGAACACCGTTTAGAATCCTTTTGGATGTTCTCTAGTGGATCTCATGAGGCTGATCCATATATATCGAATCCACACTAACTGCATAAGATAGATCAGTTCGAGTGTGTGTAAGATAAAGCAAACACCCAATCAAATTCCTATACAGTGTATTATTTACTGTAGGAGAAGAACCTGCTTCTTCAAGCTTAACTCCTAAAAGGAAGGGAGTATTTATTGGCTTGCAATGTTTCATGTTGAACTTTTTTAGAAAATCTAAGGCATACTTGGAATTATGTACTTTGATTCCATGTTGGGATTGAGCAATTTCGAGACCCAAGAATTGGCTTAACAATCCCAAATCTATCATAGAAAATGCATGGTTCATTGCATCCTTCAAGGAGGCAATCTCTTTCTTTGAAATTCCTGTAATCAGAAGGTCATCCACATATAAGACAATAATCATCAAAGAACCATGAATCAAATTCAAATATACATTAGGATTAGACTTGCATTGAATAAAAATCAGTGATAGCAAAAATCCATCAATCTTGGCATACCAAGCCTAGGGGGCTTGCTTGAGCCCATACAATGATTTCTTTAACCTGCACACTAAAGATGGATTAGAACCAAACCATTCATGTTTCTATATGTAAATATCTTCAGTGAGATCTCCATTTAGGAAAGCACACTTCATATCCATGTGATGCACCTCACACTGCTTCGAAGCTGCAATGGCTAGAGCTAGCCTTATGGAGTCTATCTTTTCCACAGGTGAAAAGGTTTCATTGTAGTCAATACCATGTACTTGTGAGTATCCCTTGGCTACCAATATTGCATTATATTTCAAAGGTGAACCATCAGTAGAAAACTTATTCTTGAAAACCCACTTACATTGAACTAGCTTCCTCTCTCGGGGAAGATCAACCAGTTCCCAAGTGTTGTTCTTCTAGAGCGAGCTGAATTCTTCTTTCATGGATTTTTTCCATCTTGGATCATGTGCTACATATTCATGTCTATGGATATGATTCAACCATCAGATAGCACTTCTCAGCAAATAGAGGATCTTTCACACAAAGGGCACTCTCAAATTGAGATCTAGTCCTCCTAGTGTCATTAGGATTTCTAGCTAGTTCCCCAGCTGCATGAATGGTATTTGCTGCCCATTTTGGTCTTGTATGATTGTTCAGATCTTCAATCAAATCATCATTATCAGACATATCAGAATCATCAAACTCATTAGTCTCTTCACTTAGAATCAATGGATCTGGTGGTGAAGATCGGGACTCTCCAACTTCAACTGCTGCTAAAAGCTCTTCTTGGAACTGAACACGTATTTCAATGAAATATTTGTTAGTGATCAATTTGATCAGCTTGTACCCTTCTGAATCTTTAGAATACCCAACAAATAGGCACTCTTGGCTTTGGGGTTGCAAAGCCTTCCTATTTTCTGTTGGAATTCTAGCCCAAACCTTTGAGCCAAAATTCCTGAAATGGGTCACATTTGGCTTGTTCCCACTCCAAGATTCAAAAGGAGTCATACCATCAAGCCGCTTATGAGGCACCCTATTATGGATGTAGGATGCACATTTTATAGCCTCGGCCCAAAATTTTGGTGGGAAATTCTTATCCTCCATCATGCAGGTTACCATCTCCTTTAGTGACCTGTTCTTTCTCTCAGCAACACCATTTTGCTGTGGTGTGTAAGGGATCGAATGCTGCTTCTAAATACTTGCATCTTTATAATACTGAATGAAGTCAGACTTCACATACTCACCACCATTGTCAGATATGAGGATCTTGAGTTTCCTCCTAGACTGGTTTTCAACCAAGGCTTTAAAGACTTTGAAGAGGTCAAAAACTTTAGACTTATGCTTTAGGAAGTGAACCCAACAATACCTAGAAAATTCATCTTTAAAAGTGAGTGCATATTTGGCTTGACTCATAGAAATATGAGGAAATGGACCAGCATTGTCACTATGGATCAACTCAAGAGGTGCATATGTTCTCTCATGACTAGCTCTCTCATATTTGTGCTATGGGTGCTTCCCTAGGATACAACCTTGACAGACTCCCTTGGAAAAATTGATCTTTGGTAACCCTATGACCATATTTTTTTCACTCAAATTAGAAAGATACTTGTAGTTAAGATGGCCAAATATTTCATGCCAAAGCTTGCTTGCCTCATTAGCATGAATCAAAAGAGCATAGGGGTTTGAGTAGGGTATAAAATGGGAAAACATGGTATACCTTCGAAGTGTGATCAACAAAACCTTTTCCTATGAATTTACGAGTCGAAATATCAGTGATTTCAACATCATCAGGAGAGAAGATGACCTTCTTTGGAGACCTAGTGTGATTCATCTGATACACTGACAAGAGATTAGAGGTAAGACCTAGAACATACAACACATTATTGAACTTACCATGGTCAAGATCAATCCTTCCCTTTCCCAAACTGTTAGTGAGAGAGTCATATCCCAAAAATATTGGTGGACCTTTCAACATGTCAAGAGAGGAGAATGCCTCTTTTGTCGAAACCATATGTCTAGAAGCTCCAAAGTCTATGATGAAGCTAGATGAGCTTGATGTGCCAACAACCAAGGCATGTACTCTCTCTCTGTCCTCTAAATTTGATCCTCCTTCCCTCTTCTTCGAGCAATCAGGAAGGGAGATATTATTCTTCTCTAGGAGTTGGGTCAACATGTCAATTTGCTTCTTCATACAAGAGCTCTCAGGATGATAGCCCTTACTGCAGTATGCACAATTGCTCATTTCTCCTTTGTTCTTCTTCTTTTGGGAGTTCTTCTTGGAACATTGGGGCTCCTCTTGAGACTTAGACTTGTCTCTCTTTTGCTGAGGTGTATTTTTAGCTTTTTTATTGATTTTTGAATCCACCCTTGAATCTCCAACAACCAAATCTTGGTCTTTGGAAGGTTTGATGGTGCCCATCATCACCAACTTATCTTGTTCCTGTGTGAGGGATTCCATGAACTCTGCAAGCTTAGCCATCTTCTAGGCTCAAGCTTTCAACTTTGTTGCATGGAAGGTCAAAACAAACACTACATAGTTAGGGCCAAGCTTAGAGAGTATGGCCAAAACTAGTTGCTCTTCCTTCTTTTCGATCCCACATTGTTTCAACTGCAAAACAAGGGCCTTAAACTTGGAAAAGTATAGTTGCAATGATTCGAAGCTACTAGGACTCATGGAGATCAAATCATTCTCAATTTCATGTCCTCTCATCTCATCTGTCTTTCCAAAAATATCTACAAGCTTCTCCCACACTTCATCAGGTGATGTCAATCCATCAAAATGGAAGAGGAGGCCTCTTTAAATGCTTAGACACAAAAGACCATAGGCCTCATCCCTCCTGTTGTGCCATTTGAATTTCTCTGCGGCTGCATTGGGCTCTACCTCAGTTGCCATAGTCACCCTGGAGAGACCTTGTTGATGTAATTGTAGCTTCAGAATGTATTCAATTGTATTTATTATGTATTGTACCTTGATGCTTATTTCAGGAAGTGTTTGTAATGTAATTGAGTCATGTCATGCCCTGATGTTCCGATCGGGAGTTTCTATAATGTAAACAAGTCTTTTCAAATCATTGTGGGTAACCCTCCTATTGATAAAGGGTTAAAGTCCCCGCAGTTGTGGGGCCCTAGGGTTGTTAGACTCACTTAGTGAAGTCGGCCCTAGTGAGTTACTGTCAAGTCGGGAATTAGTATAAATAGAGAGTGAGCCTCTCTATTTATCACACACTCACTCACACTCAGTTGTAGCACATAGCTGAGGGAGAAGAAGTTGTTGGGGCTAGAAAGAAAGAGGCTACTGCTGTTGGGAGATCATCTTACTGTTTTGGGGTTTTACTTCTGGTGCTGATTCTATATCTGAGGAAGTTACGGGGTTTTCTCTATTTATGGTTTCCCCAAGGAAAAACACTGTGTTCATTGTCTCTTGTGTTTGATTTTTGTGCTTGTTATTCTCTCAATTAAAAGTCCTAATATAATGTTAGCTTAAATGTTAAAAATCTAACATGGTATCAGAGCTAACCTGAGAAGAAGACACTATGCAGCTGCACGAACTAGGGCTTCCTACTTTTTGGATCTCTCTCCATAGATTTTAAGCTAAAGAAGGTTGGGATGACTCTCCTTCCTAGGGCACATCTTTCTGTCGAAACAGAATCTGATTCTGAGCTTTTGCAGTTTTGGACCCGATATTGCTGCAAAAAATTAGGGCTTTCCACAAAAGTGGAATTTTTGAGTGAGCCCAGGCATGGATTGATCTCCTCCTCAAAATCGAAGTTTAGAGATCAACATCAAAGCATTTGGTTGGAAATGACTGTGGGAAATTCAAACCCTAATCTGCTCTTGAACCAACACTGCAGAAATTCAGCTCCAAATCCAGATCCGACATCTTGACCTGGTAAGATCTAAATCTTCTGTATTTGCATTTGAGGTTCTTAGTTAAGATGTCTCATCATACCAAGCTTGATGGAAAGCTTGAGGAAGATGATAACTTTCGAGCCTGAAAGTATAGGATCTCCCTGGTCCTGGAAGAAAATGAGTTGGACTCCTACATCAATGAGGAGGTTCCAGTTCCAAAAGAAGATGAGGCTAAGGCCTTACATAAGAAAAAGTTGGTTATGGCTAAAAGGATTATTGTTGATTCAATCAAGGATCACCTCATACCACAGGTGTCCTCCCTCAAGACACCTAAAGCTATGTTTGATGCCCTAACCAAAATGTTTGAAGGGAAGAACATAAACTGAAAGATGACTTTGAGGAACCAGTTGAAGAATGTAAAGATCCAGAATGCGGAGACCATCTAGTCATACTTTACAAGGGTCTCCCAAATCAAAGAACAACTTGAAGCAGGGTGAATCCGCGAACCTGGGTAACACTTTTTGGCAAGTGCATTTCAACAAAAATATAAAAACGCACCTCGGTCAAGGGTTTAACAAGCCCTCGACCGAGGTTTTATCAAGCCCTCGACTGATGTTTTGTTAATACCTCAACCGAGGTATTTCCTAACCCTCGGTCGAGGTATTAAAACCTCGACCGAGGGTTAATAAATACCTCGGTCGAGGTATCGACCTCGGTCGAGGTACATACCTCGACCGAGGTCCCTCTGTCAAAAAAATTATAAAAAGAGGCCGCGGGGGCCGCGGCCGTCTTTTTCCAAAAATCCACTGTGCAATCTCGACCGAGGAACGACGAGCGGTGTAAGGATTGGCACCCTGAAGCAACCCAAACACCTCGAAGCAACCCAACCTCATCACGATGGCGTTGGAGCCAAGAGGTAATAGTTTAAATAATTGTTTTTCAATTTATAAAATTGGTAAATGTATGTTTTATTTATAAAATTGGTAAATAA
>LPNX010131020.1:198793-209453 GCA_001517045.1 Pseudotsuga menziesii
ACTACCGGGCTTTTGCTCCAAAGGAGCTTACATGACTAGGACCTCGACCGAGCTAATACCTCGGTCGAGGTTTCGTTAAGACCTCGACCGAGGTATTTAAATACCTCGGTCGAGGGCTTAAGAAAATAGATTTAGCACCCATTCAAACAAATGAAAAATTTTCTGTGCCTTGCAGAGGTGTAAACCCTGCCATTCCTAGTAGATAACTGAGCGGAGTTGATACCGATAAATTCACCAACGAATCTTCTATCCATTGAGGTATCATACACGCATTTTGGCATTCATATGAAATTTATTTTTTAATTACTTCTAAAACTTATACTTAGAAAACCACACTGCAACTTCGAAGCAGCTCAAAGAAAAATACGCAGAGTTAAAAATACACAGCCAAAAAATTCTTAAAAATGCACACATCACATATCGACGTGTCCTCTTCAAAAGGGTATCTTTGGTTTTTCAATTTTTGAAAAAATAGAAAAAATTGCTTTACGTGGACAAATATGTGTTTAAAACGATGCTGAAATCGAATGTGCTCACTTTCGAAAAATAATAAATAATTGTATAATGCGAAAAAAATTAACAAAAAAATATGCACATCACACTGCATTTTATGTAGATCATGCTCATATATTTATTTTTTTTAAATTATTAATGCAAGATTGAATTACTCCACGTGGACACGAGCCACTTATTAGCTTCTTAAAAATTTTAAGGTCACACAGTTCATTAAATGCAAAAATTCACACATTAAATGACATCGGAATATTTTTAAAAAAATATCACTATGAATCCAACATAATATTCTACAATTTGTTTTTTTACTGCAAGTCAAAATTCACATGGCATATATGAGTTTTGAGGGCTTCTATCTAGCACATGAGTAAAAAATCAGGTTTTCATCGCCAACTTTGGCCAAAAAGTGTTACCCATCTTCATGGAATCACCCAGCAGTAGATGAAGAAGTGGAGAATGTATAAATTGTGATGACAACCTTGAACGGTCTCCCTAGATCATGGGATTCTTTCATCCAAGGAATATGTGCTAGGAAGAATCTAATCAAGTTTAGTAGATTGTGGGAAGAATGCTCACAAGAAGAAGCTCGAATAGCATCTCGAGAAGAAAAGATGGGAAGTGAAGATCAAGCTCTCAAAGTACACTCCACGAAAGGTAGAAGGAAAAATCATCATCACCAATGTAAGCATTCTCATAAGAAAGATATTTTTTTGAAAAAGGATCCATCCAAACATAGATGTTATACATGTGATGAAAGAGGACACTTTGCTAGAAATTGTCCCATGAATAAGAGTGGATCTAAGAAGAAGAAGAACTCTAAAAGACGAAATTATGCTCACACTGCTGAGGATGATGATCCTCCTATAAAGAGAGTAAAACAAGAAAGTGAAGACTCTTCAAGTGATGAAGAATATGTTCTGATCTCCGCTCTCACGGGAACTGTCACAAATGGAAGAAAATATTGGCTTATTGATAGTGGGGCTTCCAAACACATGACAGAATTCAAGGAATCCTTTGAGAAACTATCCGAACATAATTCACCCCATAAGGTGAAACTTGGGGATGACTACCAATATCCCTTAAAAGGTAGTGGTGAATCCTCCTACAAGTTAGACTCTGGAATGTCTATGAAAATGAAGGATGTCTTGTTTGTACCAGGACTAAATAAAAATCTTCTCTCCATATAGGCACTAGATGCAAAAGGCACGAGGGTTGCATTTGTAGATGGCCAAGTCCTCATGTGGCCAAGAGGAAAGACTATTGACAATGCAAGAGTAATTGGAGAACAAGAAGGATGATTATACAAATTGAAGGGCCATCCAAAACAAGCTTTGGTCCATGACACAGTAGAGCCAAATGAACTTTGGAATAGAAGGCTTGCACATGTGCCTTACAGAGCACTACCACTTGCAAGCAAAGCTATTGAAGGACTTCCAAAAATACAGTCAAAACATGATGGAGTTTGCAAAGGATGTGTGAAAGGAAAGAACACAAAGAAGACATTTCTAAGTAGTGAAAGCAAAGAAAAGGGAATCTTGGAAATCATTCACTCTGATGTATGCGGTCCAATGTCATCTACTTCTTTAAGCAGGTATGTATACTATGTTTCTTTTATTGATGATTTTTCTAGGAAGACATGGATATACTTTATGAAGAACAAAGGTGAAGTTTTTAGCAAGTTCAAGGAATTCAAAGCCTTGATCGAGAACCACATAGAAAAGAAGATCAAGATATTTCGATCAGATAATGGCAGAGAATTCACATAAAATGAATTCAAAGAATTATGCAAATATCGAGGGCTTAAATGGGATTTATCCACTCCATATAATCCACAACAGAATGGGGTTGCAGAAAGGAAGAATAGAACTATCATTGAAGCTGCAAGAGCAATGTTTCATGATCAAGATCTTCCCATTCATCTATGGGCCTAAGCTGCCAGAACAACGGTGTATCTATAGAACTGTACTCCACACAGAGTACTCAAGAACAAGACACCTGAAGAAGTATTTTTTGGCAAGAAACCAGAAGTCAGCCATCTCAAAATATTCGGCTGTCGGGTGTACATACACATTCCAAAATAAAAGAGGACAAAGTTAGATCCTTCAGGAAAGAAGGGTATATTTGTGGGATACTCTGAAAGCTCAAAGGCTTACAGAATATACTTCCCAGGATTCAAGAAGATCGACATCAGCAGGGACGTAAAATTTGATGAAGACTCAGCTTACAACAAGTCCATAAAGAGACCTGCTAAAGATCCTGAAGAAATAGAAGCACCCAGAATTCATGACACAACCACAAACGAAGAAACTCAAGAAGAAGATCGAGAATTTGAAGAACCTCAAGAACCTGTAGATCCAACTCAGGAGAAAAATCCTCACAAGAGGAAACCTGCTTGGGTACGAGAAGCTATCCAAGGTGTAGAAAGATATGGGGCTCCAGAATTAAATCGCAGAGAAATAAAGAGGACCAAGTCCTACTCCAGGTATGTAGCTTTATTATGTGACTTTATCAATAAAGAACCTTCCAACTATGAAGAAGCGACAGAAAGGAAAGAATGGAAGGATTCTATGATAGAAGAGTATCAATCGATCATGAAGAATGATGTTTGGGATGTTGTCCCAAGACCAGAAGGGAAGTCTATTGTAACTTCCAAATGGATCTACAAGATCAAGCATGCTGCAGATGGCAGCATAGAGAAATATAAAGCAAGATTCGTGGCTCCTGGCTTCTCACAGAAAGAATGAATAGATTATGAAGAAACTTTTGCACCTCTAGCCAGATACACTTCCATCAGATCAGTACTTGCTCTGGCTGCAGTGATGAAATGGAAGATACACCAAATGGATGTCAAGACTGCTTTCTTGAATGGTCTAGTGGAAGAGGAAGTGTATGTAGAGCATCCACTCGGTTTTGAGACACATGACAGGGAGTCTAATGTGTGTAGATTGAAGAAGTCCCTGTACGGTTTGAAATAGACACCTAGGACATGGTATGGTAGAATTGATGGCTTTCTATCTAGTTTGGGCTTTACCAAAAGTAAAGGAGATTCCAACCTTTACTACAAGGTTGAAGATGGAAACCTAGTGATACTCCTACTATATGTAGATGATCTGTTTGTAATAGGTATGGATGGGTTGATTTCTAATACGAAGAGGAAGCTTACTACCGAGCTCAAAATGAAGGACTTGTGTATGATACACTATTTTCTAGGCATGGAGGTGTGGTAGAATGCAGATGGAATCTCCCTCGGACAAGGGAAGTATGCAGTAGACATCCTAAAGAGGTTTGGGATGATGGACAACAAGGCCATGACCACACCAATGGCATCGAACCTGAATCTATTGAGTGATGCTTCATCAGAAGCGATTGATGCTACGATGTATCGTCAGATGATTGGGTCCTTGATGTACCAGATGAACATGAGACCAGATATTTTCTTTGCTGTGAACACCTTGAGCTAGTTCCTGACAGATCTGAGACATGTTCACTTGATTGTTGCAAATCATATTCTGAGATACCTAAGGGGTACAGTTGATTATGGGCTCAAGTATGAGGTGAATCAGAAGATTAACCTAGAGGGTTATGTTGATTCAGATTGGGAAGGTAGTGCCATCGATAGGAAGAGCACTTCATGGTGTTGCTTTAGTATGGGATTAGGTGTGATCTCTTGGTTTAGCAAAAAGCAATCCTGTGTGGCACTGAGTACAGCTGAAGCAGAGTATGTCGCATCTTGTTTAGCTAGTTGTGAGGCAGTATGGCTGAGGAAGATACTGTCTGATTTATTTGATCTCTAGTTGGATGCTACTTGTATATATTGCGACAACCAGAGTTGTGTGAATTTGTCAGAGAACCCAGTGTTCCATGACAAGTCAAATCATATCGATATCAAGTATCACTATATCAAGGATATGGTGCAGAAAGGAGAAGTGAAGCTCTAGTATGTTGCGACAGACAAACAGATAGCTGATGTGTTGATAAAGCCATTATCCAAAGTGAATTTTGAGTACTTCAGGGATAATCTTGGTGTTCTCCAGATCAAGGTTCCCTCCAAAGGGATGTGATGAGTCTGTGAGCCATTATGACATGGTGAGAGGATTGGTTGCTTCCATGGTCAGATGTAAGGGCTGAGCCATTCTATCATGATGAGAGGATTGGTTCCTCGCATGTCAGATATGAGTGCTGAGCCATTCTGATGTGACTGTAGGATTTGGGGCCTACATGATCAGATATAAGTGTTGAATTCCATTCTTGGAATGGAGGCACGTGATCAATTACCATGAATACTTAGTCTGGGACTGAGGGGCATTCTGATGTGATTGTAGGATTGGTTCCTACATGATCAGATGTAAGTGTAGATCCATTCTGATGTGACTGTAGGATTGGTTCCTACATGATCAGATGTAAGTACAGAGCCATTCTGAGGCGATTGTAGGATTGGTTCCTACATAATCAGATGTAAGTGCAGAGCCATTCTGAGGTGATTGTAGGATTGGTTCATACATGGTCATATGTAAGTGCAGAGCCCTTTCAACATGTAGGTAGGATTGATTCCTCGCATGGTTGAATGTAAGTGCTAGGACTTTCTGACATTGGTTGTGAGATGTGAGTGTTGGTCCTTTCTGACAGGGTTGTGGGATGTGTTCCCACATGGTCTGATGTGAGTGTTGGGAATGCCTTTCTGATATGACTATAGGATTGGTTCCTACATGATCAAATGTAAGTGCTGGGCGGGCCATTCTGACATAGGGTCAGATATAAGTGCTAGAAAAGACATACATGGAGGCTAGGCCTACAACCAGCATGAAAAAGGGCTGGCTCTGTAGAAATTCCTATGATGAGAAGAATAAAGAGATAGCACCTGTGATGATGATCCAGTAGAGATGTTCTAGAACCAGACATGATCCAGATCAAGTGATGATCCAGATCCAGTGGTGATGATCCAGATCGAGTGATGATCCAGATCCAGATGAAGATGGCTTGAAGATGATGAGGACTCGATGATGATCCAGATGATACAGAGAAGAAGACTTGTGTTGATAAACTGTGTCGAGAGAATACCTTCCTAGTTAAGAGGGAGTGTTGATGTAATTGTAACTTTGAAATGTATTCGCTTGTATTTCTTATGTATTGTACCCCGATGTTTATTCCGAGAAGTGTTTGTAATGTAATTGAGTCATGTCATGCCCTGATGTTCCGATTGGGAGTTTCTATAATGTAAATAGTTCATGTCAAGTCATTGTGGGTAACCCTCCTATTGATCAAGGGTTAAAGTCCCCATAGTTGCGGAGCCCGAGGGTTGTTAGACTCACCTAGTGAAGTCGGCCCTAGTGATTTATTGTCAAGTCAGGAATTAGTATAAATAGAGAGTGAACCTCTCTATTTATCACACACTCATTCACACTCAGTTGTAGCACATAGCCGAGGGAGAAGAAGTTGTTGGGGCTAGAAATAAAGAGGCTACTGCTGTCGGGAGATCATATTACTATTTTGGGGTTTTAATTTTGGTGCTGATTCTATCTCTGAGGAATTTGCATGGTTTTCTCCATTTATGGTTTCCCCGAGGAAAAACACTATGTTCATTATCTCTTGTGTTTGATTGTTGTGCTTGTTATTCTCTCAATTAAAGATCCTAATATAATGCTAGCTTAAATGTTAAAAATACAACCGACATTTCTCTTTCAAAAATATATCCATCTCATCTTTCCACTCAAATAAATTGAATGGAGTCAAGATGATCTTGTGAGATTGGTCCATAGGTCAAAAATTGTGTCCTCCAGTTAGCAAAATATGCTCCTAGCCAAGATGTTGAACCTGCAATAGCAATATGGAAGGAGAGAAATTGATCAACAAAGGCTCTAATACCATGTGGAAATTGAACCCAAGAGATAGAACAATTACACTCACAAAATTGCTAATCAAACATGCAAAATTAACACCAAAGCAGACTGAAATTGGAGCATAACACTAATTTGTATTGAGTAAGTGTACAATAGACAACCTTTTGAATTAATATGCTGCTTTAATATATAATTACATGAGATATTCAAATGCATAAAGGTGCCATTCGAAATAGTTAAAAAGCAAGCTTACCAAAACTAGTCAAATCCCCCATAGGTGCATAAAGAAGTTTCCAAATCTAGCTAGATACTCATGAATTGGCTAGTTCAAGTGTGAAATCTAAAGAGGGATGGAAATACAACTCATACATGATTTTATTTGGAGAAAAGGAGGGAGTATGATGTGGGAAAATAACAAGGCAGTTACAACTAGTCTAGCTTTTCCTTTGCCTTAAATCAAAAATAAAACAAGGAAGCTTTACAGAAAAATCAGATATGCGCTTTGCAGAATTTGGAATAAATCAGACATGCTAAAATGGGTTTCTAGGATGTTTCTCAAGCGCTCCATGACTCAGTTTTAGCATGTGTTGACTTCTAGGACATGTAGAAGCAAACTAGCATAGAGTGGAATCTAGGAAACTAGGTAATAAGACAAAAATGATTAAATTGATGTCTAAGGTAGGTAACAACGGGTTGATTATTCTAACAAATTATATAATGTAACCATACCTTAGCAAATTAAATTTAAATTTCTTCACAAAATTTTCAAAGATGAAATTAAGCTACCTGCTTTAAAAATTCAACCCTCTCTACTCCACCACAAGTGATATTGTATTTAGCTAATAGATTACAATGTAAGATTTTACTCTACAAAAATTATACCCATTATTTGTTGGAATATGTTATATTCCTTGGAAGGTAATAATGTCTTTGTATTATGTCAAAATTTGTCTGCAATCTTCTGTAAAAGAGTAATACATTTAACCCATAGTCATATGGTGTTGTATTTACTTATGTAGAGTATTTTTCCATGGTATTTTATTAAAAGATATTATTTTGGAGAATTATATTATCCCACATGCAATATGTGAGAGTAATTCCTCCTCATCTCTTAGTATATAATAGGGTCAAGTGAGTCTCTACATATCATGCATTCTTGATGTAGTGGTACTATTGTGACATTGTTGTACATCATCTATATTCTTTGAGGTATTTTTGCTTTGCTCTCTTTTAATATTGGAGAAGAAATTATGGACATAATAGAAGACTACCTTCTCGTGGATGTAACCCATTAGGGTGAACCACGTATATCGGTGTTCTCTTGTCCTTTTCTTTTATTGTTCTTATCTTTTATGATATGTTGTTAGTTGCTTAGATAGGTTAACTAGTTTAGCTTGACTCTACTATTCTAACATTATCACTCTAGTTCTTGCATGGTAAATACAAATCCATATAGCCTAAGACTAGGACACACAAGGGATAAATTGGCCAAGTCCACCTAAATTTGATAAGACATCATGGTTAGAGTTCAATCATTGGATATCAATTGATAGTAATTATTTTTTTGTTAGACTACGCCATTAAGGTCAGAAAACCATTTTAGGATCTATTTTCGTAGAAAGTACAAAGTCCTATGTACATTAATGTTCATAGATATCTAAATGGAAATCAGTTCATAGATTTGTAATTTTAAGATTTTATTATTTTGGCGATTATAATTTTTTATTATTATTATTTGCCAATTATAACATTAGTTCTACTATTTTTCGATTATAACATTAAAAACCATTCGGGGTGATAAAGGGTTAAAGGCAGAGGGGCAAGGAGTGGTAAGGGGTTAGAGGTAGAGAAAGGGGTGAGGGGTGCTATGGGGTTAAAGGTAAAGAAATGGGTGGGAGGTGGTAAGGGGTTAGAGGTACAGGAAGGGGAAAGGGGTGTTAATGGGTTAGCAAGAGACAAAGAGAGAGAGAGAGAGAGAGAGAGAGAGAGAGAGAGAGAGAGGTGAAGGAAGAGACATTGATGGGTGTTAAGTGGTTAGATGTAGAAAGAGAGGGAAGGGGGTGTTAAAGGAATTCCAACTTCCTAATACTATTATAGTTATACCCCTATGTCTTGTGAAGGTTGAAGATGTAAAGAAACAACTTTCTAGTATTGATCCTAAAGTTCTTTTGTTTCTGTCTAAGATAAAGAAGATTTGAGTTCATGAGTTGGAACATATGTATCTTAACAGGATTTATACAATCTCTATTTTATGAGAAACTGACCTTAGAAATTCTTAGGGAAATGGCAATGAATCCTTCATTTTTCATTTGTTAGCAGAAAAAGATTAATTTTCGATCAAATAATGTAGTAATTACATGTGGAGGTAGCGGTTTCCTACGGAAGATGACTGTAGGTTTGAGAAAAGGAAAGATATAAAAAATGGGCTATTACGTTATCTTTTCCAATGGGAAAATGACTTACAGGGAGGAAATATGGTGGTTGTAGGAATCAATGTTTTCTTTCCCATAGAAATGGTAACTTGGTTTCCATTTATAATACATGCAGATTTGTTAGTAGTTTTGTCATTTTCAATAACAAGTGGAACTAGGAAATATTTCATTGTGTTCCATTAGATTTTTGTTCATCATTTCGTACTTTGATAAGTGGTAATACGCCTCTATCATCGAAAAATTGGCTCTGTAGATGCCTTCCATTTGATACTCATCCTTATCAACAACTAACACAACTTAGAGATGTTGTTCAGACCCAATGCAAAACTAAGAAAGTGCTTTTATGTGATGATAGATTTGGGAATAGGAATTTATGTAAACCAAGAGAAGCTTAGAAAATGCTTATATACTTTAAGTGCATTATGGTGAAAGCAAGAGGACAAGGGTAGCAAAGTGACCACAATCATGTTTTTTTCTTTTCATAATGTACACATAATCCATCCTTACTTTGATAAACAAGAGTTTTATAACAACTTGAATTTTGTGGGCACGGTTCACTGGAAAATATTCGCTCGACAAATTAACCTGTAAGGTTCATTGGAGCTACTATCCTCAATATATTGGTAAGAAAGTAGATGTCTTCTACTTTGATTTCCAAAACTTCCCCTTTGAGCATGAACACAACATGGTAAGGGTCCCAAATATGAATCAATGTTTGAAGCAATCCCGGTAAACCCCAAACCTTGTACCTTACAGGTTCTAGAACAAGCACACGTATTCCTCATATTTTCATTGTTGTCCTCTTCTTGACAAATATGGCATTCAACCAATGTATCATCTCCACTCTCCTGAACGGCTTTTGTTTAAAAACAAAATGACATTCGTTGGTAATAAATATTCAAAATTTCTAAAAAGAAAATAAGAATACACAATAATGAAAATACCTATCAAACATAAGAAAAATTAGCAATGCAAATACTTCTCAAACATACGCAAAATTACCTTAGTCTTCACCCTCACTAGTAGAGTCTTCGTGGATTCCAAATATCACCAATTTAGGGATTCAAGGGGATAGGTATTGGGAAATAACCAACTATTTTGTTGTATATAATATTGGATTCTAATTCTATTTTTGAACTGTCTCATTCAACTTCTTATGTGGACTAGAGATTAATCGACCTTTTGTGGCCTTCCCACATTAAATTTTTACCCATTGAAACTAACCTGATAGGGTTACAGGAATATTATTTATCAAATTCATTTAAGCACGTCCAGTGATTTTTTTTGGTGATTTTTAGGACCTGACCCGCCACTCCCTTTGGTCAATCCTTCTTACGCATCATCGATATCTCATTCCAAAATTTATGTGATTTTTAACAAAGGAGCATGAGCACCTTTGAGCTAGGGAGAGTTAAAGTGAGTTAGGTTGAGGGAAATAAATGATTTTATTTATTTATTTAGGCACAATCCAATGGAAAATGGTGGCAAATTTTATCCTACCCAACCTCCTCCTCTCCCTACCTCTACCCGCCTCCTCCTCCTCTTTCTCTTCCCCCCACTTTTCTCCATTACCTTTCCTTGTCTCTCTAACCCAAATACCCTCACTCCATAGCTATACCCACCTTTCCCTTTGATCACCCTAAGTTCCTCCCCAAACCCTAACTCCCCTCCTCTCTCCCCCATAACTCTTACTAACCCCTTCTCTAACTCTCTCTCACTCCCCACCTCATCCAAATACACATAACCCCCACCTTCCTATCTATTCCCAAACTCCCTAACACACCATCTCCCCATTTTCTCTTCTCTCTCTCTCTCTCACACACACACCCACACACATCCATAGGTCAACCCCTACTAACACTCCCCCCCCCCCCCCCC
>LPNX010131020.1:215174-227239 GCA_001517045.1 Pseudotsuga menziesii
TATCGTGAAGCTAGTGAAAATTTTATCATCTAAATTGAAATATTAAAATATTAATTTTAAAGAAATTGTTTAATAATATTTTTATAAGTTTATGTTATGTTAGGAAGATATTTGGTCATAGATATTTGGTTATGGATTCCCTATGTTATACACCATTTCAACTTTAAAAAAAGGAGACAAATAGGTCTTAAATTGATTCATACAAGTTGAAAATATGAACAAAATGAGGAAAAAGCCAACCCACTTATTTGCGATGAATGACATACATACTATCAATAGATTTGAAAATCTAGATGAGAATGAAATCCATCATGATAATCCCTAAGAAGAACTTGAAGGTCGATGGGTATCAAAGCAAAGAATCGAGATTCGACTCTATAAAATCTAAACAACCCAGAAAAACATTTAAAGGACAAGATCTCCACACCAATTAGTACTCAAACAAACAAGGAGACCAATATGGAGGAGTCTGAGGTTATGGGATCCAAATATCGAGAGATCATGCAATGAGGGTACTTATATATTCAAGGAATAGTGTATGCATACAAGAGATAAGACACTCAATCTATCCTTGAAATACAAATCGCATTGATACAAGAATAAAGGGGCAAAGCATGAACCTATAAAGATCATGAACATGAAACTTGATCGTAATATGGGTGCTTCGACTAATTTTTTCTTTAAAATGTCCAATGATGTGGCTCATTCTTCGGTCCATTCATAATTTTTATTTTCTTTTAGTAGTTCTTCTAACGGATATGTCATATGAGAATAATGTGAGATGAATTTATTTTCTTTTAGTAGTTCTTCTAACGGATATGTCATATGAGAATAATGTGAGATGAACTTTCTATAATATCCTGTATGTCTAAGTAATATTCTCACTTACTTAGGATTTACTAGTGGTTTGAGGTCGAGAATAAATTTATTTTTTGCGAAGTTGACTTTAATACCCTCCTCACATACTATATGTCCCAATAGGATTCATATTGGAGTTGTAAAGATACACTTTTTGATATTGAGGGATAATTGTATCTCTCAAAATCTTTCTAGCATGAGTCTTAGCCATTTACAGTGGTTTTTCAACATAGAACAAATTGTCCAATCGTCAAAATACACAACCATTGTTTTATAGATATATTCCCGAAATCCTTGAATGACTATTCTGGAGAAAACAACTAGTGCATTATTAAGTCCAAAGGGCATGGATTTATACGCGAATGATCCAAATTCACATACAAATGTCATTTTCTTGTGGTCTTCTTTAATGATAGGTACTTGATTATAACCTGAAAATCCGTTTGTGAATGAATAACACTCATTCCTTGCAACTTCATTAAGAATTTCATGTGCAAAAAGAGTCGGAAATGGGTTTGTGAGGGTTACTTTGTTTAGTTCTCGAAATTCGATGCAAATTCTCAGTCGTGTTAGGTAGTTTTTCTTTGGTTGAACGACCATTGGGATTGCCCATTCCTACTAATCTATAGGATAGATGATTTCGGCTACTAACATGTTGTCGATTTCCTTCTTTACTATTTCATTATATTTATGCACAAGTTTATATAGTCTTTTCTTTACAAGTTTTGCCTAGGGTTTTTTGTTGATTTTCATTTCACCCATTTCTTGAACTAAGCCTTTGAGATATTTATAGTTCCAAGAAAAAACATCCTAAAATTATTTTAATAAGTTGACAGTTTTCGTTGTTTTCTCTTCATTCCAATAGTGGCCAATCTTTGCAATTTTAGGTCTATCATAATTTGATATATCGACTTCTTTTAACTTGAATTTTGCATCCATCTATTCTCATGCTTTACTTTCATTAATCTATTGACTATCTTCTTTTAATTATGAGAACGTTGGTGGGAAATCTTTCGTTGTCAATCGTTCAGGATCTTCTTTTTCTATTGTTTCATTTTTAATACTCTTTTCAACTAATAGTTCTTCTTTAGCTAAGAATTTGAAGTCTTTAAGGAAATTTCTTTTAATTCATTCCATGTGAACGCTTTGCCTCTTGCTTCTTCCATTTTATACCATTTATTTGGTAAATCATCTAATTTATTTGGGAATAAGTGAGGTCACACTCGCTCATATTTATAACCTAGTCTTCTCCATTCTTTTTCACATATAGAGATATGTTTCTCAAGGTCATGCCCTTGTGTAAAGACTGGTATATTTGATCGTAATATTATATTTTCCCCTCCAAATCTTTCGATAAAGTAATTTCAAGCTATCATCCATGTTTGTAGTCTCGACACGTGGGTGTCCTACCATAGAGTAACTTTCCCAGTAAAGGTTTGGACCATACTTTGGATTCGGGATTGTTCACCTATATTTTTAGAGACTTGTTCCACATGAACTACTGGTGATTCACATTCTTTATATCTAAGTGGTGGTCGGCATGATGGTACATTATCTACTAGTGTTGGGGATGGATACTCTCTAATTTTATGTTCAAATATTTTAGGAGTTGTAATGATAGAAAAACATTGTTGGGTTTTCTTTTTAGGAATGGCCTCGTTAGTCCAACATTCCCTTGCTCGTAATTTGCAATTTTCTAACTCCCAATCATATAATTCTGCATCTCGGTTTATAACCGATAGAATTAGGATTCCCTAGGTGAAGTTGTTCATATATGTTAGGTTTGGTATAATCTTCAGTATTCTGTATTTTGTATAACTGCCGAACATTGACATCTTTATCTATAGGTCCAGTCCAAGGCTCTCCCTCGGATGGATGAATTGGGACAATGAATTTTTTTCCATACCCTTCATTTTGATTCTTTATTTATCTAATTATATAGATGTCTTTATTTTCTGTCCCCATGGTTGACCTCATAAGGCCAGGAAAGAACTGGATCATTCTTTGGGGTTGATTATTTTGAAGTTGACTTTAGTTGAGATGCCCATAATAGTCATGTCGAAATTTTTATAGACACCAATGGGTTCGATTACTCCTTGATCTGATAATTTTAAATATATTCCACACTGGTTTAGTCGAGGTTTACCAAGTTGTTCTCATATGTCTCTGGTCATTATGTTTACCTGCGATCTGAATTTAAGAACGACTTGTTGGACACAGTATCCTTCAATTTTGAGATTGACTAATGGGTCAACATCATGTTTATTTTTTTATTAAGGATACATATACATTTTTCCGGTTTATATTCGCAAAAATAAGTTTTAAGATTATACATTAGATCAATTAGCTTCGCAACAGATTCATCATTATTTATTAGTTTAATTAGTTCGCTAGTAATCTTCTGTCGAGAGTCATTATTTTATTCATGTGATGCTAGTTCTTTGAATATATTTGATGCATCATTATATAGTTGTTTTCTTCATCAGGATTAAGATAATATTATTTACTTTTTATTTTGCTTATTTGTGGACTATCCGTGCTAATTTGTGTTCCTTGTCAAGTAACAATTTGTAAATTTTTAATTTGAACAATATAACACTTTCGAACACTAAACAAGACATTAATGTTCTTTTTATTATTTATTTTCTCAAGCATGGTGGGGCAATCCTCCAAAGAGTGATCACCTACACCACAACTTGTATAGCATTTCAGGTCGTTCTGGTCCTTGTATGGAAACTCTACATGACAATGTCCTTCGTTTAATCATGCGTAGAACTAGATGGGTCGATGTGGTCTGATTTCTCAATTTCAGACATATCATCCTCGACCTTGAAATCCCCCACTTCGTTTATAGTTGTCATTTCATCTCCCATATCTACGACCATCATACCTTTGATAATTATTTCGATCATTCCGATCGTTATTTTTATTCCTTTCATTATTGTCTGCGGTGTTATTTTGTGTGACAACATTCGTTTGATAGACTGCTTGATAGTTCTATCGGTTTTCAAGTTTAACTGACATTCTATTGTCGAGTGACTTTTGACTTCGCAGATTGCACACGAGCGAGCTTATTCATTTTTCATGTTATAATGGAAATCTTTCATTGCATGTAAATCATGCTCCAGGAATATGTCAAAAACGCACTTTGTTTGTATGAACCGTATGTCTTGTCGATGGTCATCCTTTCGATAGTAGTATTTTGTATGACCAACCATAGAGCATTTAGTACACCAGACATCGTTCCCTATGAGCCTCATCTCACGTGTTTATTTCTGCATGCTTTCCATTTGTTCCTCAATACGTCCATCGACACGATTTATAGGGTAATCCTCACCCATTTTGATCTGCAACACCTTGTTCAATGCATCTTCATACCGCGTGTTGAAGTTATCCAGCTGAATATGCATCCAAATTTTCTGTATTAGTCCAACAACAAACCCCTTAATTAGTAATTTATCATCTATATTGTATTCCAATTGGATCAGTAAATATTTGAATATTTTATCATATTCTCGAACTGTTTCAATCGATTTCTGAGCTGTGGTATTCAACTTTTTAGCTGCAAGATGCTTTGCATTAGGCGTTTTAAAAAATGACATAAATTGTTGCTTTATTTGAGATTTTTTCTCATTCGGTGTTTTCTCTGTATATGTCATATACCAAGTTAGTGCTCACTTACAAAGAGTGTCGACAAACTGTTCCATTTGATGTTCTTCAAAGGAAATGACATTTTCCTCCCATATCGACTCACATATGAACCAATGTCATTTGGGTTCTTCATCTACCTTATAGAGGGGAATATGAGCAATCATGTGTGCCATATTGTTAGCATTTTCATATCCTTCTATCGGTGGAGGTGGTGGTGGTGGTACTGGTGGGCCAATTCCTTTGAATGAATTCTTTTCGCAACTTGTTTCAATGGAAGTTTTGGTTCAGTCAGTAATGTTTTTAGTTGGTTCACTTTTGACAAAAATACAATTTATGTCGACTGCCTCTGTAGATACCCAAGTAAAAAATTTCTCAACCAAGGTACTCTTACTGGCGATACCGACTGATCTTTTGAGTTGTATGATGCTGGAACTGGATGGGGGGTGCTCCTCCATGTTCTAAGTAAAGTAGGTGAAAACTACAATTGGACAAATAGGGTTGAAAAGTAACCTAATTCCCTTCTCACAGTCAATGAATTAAAAGATATTCGACATTATTTCCTTTACCATCTAGTCGGATCCATACACCTACGTGGAAAACTTGTAGTTTGAGATCTTCTTAAACAATATCTTGCACCTGGGAACTTTGAATAATATTTGACACGGAATGTGGCATTATATTATGTAGTATGGTTACTTGGAGAGCTCTTCCCTGCTCTATCCACAAGTCTTCTTCCATGGGTTACACATATTCATCAACACCCTCTTCTTGCCGTTCGTGACCCAAATTTTGCGGATTTCCATCTGGTTCTGTCACTCCATTCATCATTATTTCTTGTTGGAGTACAACAACTTGCTCTTTGATTTCTTCCTACCTCTTTCTCCTCTTTTCCCGTTCTATTTTCTGTATATCTGGAGTGCTTTTGTGCATGATTGTCCTATTATTTTCCCTTTTTCTTTGACTTTTCATTGCTGGCCCTGGTGTTTTCTTCATTGATCGACTATTATTCCTCTACTTTACTCAGACATGACCAGATACCCCCCCATTTCCAACTTGAACTATTTCTAAAATGCTAGGGTGGAACTGGTTATTTGTTTAGGTAGTACTCCCACTCTCTTTCTTGGCCGAGTTTCTCTCACTCTTTTTGCTTGGCCTCCTAGTTTTTGTTTCTTGATGGTGTTATCAACAATGGACGAGGTTCGACAATTTGTCCCACACCTCTGTCAATCAAGAATCTAAACAAAAGTGTCGGCAATGAACAAAGGAATTTTTCACTAAATGAGGGATGGCCTCGATAAACGTTTCATGTGTTTTAAAGAAAAAATTGTCCTTTGCTTGAGAAATAGTTAGCTTGTTTCTCATGGCATAATTCTATAGGTAGTTCGCTATTTTATGCTCACACCAGTCCTTAATCTCCTGCACTCGTATCATCGGGTCAAGGTCATTTTCCTCCGATACATGTACCATCGGAAACAGAACCAATATTGTAATCACTGATATTGCAAGGTTACTAATGATACTTATACCGATTCATATAACAATTATATAGATAAGGGACAAGGAATGGTAGACATAATAAAAACTTATATTAATAAAAGAACACATGTGGGTTCATACAAGAAACTGAACCAAGTATCTGTCTGGCTCTATAGCCTATATATGATTTACAAAAAAGTTACAAGAACTACCCGTCGGTTCAACCAACCGACATGACCTATGGGGTTGACATAATCTACAATTAGTCGACTGAAGGATCTAGTCATCTTGCTTGACTAGGCTCCTCCAACAGATACACACCACATGATTACATGTGTTACCACACTAATTCATGCAAACCTAACTCAATAGGGATTACAACAAACCTAGGGAATTCAACATGCCTATGAAAAATATTTACAACTTGGACAAAAAACTCTAGGGTGTTAGGTACAATTGACCATGCACGCCCTACAACACATGTACTCAATCTCTCAAAATCAATGCATGATTGGTGTCATTATTTTCCTCAAACTTAGTTGTTGATCATTCTGAAGATCTAATTTACAACCAACCAAAATGACTAACACCTTCACTTCTAACCAACAAAGTTATGGCATCTAGTAGGAAGACAATCATTTAAGTGTGATTGGTTGGTCACATGCATAAGTCAGAACAACTGCATTTTCCTTCTTGCATTATGCTTTCATCTTGTTTCGATCCTTAGGTATGGATGGTGTATCATTTATTGTGAGTGGAGCACGATCATGGGAGAAATATGAAGGGATTCTTATTAGGGGCAACAGTAGAGGAGTTCTTTCTAGAAATGAATCAGTTCCTACAAATCAATCAAATTGGACTTCCATGTATGATTGTCTCCTATTACCACTACATGAAAATTTGTTTCTCAAGATAACTTAATTGAAAAAAATATTTTGCAAACCCTCACATTTGAGCCAAATTTACACACATATCTTCACTGAAAGCTTGAATCGGAGAATCAATAAAACTTCATGTAACTATGAGGAGAAATATCACACACACACTACTACTAAAAAAACAATCCACTCTTAATTACAATACTCTACACATACAACGAACATAGATCTTGCACAGATTTCATTTCCTTGGGACCTCCCATGAGGAATTCAAGCTTAGTCTCACTCTGATACCAAATTAAAATATTGAATAATAAACATTGTAGCACATAGAGCTCTCTTCGATGATTTATTCATAAATGATGCTACATATTTATACATGGAATTTTTATCTCAACCACAATAAATAAATTCTTAAGGGGATATCTCAACCAAAAACTTTAAATATAGGAAACATGTTGGTGACAATATATCACTCTCAACTATTTAACCACCCATCTAACCTCTCCTTAATGAATATGGTAGGATAAACATTATTCATAACATTTAAATTCATAGGTTTTCTTATGTTTCAAATGGTTTCAATATTGTAAATGTTCATGTGTTGTAAAGAATTTTGGATTTTCTGCAAAATAGTGGCCCTATTAGCATTGAATTCGTTATGTAGGAAGATCTGATCTTATTTATTCTTGTATTTAGGTTTGGAAAAATTAAGAGTCCACCATAACTTGTAATATATATCTTTCAAAAAAGTTAATTTTTTTTTTAGAAATATTTGGGATAAGCACAAGATAGAAACATGGAAAACATGATCTAATATTTCACAAGTTTGAATTATTTTCCAAATTGATTAATCTCATAAACTTAATAACACAAACAATTGTACCATTTTTTTTTGTCATTTGTATCTCTTTTCTTTGAAGGTAAAGTGTTGTACCATTATTATTTTTTTTTTCATTTGCGTTTCTTTCCTTTCAAGTTAAAGTGTTGGATGTACCGGTTTTTAATTGTTTTTTTGCCTATTTTCCTAGTGGAAATATGTTTAGGGAAAAAAATTTCCCTTAAATGAAGGCGTTAGGGTTTGTCCCTGCTAACTATAATTCCTCAAAGGTGGATCCCCACTTGGATCACCGACATGATTCCATGTTGAATCCGGATGAACAGGTGGATTTATTTGTAGTTACTCCTCAGCTCTATTTCTCAAAACCTGGAAATCAGATCGTACATGTGGAGTTAGTAGTTTCTAATGTGGAAAAGACAAAGGGTGTTTTTCATAAGACAAGGTTAGACGAAGCTTTGGGGAAATGTATTAATGCTCTTAATTCTTACGTGTGCGAAGTAGATAGAGGAAAACCACCAGTTGTCTGTCAAAATATTGATTACAATACCTTCTTTTCATCCAAATGCGGTGGTTTGGAAAAATCTAGGAGTTTTGAAAGGTCTGGAGTGAGACCTGAGGTGCATAACTGGAATAATGGTGGTTCTTAATTGTTCACTACTGACCATAGTCATTTACAAAACACTCTGCAGCAGAGGGTTAATGATTCTGGAACTAAGCAAAAACATTTTGAAATTGCGGGGTTTACCTCTAGATCAGAGTTGGAGAAGTTCCCCCTACCTATAGGGCTTCTGGTCTTATGACCCGAGAAAATAGAAAGTCTAAAGCTATAAAAGTTAGGAGGGATTATGACAGTTTATAAATTGGAAGAGATTTCACCCTACAGTTAGTGGAAATCCTTAGCAAATGTGTAGTTGTGGGTCGGTTGGAGTATGTCAAGATGAACCATTTCGAGAGGATTGAATGGGAATATTCAAATTGGAAATGTTGGTTGTGGAGCCTAATCTTCCAGATCCAGAGATATTATTCAGTTGTGTTTGTACCCTAGGTGTACTGTACACTCATTTCCCATGATTTGGTTTTTAGTATTTTCCCATGTTATTTCCCATATAAAAGAAACGCATTGTAATATGGCCATGTGTGGTATTGTATCGTATTGTAGCATTGTAAACAATATATGTGATTGTGTGAGAGAGACTGTGAGAGAGAGAGGAGGAAGTGCAACGGTATTGTTGCAGGTTGTATCCCTTCACCTTTCTAGATGGTAATAAAATGACTGGTGATTTCTGGGTGGACGTAGCCCATCGTTTGGGTGAACCACGTTATATTTGTGTCTCTTTATAATGTGTTTAATGTGTTTTGCATCTTGTTTAATGATTTAGTTATATAACTATTATTGCTCTACGGTCCTATTTTCTAACAATTCGTATCAGATCCAAAAGCTTTATTTGGCTGGTAAAATCACAGGAAAGAAGGGTTCCTAGTTCAAGTGGGAGCAATGGTGAAAGAGGGAAAGTTTAGGGTTGAGAAATTTAATGGCCAAAATTATCAGTTATGGAAGATGAAAATGGAGGACTATCTGTACCAAAAGGATATGTACCTTCCATTGGGAGGAAAAGCAAAATAGTCGACGACTATGAAGGATGAAGAATGGGAGGTTCTTGACAGAAAGGCATTGGGAACAATAGACCTGTGCCTGGCTTTGTCGGTGGCTTTCAATATTTCGAAAGAAAAAAAAATAGCTGGCGTGATGAGCGCATTGGGTAAGCTCTACGAAAAACCCTTGGATTCCAACAAGGTATTTTTAACGAAGCGTTAATTTTAATATGAAGATGTCAAAAGGTGGATCTATTGCCGATCATTTAAATGAGTTTAATACACTAACCAGTCAGTTAAGTTCAGTGAAAGTGAAATTTGATGATGAGGTTAGGGCTCTTCGAATCTTTTGTTCATTGCTAAAAAACTAGAATAGCTTGGTCATGGCTGTAAGTAACTCTGTCCCTAGTTCAAACACTCTTAAGTTTGATGATGTTGTTGGTGTTATTCTTAGTGAGGAAATGCGAAGAAAAATAACAGATGAGACATCAGGTAATGAGTTGACCATGGAGAGGAGAGGGAGACAAAAGGAGAGAGGAAAGAGCCAAGGAAATCGTGGAAAGTCTCGAAAGGGCAGATCCAAGTCCAGATTCAGAAAAATAGAGTGTTGGAACCGTGGTAAGAAAGGACATCTGAAGAAAGACTGTAGAGCACCAAAGAAGAAAGGTGAGAGGCAACACGAGACTACTCTCGAAGAGAATGTAGTAGGTGATGTGTTACAAGATGCTTTGATTCTTGCATTAGATAATACTAGCGATTACTCGGTAGTAGATTCAAGGGCTTCATGTCATGCTACACCCCATAGGAAATTCTTTCATGATTATGTTCAAGGGGATTTTGGACATGTTTTATTGGGGGATGATGAACCATGTAAAATTGTTGGAAAGGGTAAGGTACATATTAAGTTAAATAATCGAAGTGAATGGCTGCTAAAGGATGTAAGGCACATTCCTTCTATGAAAATAAATATGTTCTCAACAGGGCAGTTGGGAGATAGCGGTTGTTTGTCTACGTTTGGAGAAATGTGGTGGAAGGTCACTAAAGGATCACTAGTAATAGAAAAAGGACATAGGGTAGGTACGTTATATTTATGTCCTCATAATACTGATTATTCTATCTCTGTAGCTTCCACAGAAATAGGTGCGACATTGTGGCATCATAGGCTTGGTCACATGAGTGAGAAGGGAATGGAGATTTTCCACTCAAGGAAACTGCTTCCAGATTTGAAGCAGGTAAATTTGGAATTCTGTGAGAACTGTGTTTATGAAAACAAAAGAGAGTTAGATTTCTCAGGGTTTGGAAACAAAATAAGAGTGAAAATTTAGAGCTTTTCCATATAGATGTACTGGGACTAGCTCAGGTACAATCTCTTGGTGGATCTCATTATTATGTTACTTTTATTGATGATGCAACTAGAAAAACTTGGGTTTATTGCATTAGACAGAAATCTGATGTGTTTGATACTTTTAATAAGTGGAAAGATTTGGCTGAGAATTAGACACGAAAAAGGTTGAAATGTCTCATATATGATAATGGAGGTGAGTACTGCAGCAAGGAGTTTGACAGTTACTATTCACACAATGGGATTCGTAGAGAGAAGACAGTCCTTGGAACACCACAAGAAAATGGTGTGTCAAAAAGGATGAACAGAACAATCATGAAGCATGAAAGGTATATGAGATTGCATCCATGGTTGCCCTTACAGTTTTGGGCTGATGCTGTAAACACTGTTGTTTATTTAATAAACAGAGGGCCTTCAAGCGCTTTGGATGTTGGGATTCTAGAGGAGGTATGAGGATTAGTTGATGGATCATATATATTGACAATAGTCATTATGATGGAATCCCAAAGATGAAAAATGAACCATTGTTAGAAATGAACATTAGTAGCAAGCAAGAGCAATCCTAAAGAACCTGATGAAACATTGAAGAAGAAAAAAGTATAAAAAGTTTACAGCATGGAAGAAGAAGAAGAAAAATTGGAAGAAGAAAAACAACATAGTTTGCAACAGGATCACATGAATAAGATTTGAAAACCAAAAGTTTTTGAAATTTTGTTAAATGTTTGTAAGCTTCGCTGAGACATTTGCATTTCAGAATTTTGTTATTAGAGTATCATAATCAAGAAAGTAACTCTTGAGATTAAGAGGGAGTGTTAGAAGTAGTAACCATGTTAGTTAGTCTATGTTAGCTAGATTCAGTTATACATTTCCATAATCGGTTATCCAATATTGGATAAAACCATAAAAAATGTAACATATATGATTTATCAGTTTTCTTGTAACTCATTTGTTTCTCCTCTCCCCATATTAACAGATGGCCCGTGGTCTAAATGCTAAATGCAAGAACAATTGATGATCGAAGGCTCCACCAAAAACAAAGTTTGTGTACACTTGATATCAGCATCAAATCCAAATTACAAGCACCACTTACGTCAGTCACAAGAGTTGTCAAATGACACCTTGACCTCAATTTTGAAGGTACGACAGAGAATAACCGCTGCATATCGACATATACATCAGCGAGATAGGTGTGACATGGAACTGCTATACCTCTCACATCAATGAATAACGCTCCAAACACTCTGGAACATTAGTAAGAACTTTAGCCTTTGAAGAAATATTTTAGGTTGACATAATAACTTAATCTTTGAAACATTGGATTATGACGATTTTTTTTTAATTTTGGATGGCAACCAATAAGATCTCACTTCAATTCTTGTAAATATAAAAACTACTTTGTTAAGGTCAAATATAATGATTAAGTAAA
>LPNX010131020.1:228086-254654 GCA_001517045.1 Pseudotsuga menziesii
TGCATAATTTGCGGGCATTCCCAATATTTCGGACATAAAAGATAGGCAGGTATAACAGTTTAAGCCTGCAGTGTTAGGGCCTTCCAATCAATGTTTATTTGTTTTCAAGAAAGAGGCTAAAGAAGTTCTCACAACCTGAGCAAAAGGATAGAGCACAAATATATGGTCCGCGGATTCCTTTTACCAATAAAAATTTTATTATAAAAATTTGTGAATAGAAAGCCTTTTACCAATACCCAAAATCGAAATAACAGGAATATAGAGCTGTTATGCTTATCATTCATTAACTCTCAATTTCATCTCACTGTTATAAATATATATTTCCTCTTGTATTTTTTTTGCAAAGCAGCTGTTACAGATTTTTCTTTTCTTATATATTTGCAAAGCAGATCCCATAGATTATGCTTTTCTTAAGGTTCCTGTGCTTTGATGTTATATTCTTAACATTTACATATTTTTTTTGTGTCATTCCAAGGATCTATGCAATGAAACATGAGGAATTACATAAAAATTTATGTTATGCATGATGTTTTTGTATTTTTAATATAGATACTGTACATTTTGTTAATTTGGTAAGTTATTCACAGTTTTTTAAGTTCATAATTTACTTGTTTTTTCAAGTTAACATCATGTTACATGTACCTTATGATCAATGTGTATTTGCAAAATTTTCTTGTTAGGGAAAGCGAACAAGTTTGTCCTCATACTAACGGTATGAGGACATGAGGACATTGTTAGGGAAACTATTGCCTCACATCAATAATAGAGGTAATGGCACAGATGAATTAGGCTATAAAACTGGAAATTGAGAATAGTACCTCTTCCAATTGTAGAGAGGAACGATATTGAACATACAGGTTTAATGCAAGCGAGCAATTCCCATCCACAGATGGAGTCAATACCCAGAAAGATGGAGTGGGCTGACAACAGCTCCAACCTCCCTCAAGTTGGGAGATGACTTCGAACTTCAAAGATATCCATCAATTCAATTATATAGACTATCCGTAAAGCAAGATAAGCAGACTTTGTTTTCCATATTCTTTACTACATTCATATGCATTTTGAGAGCGTATTTTGTCAACCACTCCAATTATATAATTATATATTTGTTGCTTAGCCATAAGTAAAGTGGCATATAAATGAGGATAGAAATACTTAATTTTATTTAACAATTAAACAAAATTTAAAATATATAATTTTATATCCATTATTTATACTAGATCGTTAAATTTAATATAAGTACAAAACAAATACTATTTAATAAACAAAGAAACAAAAAGTGATATGAAAAAACAAAAACAAATTGTTACTTCTTTCTTTAACTAGCCTTTAAATGAAGCTTATTTAAATATTAATCAAAATGCATTTAAGCATAACTTGAAATTTAACACTAAGGTTAATCATGTTGATCTGTTCAAACAAATCCAAAATATGAGATAACTAAATGATTATCCATATAATTATCAATTGCGTCCAAAAGTAAAACTATATATGATCACAATGATCTTATTTTATTATTTCAATATAGCAATTCGATGTAATAGTAAAACTATACATGATACAATATAATGTCATTGTCTAATTAACACATTTTGAATATTAATATTATAGTGTAGGAAAAGCATGTCATTTTAAATTAATAAAATATGAAATATATTTTAAATATAAAATATTTCTCTAATTTTTTTTGAATAAATTTTTTGAAATAACAAACATAAAAACAATATCTAACCACAAAATAAGTAATTCATTAAGTAAGTAAACACTACGTAACCACAAAATAAGTAATTAAAGAAAAAAACAATTCAATAAGGTAAGTAATGTTCTAGAACATTATGAAGAATAGGACTAGGGAAACAAGAACAATGCATAACCATATGTCGATAACTAATGAGTGTAGAATTATGTATTCTTTCATTACCATGGATAATTTCTATTTCTCTTTTTAGTTTCAATTTGCAAGTGTTCTTATTAATAAATCTTTAATGATCTTTACGCCATGCTAATGTAAGTAAAGCATAATACTTTTATTAGTATTTTTATGTTATTTTCATCATGTAAGTTATGCAATTTTGTAACCTGTTTGTCTTTAAAATAATATAATTTTTTTTCTCGTGTTGAATACACAAATTTTCTAAATTATTTTGTGTCTAACTGTTGTAAGTAAGTTTGACTTTTAGAATCCTCATTTGGTATCAACTTAGGTGTTTTCTTTGTTAAATTTACTATGTCAAGTTTTAACTTCTTCCACATTTTATAATTTAATGGAAACCGATTATGATTATTATTGGTGCATCAAGATGATGACAGTTTTGACAAGAAAAAAATAGCAAAAGATTGTAGAAACAAGTTAGGAAGAGAAACAGAACCAACAGATTGGAACACCCTTATAATTAATGATAGAACAATTAAGAGAGAAGCTAAAAATAGGCTTTATTTCATATTGAAATATCTTTAGATAAGAGTTTATTTCCAATAATCATAGCAGCAAAGATAGTTGAGGATGCCCATAAAAAATTACAAGAAGCCAATCAAGGAAGCGATCAAGTTAAAGTTGTCAAGGTGTAGACACTAAAGAGAGAATTTGAAGATATAAAAAGTTGAGAAAGTGAGTGATTATTCTGTAAGAGTAAATGCTATGGTCAATAAAAAAGGTTACTCTAGGAGAAACTATGAATGAAATAAGTTGTAATTAAAAACGTGTTGAGTTCTATAACAATAAGATGGACCATGTTTCTATAATCATCAAGGATTTGACTACCCTTTAGTTTGATCACATAGTTGGATCTGTGATGTCTCATGAAGAAAT
The DNA here is from genome assembly GCA_001517045.1 of Pseudotsuga menziesii. Classification (NCBI taxonomy): domain Eukaryota; kingdom Viridiplantae; phylum Streptophyta; class Pinopsida; order Pinales; family Pinaceae; genus Pseudotsuga; species Pseudotsuga menziesii. The sequence goes on from LPNX010131020.1 coordinate 230,896, forward strand.
ATTGAGAGATTCATTTGCAGAAAGCGAGAAGAAAATTTTACCTCAAAATTACAAATTATGAAGAAAGAAGATGTCGATACTAGCTCCAAAAGAAATCAAGCCCAAATTAGATTTTTTCAAGAGAAAATAGAGGAAGAAGAGGTCGTTTCAGAGGAAGAGGTAGAGATATATTTGATAAGATAAATATCCATTGTTATAATTGTAATATGTATGGTCATTTTGAAAGGGAGTGTGGATTAAAAGCAAGTAATAACAACAAAAGTGTTAATTATGTTCAAGAGGGTGATGACCCTTCTCCAAATAGTTTATTTTTATTTTATGGCAGAACTAAAAATACTATTAAAGGTGTTTAGTATTTATATTTAGGTAAGATTTTTTCTACAATGGATGAAAGTTTCAAATCTAAAATCAAAATTGGTGATGATTCAAAAACCTTGGAGGTTTATGCAAAAAGAGCTATGGAATTCCATACTAAAGATGGTATGAAAAGTGATGTTCATTACACTCCACAATTAAAACATAATTTTTTAAGTGTTGGGAAACTATGTGAATAGAATCAAAAAGTAGTGTTTGAAAATAGACAATGTACAATTTGTGATGAGAATAAAGGCAATAGGTTGGTTATAGTTGTGTCTATGTCAAAGAATCAGATGTTCTCAATGAAGTTTGGAGAAGATAGCATCAATCATGCCAATATGGCATATGAGGACATAACTTGGTTGTGGCATCTAAGGCGTGGCATTTGATTTTTTCATAGTTTGAAGCTTTTAACATAAAATACATAATTTTTGTTTTTCCTAAGGTTGAAGAAATTTTGAAGAGCACAAGGAAGTTTATGAATGATGTGCTAAAGGGTATGTGAAAGCTCACGAGGGTCTCTATTGACACATTGGATGCAATAGAAAACTGGAAAAATAGGCATCCCTCAACTAACATTGATATTTTGAGACACATACACAATGAATCTTACGATGAGTAAAAAAGATGAAGTGTAGAAAATTGAATGATCTTTCTAAATACATAATTTTTTCTATGGAAAATGTTCATAGCAATTAGTAATTGATAACATACACTTTATTTTTTGGAACAAATTATAAGGTATATTTTTTCGTGGGTGCAACCTTTGAGTACCTAAATGATGGAATCATCTTACAAAAAATAGTAGACATACATAGAACAACTAGCACTAGTGCACCACTATTTTTCAAAAAAAATTAATAATTAATAATTTTTTTAATTATCTAAGTAATCAAACCTCGAAAATACTACGTCAAGTGTGGGTGAAAACTTTGAAGGTCTTAGTACAATTAATTTGAAATGGTTTTTTATAACATGTAGAGGTCGATGTCCTTTAGGGCACCAAACAATTTTTTTTCAAAATGGTTGAGAAACATAAGTGTTATGGACGAAACGATAAGAATATTTTTTTTGAGTCAAGGAGTCATGACACAAGGAAAATAAGAAAAAATAGAAAAATATATATATTCTTGTTAAAAATTACATCTTTGGAATCTGTAGAAAAATCCATATTTGTGTCTAAAATTTCATTAGAAATGATAGTGTGCATCATATTGTAACTAGCGGCTAAACAAGAGCATATTAAAAAATTAGATGTAATGCTCAATTAGACATGTTTCATCATACTCCAAGACATAGGCATGATGAATCCAAAGCAAAGTATAAACCAAACACATAGGCATAGGAATGTCATGCCTGCATGTGTGGAGGTTCGACCACAGTAGCAAGAAATACGCATGTGTTTTGTTTGAATTCCTTTTTTTTCACGCCAAACAAAATCATGCACATGTTGTAGTTTTGAAAAATGCACACACATTTTGTAAAACTACAACATGTGCACGATTTGTAATTTTACAATTTTATTATTTTGTCGATTATAATTTTCTTATTATTATTTGTCAATTATAACATTAGTTCTACTATTTTTTATTATAACATTAAAAACCATTCGAGGTGATAAAGGGTTAAAGGTAGAGGGGGAGGAGTGGTAAGGGGTTAGAGGTAGAGAAAGGGGTGAGGGGTGCTATGGGGTTAAAGGTAAAGAAATGGGTGGGAGGTGGTAAAGGGTTAGAGGTATAGGAAGGGGCAAGGGGTGTTAATGGGTTAGCGAGAGACAAAGAGAGAGAGAGAGGTGAAGGAAGAGAGATTGAGGGGTGTTAAGTTGTTAGATGTAGAAAGAGAGGGAAGGGGGTGTTAAAGGAATTCCAAATTCCTAATATTGTTATAGTTATACCCTTATGTCCCGTGAAGGTTGAAGATGTAAAGAAACAACTTTCTAGTATTGATCCTAAATTTCTTTTCTTTCTATCTAAGATAAAGAACCTTTGAGTTCATGAGTTGGAACATATGGATCTTAACAGGATTTATACAATCTCTATTTTACGAGAAACTGACCTTAGAAATTCTCAAAGAAATGATAATGAATCCTTCATTTTTCATTTGTTAGCAGAAAAAGATTGATTTCCGATCAAATAATGTAGTAGTCACATGTGGAGGTAGTGGTTTCCTACGGAAGATGAGTGTAGGTTTGAGCAAAGGAAAGATATAAAAAATTGGCTATTACATTAGCTTTTCCAATGGGAAAACAACTTACATGGAGGAAATATGGTGGTTTTAGGAATCGATGTTTTTTTCCCATAGAAATGGTAACTTGGTTTCCATTTATAATACATGCCGATTTGTTACTAGTTTTGTCATTTTCAATAACAAGTGGAACTAGGAAATCTTTCATTGTGTTCCATTAGATTTTTGTTCAGCATTTCATACTTCGATAAGTGGTAATGCGCCTCTATCATTGAAAACTTGGCTCCTTAGATGCCTTCCATTTCATACTCCTCCTTATCTACAACTAACACAACTTAGAGATGTTGTTCAGACCCAATGTAAAACTGAGGAAGTGCTTTTATGTGATGATAGATTTGGGAATAGGAATTTATGTAAACCAACAAAATCTTATACAATGCTTCTATATTTTAAATGCATTATGGTGAAAGCAAGGGGACAAGGGTAGCAAAGTGACCACAATCATGTTTTTTTTCTTTTCATAATGTACACATAGTCCATCCTTACCTTGATAAAAAAGAGTTTTATAATAACTTGAATTTTGTGGGCATGGTTCACTGGACAATATTCGCTCGAACATAACCTATAAGGTTCATTGGAGCTACTATCCTCGAGATCTTGGTAATAAAGTAGATGTCCTCTACTTTGATTTTGAAAACTTCCCCTTTGAGCATGAACACAACATGGTAAGGGTCCCAAATATGAATCGATGTTTGAAGCAATCCTTGTAAATCCCAAACCTCATACCTTAAAGGTTCCAGAACAAGCACACATACATCCCTATGTTCGAGAACAAGCACACATACATTCTCTCTCTCTCACACACACACACATCCCTATGTTTACCTGCTACCACTAACACCCTTATGTCTCCCCACAAACCGCTAACCCTTTATCTATACCTATAACCATTAACAAACCCATATGGTTCTATCTCTAACCCCTTAGACCCCCCCAATATTTTAATGTTATCATCACCAAACCAAACAATGTATTTGTAATGTTAAATATTGTATGTGCATTTTAGTGAACAAAAACGCATGTGTGTTTTGGTGAACAACTATGCATATGCATTATTATTACACATGCTCCTAACCCCCCAAAACACCTATTACATCCCCTCTTCAACACCTACATACTCCCACATTAATCTAACCCCTCAATTCCCTCCACCCTTCCTGTCTCTTTCTCTCTCTCTCTCTCTCTCTCACACATACACAGAAACACCCCTATGTTATAAAGAAAAATGTATAACATAATGAGATATAAAAAGATATATAAATATGATTTATTCATATAATAATTAATAAATAAGAAATGATTAATTAATTAATTAAGAAAACATAAAGAGATGTACCCTTTCATTTGAAAAGGAATGATAAGGCTTATATAAATCCCTACCAATGTAATTATAAACCATCCTATCTTTTATCAATATAAATCTTAGTATCAATTTATGGATAATAAGGAAAAATAAGAACTAACACTTTTGAATGCACTCCTAAACGACAAGGATGAAGAATTTGTAGAAGTCCATAAATAGTTGGAAAGTCAAGAATCCAAGATATGTCGACATCAACCATAGATGAAAGAACTCCAAGAGAACTACCACATTAAAGGCAACATGTTGGAAATTACAAAAAGAAATGATACACTAACAAGCAAGACTGAGAAGTATTTCGACTAAGAAACCATAATAAAAAACTAGTTACAAAGATCAAGAAGTTGAAAATTAGTCGAAAGACAAAACACTTTAATGAAGACTTTGAAGGGAAAAATCTAGAGAAGCAAGAAGAAAATCATGGCCGAAAAATCTTAATCAAGAACTAGAAGAAAAAATCGAAGGGTTAAAAGAGGAAAACACAAAGTCACAAGTAGAAAAAGTTCGAAAAGAGTTTGATTAATAACACTCTATTAGAGAATATATTATAGCAAATCCAAAATGAAGCTTCAAGACCTTCAGGAAAAAAATTAAAGGTAACAAACAAGAAGCTACTCCAGTGAAAAAACACACAACAAAAACTCCTTATTGACACCCAAACTATAAAAATAATTTTAAATTACCATGGGTCAAAATGAACATACACAATAGAGATATGATTTCAGAAGATAAAGAACAGAAAATGAACAAATTAAGCAGAAAACCAGAAATTTCATCCAACAAAGCGATAAACAAACAACTCCAATAAAGATATATTTCAGATAGACAAGTTCACAAAGCCATTAAAGTCACAAAGCCATTTTCAAAGCCAACTCCAATTGTTTTTCTGTTACACCATGCCATTAAAGTCACAAAGCCATTTTCAAATCTATTTTTTCTAGAAATTCATAAACATAAAAACATTCATAGATATCTAAATAACAATCAGTGCATTAACTCCCCAATACTGTCCAATATAACAAACCAAACTAAATGGACCAAACGGAGTGGATCACAATATAGGTACATCCTTAAACAGTGGGCAATTATGCATTAACTCTACATTTGATATAGAGGTAGAACAATCCTCCATCAACTACTAACATTCATCCTAAATCATATTTAATAAAATCTAATTTAATAAAGAAATGAAAAATGAAGTATCACTTCACATTGTGAAATTGTGCAGTAGGAGCGATATCGTTCTGTGAAGTGGGAGTGGGAACGTGAAGATTTTGCAGTACCGGATTTGGTATTTCCATGTGCAAAAATTGAGGTGCCTTTCCATACTGGTAGTGAATGGTAGGTATTAGCAAAGTCCGGGGTACATAATATGCTGCACCTGTAGAGGCGGCGTCTACCATGCATACAAAGTCACCATGAAGCCCGTTTTCTAGTATTTCACCATCTGAACTTGATAGCATTGTCTGATTTGGCAGAAGAGAAATATCATATAGATTCACCGGTCGTTCAGATAAATGTTGAGAGTTTTGTTGATCCTGCACTACAGAGGCTGTCATGTTGAGACTGGTTGCATCCATTTGCTGATCAACACTGTTGATTTTCTGTAACCAGCTTTTGGGCAGACGTTTAGTGGCAGAGGTCTCTGTTAGTTTGAGACGCTTTGAATGATTTCCAGTGAGACGAAATGATTCTGCCGAGAGAATCTTGTTGACATCATAGTTATTGATATCGAAATTTGTCATAGCGTTGCGCCCCCTGTAGTTAATGGAAGCAGTATCGTAGGCTGCAGCTGCTTCCTCTTCTGTATCTGTCAAAATCAATACCCACAATTCTCATTTCCTCAAACATTTCCAGATTACTATCCTAAATCAAGATATATTCTATCTGGCCATAGAATTAGAAATATCAAACACTTACTGAAACTCCCCAAATAATTGTTTTTGTTGTCGTCAACTTTTCCCATTCGTGCTTGCCATTTTCCTTGTAATCTTCAAAAGCAAGCATCAACAAAATTATTAATAGATATTACGTTCACTATGAATCTCCTGTAACGAATATAATCGTTTAATGGTTTTCTAAAATACCTAGTAACTCCACGGTACTTAGACGCGTCTCTCGAAAATGAGCTGCTTGTTCTGTAACAAAGACATATGAATCCTTAACCGTGTGTACATTTAAAAGATGCAATGCAAATTCTATAAAAGTTCAATGATGTAATGTTGCTGTTACCTCCTTATATGTTGCAGAACTTCTTCCTTAGTCATACCTTCCATCTCTTTGATCTCTTCTTCATACTCGCTAGGCTGTAAACAAAGTCCATATTAATCTTGGTTACAATGGTGGTTATGTTATGCTATCCTAACATTCTAACACAGCATTTCATTGCAATGTAGTTGCAGGGTTCCATAGGGATTTACGGCTTTCGATTGCAAACTCCAAAATTTCAATTTCATGTCAAACTATGAAGAAAATTAAATATAATGAAATACAAGAAGTCATACCTGAAAATTTGTTCGGGCAGTTAAACCCAAAAAATTCAGCGCTGCAAGATCATAAGCTCTAGCTGCCTTTTCTGCTGTATCATATCCACCTGATACAGAAAATATTTAATTAGATATCGATCTACAAAGTACAAAACTTGATTAACATTGTGTCCTATAGTCAATCAGGCTGTATATTGAATATTACTCACCCAAATAGACTGTAATATTGTACGCCATATGGTAAAGCCGAAGCGGTACATGTGCAAGAGACATAAGAGCAAATTGAGAATATGAAAAAAAAACACATTGATCACAGTCTTAAGTACTACCTTAAATGAAACACAAAATATGGAAAATGAAAGCGTGAAATGATAGTTTTAACAATAAAATTCACACGATGTACCTTGTTTGCCATTTGGTGTGACACCATGAACTTGAACTTTCCAGGTCCGGTCCCATAGATAGGCTTCGTGTCTCTGGCTACTTTTATTGCGACAACAACAATATCCATTAAAACACCATAAAGCATTAACAGGCCGGCTGACATAGAAACGTGAGAATGTAGCGAAACTAACAAACATAGAATTGACATGGTTAGAATTAACAAATTACTTTGTGACACCGCGAAACTTAAAGGTTGGATGGGACTGGGTATCAGTCTCCTTCTCTACTGTTAGATTTGCAGGTTCTGAACTGTCGGCAGTCCGCTTCTTGGGGTTTACAGAATTCATTTTTGCAGAAAATAGAACTGCAGCACTACAGTTTCAGTTAAAAAGAGACGTTTGGCTGCCTGTCACTGAAGAAGTCTAACGACAATTACAATGCAATCGAACTGATTGCAGAATTAAAATACGAAACGCAGACCTTCAAAGAGAGTTAAAGAATTAAAATACGAAACGCAGAACAGATTGCAGAATTAAAAAACGAAACGCAGAACTGATTGCTCTTGTTATTGGTTAAAGAAGACCTTCACAAAGAGTTCTTGACGATTTTTAGGGTTTGCGGAAATGGTATTATATAAGCAATGTCAATGTAGATATAGGAGGTAATAGAATAGAGGGGGGCACAATTTGTTTTCGTTTAAGCAAGTTGGGCGAAAGTGTCACATTATTGACCGTGAATTTCAATTTTGTGGCCCCCTTACGCGCGGTTTAAGTCGGCGGGATTATTTTTTTAATTTGTTTTAATAATATAAAGGCTTAAATTTACAAATTTTATCGTGAAGCTAGTGAAAATTTTATCATCTAAATTTAAATATTAAAATATTAATTTTAAAGAAATTGTTTAATAATATTTTTATAAGTTTATGTTATTTTAGGAAGATATTTGGTGATCATTAAGGGGACAAAGGCTTTGGGTCTTACCTCATTATCGTAGTGGACAAAAGCTTTGGGTCTTACGTCATTATCTTAGTGTAGCTTTTAGATTTAAAAGTAATTTTAGGTTTAATTATAGAACCAACAAATAATTTGTAGGAGTATTGAGACTTGAAAACCCTCGCCGAAATCATGAACATTTGGGTATATTGTGAGCCCATTGGATATAATAAAGAAGGGATGTTACACTTCATACACCAAAATATATGTTTATATGAATATTTTGAGGGCACTTCTAGATTCAATATGCTTAAAAGCTCTCATGATTATGAATGAATTTAATCGTTTTGTTATGAGAAACTCCTATTTAGATGTTGTAAGTCCCATGGTCATAGATACTTGGTTATGGATTTCCCATGTTATACACCATTTCAACTTTTAAAAAGGAGAGAAATAGGTCTTAAATTGATTCATACAAGTTGAAAATATGAACAAAATGAGGAAAAAGTCAACCCACTTATTTGCGATGAATGACATACATACTATCAATAGATTTGAAAATCTAGATGAGAATGAAATCCATCATGATAATCCCTAAGAAGAACTTGAAGGTCGATGGGTATCAAAGCAAAGAATCTAGATTCGACTCTATAAAATCTAAACAACCCCAAAAAACATTTAAAGGACAAAATCTCCACACCAATTAGTACTCAAACAAACAAGGAGACCAATATGGAGGAGTCTGAGGTTATGGGATCCAAATATCAAGAGATCATGCAATGAGGGTACTTATATATTCATAGAATAGTGTATGCATACAAGAGATAAGACACTCAATCTATTCTTGAAATACAAATCACATTGATACAAGAATAAAGGGGAAAAGCATGAAGCCTATAAAGATCATGAACATGAAACTTGATTGACCAATTTGGGAATCATAATATGGGTGCTTCGACTAATTTTTTCTTTAAAATGTCGAATGATGTGGCTCATTCGTTGGTCCATTCATATTTTTTATTTTCTTTTAGTAGTTCTTCTATTGGATATGTCATATGAGAATAATGTGAGATGAACTTTCTATAATGTCATGTATGTCTAAGTAAGATTCTCACTTGCTTAGGATTTACTCGTGGTTTGAGGTTGAGAATAAATTTATTTTTTGCGAAGTCGACTTTAATACCCTCCTCACATACGATATGTCCCAATAGGATTCCTATTGGGGTTGTAAAGATACACTTTTTGATATTGAGGGATAATTGTATTTGTCAAAATATTTGTAGCATGAGTCTTAGCCGTTTACAATGGTTTTTCAACATAGAATAAATCGTCCAATCGTCAAAATACACAACCATTATTTTATAGATATATTCCGGAAATCCTTTAACGACTATTCTAGAGAAAACAACTAGTGCATTATTAAGTCCAAAGGGCATGTATTTATACGCGAATGATCCAAATTCACATACAAATGTCATTTTATTTTGGTCTTCTTTAATGATAGGTACTTGATTATAACCTGAAAATCCGTTTGTGAATGAATAACACTCATTCACTGCAGCTTCATTAAGAATTTCATCTGCAAAAGGAGTCGAAAATGGGTTCGTGAGGGTTACTTTGTTTAGTTCTCGAAATTTGATGAAAATTCTTAGTCGTGTTAGGTAGTGTTTCTTCGGTTGAACGACCATTGGGATTGCCCATTCCTACTAATCTATAGGATATATGATTCCGGCTGCTAACATGTTGTCGATTTCCTTCTTTATTATTTCATTATATTTATGCACAAGTTTATATAGTCTTTTCTTTACAGGTTTTGCCTTGGGTTTTATGTCAATTTTCATTTCACCCATTTCTTGAACTAATCCTTTGAGATATTTATAGTTTCGAGAAAAAAAATCCTAAAATTATTTTCATAAGTTGACGATTTTTGTTGTTTGCTCTTCGTTCCAATAGTCGCCAACCTTTGCAATTTTAGGTCTATCATAATTTGATATATCAACTTCTTTTAACTTGAATTTTGCATCCATCCACTCTGGTGCTTTACTTTCATTAATCTGTCGACTGTCTTCTTTAAATTGTAAGAATGTTGGTGGGAAATCTATCATTGTCAATCGTTCAGGATCTTCTTTTTCTGTCGTTTCATTTTTAATACTCTTTTCAACTAATAGTTCTTCTTCAGCTAAGAATTTGAAGTCTTTAAGGAAATTTTCTTTTAGTTCATTCCATGTGAACGTTTTGCCTCTTTATTCTTCCATTATATACCATTTATTTGGTAAATCATCTAATTTATTCAGGAATAAGTGAGGTCAAACTTGCTCATATTTATAACCTAGTCTTCTCCATTCTTTTTCACATATAGAGATATGTTTCTCAAGGTCATGCCCTTGTGTAAAGACAGGTATATTTGATTGTAATATTATCTTTTCCCCTCCAAATCTTTTGATAAAGTAATTTGAAGCTATTGTCCATGTTTGTAGTCTCAACAGGTGGGTGTCCTACCATCGAGCAACTTTTCGAGTAAAGGTTTGGACCATACTTTGGAGTCAGCCTTGTTCACCTATATTTTTAGAGACTTGTTCCACATGAACTGCTGGTGATTCATGTTCTTTATATCTAAGTGGTGGTCGGCATGATGGTACATTATTTACTGGTGTTGGGGATGGATACTCTCTAATTTTTTGTTTAAATATTTTAGGAGTTGCAGTGATATAAAAAAATTGTTGGGTTTTCTTTTTAGGAATGGCCTGGTTAGTCCAACATTCCCTTGCTCATAATTTGCAATTTTCTAACTCCCAATCATATAATTCTGCATCTCGGTTTATAACCGATAGAATTAGGATTCCCTAGGTGAAGTTCTCCATATAAGTTAGGTTCGGTATAATATTTATTATTCTATATTTTGTATAACTACCAAACATCGACATATTTATCTATAGGTTCAATCCAAGGATCTCCTTGGGATGGATGAATTGGGACAATGAATTTTTTCCCATGCCCTTAATTTTAATTCTTTAATTATCTAATTATATAGATGTCTTCATTTTATGTCCCCATGGTTGACCTACTAAGGCCGGGAAAGAACTAGATCATTCTTTGGGGTTGATTATTTCGAAGTTGACTTTAGTTGAGATGCCCATAACAGTCGTGTTGAAAGTTTTCCAGACACCAATGGGTTCGTTACTCATTGATCTCATAATTTTAAATATCTTTCGGATTGGTTTAGTTGAGGTTTACCAAGTTGTTCTCATATGTCTCTGGTCATTATGTTTACCTGCGATCTGAAGTTCAGAACGATTTGTCGGACACGGTATCCTTCCCTTTCGAGATTGACTAATCGGTCAGCATCATGTTTATTTTTTTATTATTAAGGATACATATACGTTTTTTCGGTTTATATTTGCAAAAATAAGTTCTAAGATTATACATTAGATCAATTAGCTTTGCAACAGAATCATCATTATTTATTAGTTTAATTAGTTCGCTAGTAATATTTTGTTGAGATTCTTTATTTTCTTCATGTGCTGCTACTTCTTTGAATAGATTTGATGCATCATTATATATTTGTTTTCTTCATTGGGATTAAGATAATATTATTTACTTTTTATTTTGCTTATTTGTGGATTATCCGTGCTAATTTGTGTTCCTTGTCAAGAAACAATTTGTAAATTTTTAGTTTGAACAATATAACACTTTCAAACACTAAAAAAGACATTAACGTTCTTTTTATTATTTATTTTCTCAAGCATGGTGGGGAAATCCTCCAAAGAGTGATCACCTACACCACAACTTGTAGAACATTTCAAGTCATTTTGGTCCTTGTACGGAAACTCTACATGATGATGTCCTTCATTTAATCATGTGTAGAACTGGATGGGACGATGCGTTCTGATTTCTCGATTTCAGACATATCATCCTCGACCTTGAAATCCCCCACTTCATCTATAGTTGTTGTTTCGTCTCCCATATCTACGGCCATCATACCTTTGATAATTATTTCGATCATTCCGATCGTTATTTTTATTCCTTTCATTATTGTCAGCGGTGTTATTTTGTGTGACAACATTTGTTTGATAGACTGCTTGATAGTTCTGTTGGTTTTCAAGTTTAACTGACATTCTGTTGTCGAGTTACTTTTGACTTCGCATATTGCGCAAGAGAGAGCTTGTTCAGTTTTCATGTTATAATGGAAATCTTTCGTTGCATGTAAATCATGCTCCTGGAATATGTCAAAAAAGAACTTTGTTTGTACGAACCGTATGTCTTGTCGATGGTCATCATGTCGACAGTAGTCTTTTGTATGACCAGCCATTTTTCATTTAGTACACCAAACATTGTTCCCGATCACGTGTTTATTTCTGCATGCTTTCCATTTGTTCCTCAATACATCCGTCGACATGATTTATAGGGTAATCCTCATCCATTTCGATCTGCAACGCCTTATTCAATGCATATTCATACATGTTGAAGTTATCCAGCTGAATATGCATCCAAATTTTTTGTAGTAGTCCAACAACAGAGCCCTTAATTAGTGATTTATCGTCTATCTTGTATTCCAATTGGCTTAATAAATCTTTGAATATTTTATCATATTCTCGAACTGTTTCAATCGATTTCTGAGCTGTGGTATTCAACTTTTTAGCTGCAAGATGCTCTGCATTAGGTGTTTTAAAGAATGACATAAATTGTTGCTTTATTTGAGATTTTGTCGCATTCGATGTTTTCTCCGTATATGTCATATACAAAGTTAGTGCTTGCTTACAAAGAGCATCGACAAATTGTTCCATTTTACGTTCTTCAAAGGAAATGACATTTTCCTCCTATATCAACTCACATATGAACCAATGTCGTTTGGGGTCTTCATCTTCCCTATAAAGGGGAATATGAGCAATCATGTGTGCCATATTGTTAGCATTTTTGTATCCTTCTGTCGGTGGAGGTGTTAGTGCTGGTGATGGTGGGCCAATTCCTCTCACTGAATTCTTTTCGCAGCTTGTTTCGACGAAAGTTTTGGTTCAGTCAGTAATGTTTTTAGTTGGTTCACTTTCGACAAAAATACAATTTATGTCAACTGCCTTTGTAGATACCCAAGTAAAATTTTTCTCAAACTGAGGTACTCTTACTGGTGATACCGACTGATCTAATGAGTTGTATGATACTGGAATTAGATTGGGGGTGCTCCTCCATGTTCTTAGTAAAGTAGGTGAAAACTACAATTGGACGAATAGGGTTGAAAAGTAACCTAATTCCTTTCTCGCAGTTGATGAATTAAAAGATGGTCGACATTATTTCCTTCACCTTCTAGTCAGATCCATACACCTACTTGGAAAACTTGTAGTTTGAGATCTTCTTAAACAATATCTTGCACCTGGGAACTTTGAATAATATTTGACAGTGAATGTGGCATTATATTATGCGGTATGGTTACTTGGAGAGCTCTTCCCCACTCTATCCACAAGTCTTCTTCCATCGGTGACACATATTCATCAACGCCCTCTTCTTGTCATTCATGACCCGAATTTCATGGATTTCCTTCTGGTTTTGTCACTCCATTCATCATTATTTCTTGCTAGAGTACAACAACTTGCTCTTTAATTTCTTCCCACCTCTTTCTCCTCTTTTCCTGTTCTATTTTCTGTATATCTGGAGTGCTTTTGTGCATGACTATCCTATTATTTTCCCTTTTTCTTTTACTTTTCATTGCTAGCCCCGATGTTTTCTTCATTGATCAACTATTCTTCCTCTACTTTACTCAGACATGACCAGCTAGCCCCCCATTGCCAACCCAAAATATTTCTAAAAATATAGGGTGGAACTGGTTATTTGTTTAGGTAGTAATCCCACTCTCTTTCTTGGATGAGTTTCTCTCACTCTTTTTTCTTGGCCTCCCAGTTTTTGTTTCTTGGTGGTGTTATCAATAGTGGATGAGGTTCGACAATTTGATCCGCACCTTTGTCAATCAAGAATCTAAACAAAAGTGTCAGCAACAAACAAAGGAATTTTTTACTAAATGAAGGACGGCCTCGACAAACTTTTCATGTGTTTTAGAGAAAAAATTGTCCTTTGCTTGAGAAATAGTTTGCTTGTTTCTTCTTGCATAATTCTGCAGGTATTTCGCTATTTTATGCTCACACCAGTTCTTAATCTCCTGCACTGGTATCATCGGGTCAAGGTAATTTTCCTCTAATACATGTACCATCAAAAAGAGAACCAATTTTGTAATCACTGATATTACAAGGTTAGTAATGATACTTATACCGATTCATATAACAATTATATAGACAAGGGACAAGGAATGGTAGACATAATAACAACTTATATTAATAAAAGAACACATGTGGGTTCATATAAGAAACTGAACCAAGTATCTATTTGGCTCTACAACCTATATATGATTTACAAAAAAGTTAAAAGAACTACCCATCAGTTCAACCAACTGACCTGACCTATGAGGTCGACATAATCTACAATTAGTCGACTGAAGGATCTAGTTGGCTTGGCCGACTAGGCTCCTCCAACAGATACACACTACATGATTACATGTGTTACCACACTAATTCATGCAGACCTAACTCAATAGGGATTACAGCAAACCTAGGGAATTCAACATGCCTATGAAAAATATTTACAACTTGGACAAAAAACTCTAGGGTGTTAGGTACAATCGATCATGCGCGCCCTACAACATATGTACTCAATCTATCAAAATCAATGCATGATTGGTGTCATTATTTTCCTCAAACTTAGTTGTTGATCATTCTGAAGATATAATTTACAACCAACCAAAATGACTAACACCTTCACTTCTAACCAACAAAGTTATGGCATCTAGTAGGAAGACAATCTTTTAAGTGTTATTGGTTGGTCACATGCATAAGTTAGAACAACTACATTTTCCTTCTTGCATTATGCTTTCATCTTGTTCGATCCTTAGGTATGGATGGTGTATCGATTATTGTGAGTGGAACACGATCATGGTAGAAATATGAAAGGATTCTTATTAGGGGCAAGAGTAGAGGAGTTCTTTATAGAAATGAATCAGTGCCTACAAATCAATCAAATTGGACTTCCATGTACGATTGTCTCTTATTACCACTACATCAAAATATGTTTGTCAAGATAACTTAATTGAAAAAAATATTTTGCAAACCCTCACATTTGAGTCAAATTTCCACACATATGTTCACTGAAAGATTGAATCAGAGAATCAATAAAACTTCATGTAATTATGAGGAGAAATATCACACACACACTACTACTACAAAAACAATCCCCTCTCAATTACGATACTCTACACATACAACGAACATAGATTTTGCTCATATTTCATTTCCTTGGGACCTCCCATGAGGAATTCAAGCTTAGTCTCACTCTGATACCAAATTAAAATATTGTAGAATAAACATTGTAGCACACAGAGCTCTCTTCGATGATTTATTCATAAACAATGCTACATATTTATACATGGGATTTTTATCTCAACCACAATAAATAAATTCTTAAGGGGATATCTCAACCACAAACTTTAAATATAGGAAACATGTTGGTGAGAATATCTCACTCTCAACTATTTAACCACCCATATAACCTCTCCTTAATCAATATGTTAGGATAAACATTATTCATAACATTCAAATGCATAGGTTTTCTTATGTTTCAAATGGTTTCAATATTGTAAATGTTCATGTGTTGTAAGGAATTTGGATTTTCTGCAAAATAGTGGCTCTATTAGCATTGAATTGGTTATGTAGGAAGATCTAATCTTATTTATTTTCGTATTTAGGTTTGGAAAAATTAAGAGTCCACCATAACTTGTAATATATATGTTTCAAAAAGGTTATTATTTTTTAAGAAATATTTGGGATAAGCACAAGCTAGAACATGGAAAACATAGTCTAATATTTCACGAGTTTCAATTGATATGTTTGAATTGTTTTTCAAATTGATTAATCTCATAAACTTCATAACACAAACAATTGTACCATTTTTGTTGTTGTTTGTATCTCTTTTCTTTCAAGGTAAAGTGTTGTACCATTATTGTTTTTTTTGTCGTTTGTGTTTCTTTCCTTCCAAGGTAAAGTGATGGATGTACTCGTTTTTAATTGTTTTTTTGCCTATTTTCCTAGTGGAAATATGTCTAGGGAAAAAAAAATTTCCCTTATATGAAGCTGTTAGGGTTTTTGCCTACTAACTATAATTCCTCAAAGGTGGATCCCCACTTGGATCACTGAGATGACTCCACGTTGAATCTGGATGAACAGGTGGATTTATCTGTAGTTACTCCTCATCTCTATTTCTCAAAAAGTGGAATTAGATCGTACATAAGACAAAGGGTGGTTTTCATAAGACAAGGTTAGAAGAAGATTTGGGGAAATGTATTAATGCTCTTGATTCTTACGTGTGCGAATTAGATAGAGGAAAACCACTATTTGTCTGTCAAAATATTGATTACAATTCCTTCTTTTCTTCCAAATGCGGTGGTTTGGAAAAATCTAGGAGTTTTGAAAGGTCTAGAGTGAGACCCGAGGTGCATAACTGGGATAATGGTGGTTCTTCATTGTTCGCTACTGACTATAGTCATTTATAAAACACTTTGCAGCAGAGGGTGAATGATTTTGGAACTAAGCAAAAACATTTTGAAACTGCGGGGTTTACCTCTAGATCAGAGTTGGAGAAGTTCCCCCTACCTATAGGGTTTCTAGTCTTACGACCCGAGAAAATAGAAAGTCTAAAGCTGTAAAAGTCAGGAGGGATTATAAGAGTTTATAAATTGGAAGAAATTTCACCCTACAGTTATTGGAAAGCCTTAGCAAATGTGTAGTTGTGGGTCGGTTGGAGTATGTTAGGATGAACCATTTGGAGAGGATTGAATGGGAATGTACAAATTGGAAATGTTGGTTGTGGAGCCTGATCTTCCAGATCCAGATATATTATTCAATCGTGTTTTTACCCCAGGTGTACTATACACTCATTGCCCATGCTTTGGTATTTAGTATTTTCCCATGTTATTTCCCATATAAAAGAAAAGCATTGTAATATGGCTGTGTGTGGTATTGTATTGTATTGTAGCATTGTAAACAATATATGTGATTGTGTGAGAGAAAATGTGAGAGCGAGAAGAGGAAGTGCAATGGTATTGTTGTAGGTTGTATCCCTTCACCTTTTTGGATGGTAATAAAATGACTGGCAATTTCTGTGTGGACGTAGCCCATCGTTTGGGTGAACCACATTATATTTGTGTCTCTTTGTAATGTGTTTAATGTGTTTTGCATCTTGTTTAATTATTTAACTGTATAACTATTATTTCTTTGCGGTCCTATTTTCTAACAATTGGTATCAAAGACAAAAGGTCTATTTGGCTGGTAAACTTGTAGGAAAGAAGGGTTCCTGGTTCAAGTGGGAGCAATGGTGGAAGAGGGAACGTTTAAGGTCGAGAAATTTAATGGCCAAAATTATCGGTTATGGAAGATGAAAATGGAGGACTATCTGTACTAGAAGGATCTTGTTGGGCCCAGAAATGGCCCCTTTTTTACCATCCTTATCCACCTCTTTTTGCCTCATCCTACCCTATTCTGCATGCTAAATAGGCGTTTTTCCCTCACTCTGCCCCTCAAGTCACAAAGGTATGGTTAATAATTGTCTTATTTTATTAATTCTTAGGATTGTGGTAATCAAGGCTCTATGTCTTAAGATATGCTAACATATGATGGTTTATAAAGGTATTTCGAGATATAGCGAATGTAGGTATAGCGGTCTGAACATGCTAAGGGAAGGATGGACATTCATTGCTAAAGTTGATCGTCATACATCCCACCGTTTCCCAAAGAACGTAGCCCCAATGTATCATTCCATGTAAGCTCTACAAGGGTAGCTGCAACAGATTGTGTTAGATTTGGAGGCGACAGTGTGCCACTACTCAAAAGTACATGTGATTTGCAGAATACCTGCTCAATCAATTAGGATCATTATTTCTGGGTCAATTAACAGCTGCCCTATATTTTCTATTCTCATCCTGCATGGCTGTAACAATTATTCTAATTGAGGCAGCCTAAAGATCAGAGATCTTCATGGCTGCCCAATAATAGGGACATGATGTTATGATTGAAATTGTATAAATATGGGGAGCTATTATGAGCCGGGGGTTGAACCCTTAACCAAATTATTGTATTAGCTGTGACTGAGGTTGTGTGATTCATCTGCCCTATTTAATACAAGGAGTTACTTCAGATATCAGTATTTTAATGTGCGTTACTTCCAACATCTTTGTCTGAAGTATGGGCCCGCCTTCCCACAGGGATTGCTGAGTTAAATTAGGAAATTATAATTATTATGTCGTGTGATGTTGTGATAATTTCATTTCCTCATAGTAAGCTGCAACAGTTGTTGATTTACAGTGTGTTATTAATTGCATCCCTTGAAAAGTTGCAATGGTATGGTGTGATAGTCGACTGTATAGGTAATTGTTCCTTATGAAACTGTGTGGTACCTGTAACATCCTTGTTCATCCCTAGATCTTCCAATTGTTGTTTCTATAGATTCTTACAGTTTGTTCCTTTCCTTTTGAAGTTGCAGAATTCCATTCCTGTATTATGAATTTCTAGAATAGCTGAACTCAATTCATGTTTGTTGGACTTCTAGAATAATTAGATCAAGATAGTTGGGTGAATCATTAGATGGTTTGGTAAATAGGATTTTGCTTTTCTGCAAAAGTAATCTAGATGTGATTTCTCAAATCTTTCAATTCTAGATCAAGAATAGTAAAAGGTAATTGTGACTGTATTCTTTAGAGAGTAAACTAGATTGAGTGGATCTTTGGGATGAGCATAGCTGAGCAAAGAATAGGATTGTTTACTTACAACAAATCAGTGTTTAAGCATATATAGTGCATGTTATCCTTGAAATAAAAGACTTCCTTGGGTTGACAATAAATATTGAACACTCTGTATGTTAGCTATAATTAACTTGCATATCAGGTACCCAACATTTTGGCGTCGTTGTTGGGGAGGATAATTATTAAACACTATCATAGTTGCATCCTGTAATTGTTTCTATTCAGTCTTCTTCAGTTTTTTGTTGGAATGATTTGGGTTGCATGAATAGAAGAAGGGTAAAGCGTGACCATCTTACAAATCCCAGAACCCCACAAAACACTAACATTGCAGGTGGTTGAGGTCGTGGGAGAGGTCCAGAATTGGGGAGAAGAACATTCATTGACGATATGGTTGATAGAACCAATTCTTCTACCAGGGCCCACTATCAAGAAACACCTATCAGAAGAAGCCCCACCAATATTGGAGTGCCAGCGTCAAGTTCTATAGTGGAGAACACACGAGCATCTGCAACACCCTCGAATATCCTTGCAAACGAGGACAGAGTTAGTACTGCAGGATCTGTTGATTGAGATATGATCTATCACATTAATGGGAAGGTTGTAACTGAGGACGATTGGACACAGTTCCATCAGAAATTTGTTGATCAATGGAAGAATGAAGAGGAGAAAACAGAGGAAGATATGAGTAATAGACACGAATCCGAAGAGGAAGAGGCAATGGGAGAAAATCATCATCATGAAGGTAATTCCCTGCCTGAAGGGATGGTGGCTACACTTCAGTTCCCAATTCAACAACTAGAAGGGACAACCCCTATGAAAAATATATTGCCATCGATGTTTCCTTTATTTTATGGAAAAGCGACAGAGGATCCAAATGAATTTCTTTTTTACTTTGATATCCTCTGTTGCAGCTATGATTACACCACCATCACGTAGAAGCTGAAACTCTTCCCTGCCACTCTGAAGAACAATGCATTACGTTGGTTTATGAGCCCAGGAGGCGAAGCTGTCACTAATTGGGACATGATGAAATAGGTGTTCCAGGAGAAATATCAAGAGTATTGCAATACCAAGGACAAGAGAGAAGAGCTGTTTAAAATGCTCCAGAAGGATGATGAAAGTCTGGAAGATTTCATTGAGAGGATTTTATATAATGTGCAGAGAGCTAGACAGACTAATATGCAGTTAGATGTGCTCAAAATAATCCTAGTTCACGAGATTATGGATGATTGCCTAGATATGTTAAAATTGTTAGGAAAGGGGGATATCTCCAAGGAGTCTTTCGAGAAAATTCTGGAACTGTGTAAAAAGTACTCTAGGGGGATCTTCTAGGAATAATAGGCGGGTCAAACGGGACAAATTAGAATGTGATCTCTTCAACAGAACTCAGAATTCATCTAATGGAGGAGCCACCCATGCAAGGATAGGAAACCTCCTGTAGCTAGGGTTTTCACCCTAGGTTGTGCTGATGAGCACCTACTAAGGAATCTGGATTCCTTAGTAGCAGTTCAATAATGCAAATAAAGAGACTGAAATAAAAACTAAGTTAAAGCAGTAAAAGTAAAGAACAATAAGCAAAACTGTAAATAAATGAATAATGATGTTTTTGATTAAGATTACCTCCAATGAGGAGGTTGGTGGAGTCCGTTGCGCTGGTCCGATGTCGGTGGCTTCGAGCTCCAAGCTGCTCCTTCTCCTTCTCCGATGGTGGAAAAAAGGCCAAAAGGGTTCTCAATGATGAAAATAGCTTGATGGTAAGCTAGGGTTTCACGAGATGTTTTGGCAGAGTAAGGGTGCTATGACTGTGGATGTGAAATGAGGGGGCTTCACCACTTATTTATAGTTTTTGAGTGGTGGAGTGCTTGCCCATGGTTTTTGGAAACCATGTGGTTTAGGGCAGCTTGTTTAGGGTTTTTGCTGTTTTAGGGTTTTCCTCCTTTTTTCTCATTATTTTTATTCCTTTTCTCCCTTTTTGGGGATTTTTGCTATTTTTAAAGGAATTTTGGTTATTTTTGGAGGAAAAAGGGGTTTTTTGGCCTTTTGGAGGCATTTTAGGCCTTTTGGAGGCATTTTAAGCCTTTTGGAGGCTTTTTAGTGGGATTTTATGGGAAATATGGTAGGCAAATGGACAAATGAGCCATGTAGTGAGGTAGATGAGGTAGTTAACCATTTTTAGGTGTTAACAGATTGCCCCCTGATGTGCAAGGGCATGAGCTCATCGTATGGCCGATGGACATCATGAGTCATATTTGGTTTGTGTTGGGGTGTGGAGAAGAGAAGGAAGCAACTGAAGTCCGGGACACCGATCTCGAACCACCTGCAAGGACTGAAAAGTACATAACCTCAATAATGGATGAGGGATCATCTGATAATATGGACGAGGCGGGCATCCCCGTGCTCGTATCAGAATATAACATAGCAATATAAATGGTCCTCAAAGACTGGATGAGGAAAGATCTCAATAGATAGACGAGGCGGGCATACCCATGCTCGTATCAAGATACATGAAAATAACTGTGAGCCCCGAAAGGAGGGACCTGTAGGATACATAGGAACTGCTGTACATATATCATAAGTGTCCAGAGGGGACACAAATCTGGAACATATTGCTGAGCTAACTATATCTGAGTGGAACAACTGAAACACTGGAATAATAGCAGTGCTACTGAAGGTGGTACCAAAGCACTGGTGATTTACCGGATCAGAGTGACGGGGGTCATGCTCACACTGGTATACTGAACTGGAACTGAACTGGGTACTCAAGGAAGCATAGGATGGCTTCCGAATACAATCACCAACGCAGCCCGGACATCCACGGGAACATATAACTGGGTGTTCCGAAGTGACTCACCAATATGCTAGAGTCGGGGGGAAATCCGGGGTCTTCGACACAAAATGGAAGGTATATATATCCTGCGCGATTCTCAATGATGTGAATAAGGTGCTGAAGTCGAACATGTGAGAAACAAGCATTCGGAGAGGCAATAATGATTCCTCCCCAAAATGGTCCGTAGGCACTCACCACAGATGGTGATGGGTCCAAGGCGCAGGAGCCTCTAGGTCTATCCTCTGGAATAGAGGAGTTGTCGTCGACAGAGGGAGACCTGCAACTATCAAGGCAATGATGTTTCCTTGACAGGAGCGCGAGGTGCAAAACCGAACTGTGATAGTACTAATGGGAAGAGTGATAAACTGGTGGGACTACCTGGGCAAGTGGAGTGGGTGGACTCAAACTTCCTTTGTTCAGAGTATGATGGCTGGGATGATCGGGAAACACATGAAACTGATTGGGGGTAAAGGGATCATAGCTGTAAGGGATCTCGGCAGTTCACTGGGCTGAGGGAGACTCAAGCTGTGGTAACATGGTAGGAGACTGCAGAATACTCTGAACAAAGGCGACCCGATTGGAGGTGCTGCCAATTGGGTTGATCATAGCGCCAAGAGGCGCGGGGGGACTTCGTCATGGGTTGGTGAACTAGAGGAAGTGGGGATATAAAATGGTACTGTCATGTGGATTTTGCGAGCTCATGACAGTTCGCGCTCGTGGTTGCTTTCAAGTTTAAGGAGTCTGAAAGCAAATAAGAAGACTCTGGATGGAATGAAGTGGCACTGTCATGTGGATTTTGCGAGCCCATGACAGTTCATGCTCGTGGTTGCTTTCAATTTTAAGGAGTCTGAAAGCAAATAAGAAGACTCTGGATGGAATGAAGTGGCACTGTCATGTGGATTTTGCGAGCCCATGACAGTTCATGCTCGTGGTTGCTTTCAATTTTAAGGAGTCTGAAAGCAAATAAGAAGACTCTGAAAGAATGAAATGGCTCTGTCATGTGGATTTTGCGAGCCCATGACAGTTAATGCTCGTGGTTGCTTTCATGTTTAAGGAGTATGAAAGAAAATAAGAAGACTTTGTATTTGGAATGGTCAAGCAAGGAGGAAGTGTTCACTGTTGGGGGCATTTATGATGATCAGAGCTGAGGGTGGGGGGAACACTGGTGGTCCTCCTTGCCGGGTGGATGGATGGTGGCAAAACAACGAGACTTTTGCAGTATGACAGGAGTGAATGGCTCATGTAAAAAGGGTAGAAAGATCAAACTGTGGCCGATGTGGCGTGCTAATCAAGGCAACTATGAGGGTCTAAAATGTTGGGCACGTGGATGCCCCTTGTGTATTTTATATGATGCGACATGATGTATGTATGATTATGGTAAATAAGGTGAAAAACAAAAAGGAGAGCAAACTGTACAAGGCGGACCAATGAGGGCGCTGTCTGCGAAGTTGCTCAATCTCCTGCTTTGACAGCTGGGAGTTTGGAGGGATGAATGGGACGCTGTTTCTGACGGACGGGGGGTACATCAGGCCATGTGTCGATGTGGTGTTCTATAATGGCAGGGTCAAGGCCAGGCATTTCAGTATAGGACCAGGCAAAGACATCACGGAATTCTTTGAAGAGTGCTTTGTACTCGTCAACCTCCTGCTCAGTGCAAGATTCTCCTAAAGCGATGAGTTCAGGGGTGCCCCCGGTGGCAGCAAGATCGACTTGGATAACAGGTGATATGTTGGCCATGTTACCTTCTTTGAAGGCGTCAGGAGCAGGAATAGGGTCCTTGAACCAGTCGACCTTTGGGGGAAGGAATTCTTTGGATTCTACTGCGAATTGGGGAGCAGTGGTAGAAGGTGGCTCATCTGGGAGAAAGTATGAACGGTGATGCATGTCATCCCAGGGGTAATCTGGGGCGGTGAGAGCCTCAAGAATTTCTTCATCGCTGTAGAATGTTCGTATTGTGAGATCGGTTGCCGAAGGGGTGGTGACGGAAGAAAACATATAAATGTTCTCGAATTCTTCTGAAGCAGAAGATTTCGGGGGGTGGATCTCAACAATGGGGAGTTGAGATGTCTCGGGATCCAGGTCTGAGGGGAGGATCTCGTGAATGGTGAGGTTTTCTGTCTCCAACACCGGAGTGTTCAGATTGAGGAGAGCTAGCCTGAAATCGGGGATGTCGGGACAGTGATGGGAGTAATGCCCGTAAACATCGCATAAAGCACATGGTTGGTTGGTGCGTAGGGAATTGTCGCGAGGCGTAGGGGTTGACTCTAGATGGACCACCGGGATGGTGGGGTCGTCGTCAAGCGGATGCATGTATTCCTTTAATGCTGGTAAATGAGGACAA
>LPNX010131023.1:0-12786 GCA_001517045.1 Pseudotsuga menziesii
TGTTTTTTTACTGCAAGTCAAAATTCACATGGCATATATGCGTTTTGAGGGCTTCAATCTAGCACATGAGTAAAAAATCAGGTTTTCATCGCCAAATTTGTCCAAAAAGTGTTACCCATCTTCATGGAATCACCCCTAACCATCACTAGGATTTATAAAAATAAATAAAAAAATCTATACAACTAATGTTGTTGATAAATTGTCCAAAATAAATCAATCATGTCAAAGTCAAGCATTTAGAACAACTTATTAATGAGATGTTGAAATTTCTTTTTTATTTCTTTATTGTGAATTATTTTAGGTTGAATAAATAATTGAATCTAACAAG
Organism: Pseudotsuga menziesii; assembly: GCA_001517045.1. Lineage (NCBI taxonomy): Eukaryota > Viridiplantae > Streptophyta > Pinopsida > Pinales > Pinaceae > Pseudotsuga > Pseudotsuga menziesii. Next base: position 329 of record LPNX010131023.1, read on the forward strand.
AAATGCCCATCTCCTTATTAGTGATCTTATTGTAAATGTTAAAACATCTCTAGCATAAAATATTTAACTAGATATCTATATTTTATATACATGCATTATTCAATGCATAAGATGCATCTTTTGATATGGACATGATTTCATCTTCTAAGTAGATATATCTACTCTCTATATGCAATATCTAATTGATGCTTGAGATGGACATGATTTCAACTTCATTCTTAGTGTTATTGATAATATAGGACTCTAAGGTGTCATTCTCAATGTTTAAAAGAATAAAATGGAAGAAATAATCTAAAAGATACAACAAAAATGTCATATTTGCATATTGAGAATTGGAACCTAATTGTATCAACATTAGCTCTTGAAACTCTAATAATACTAAACTTATATGTATCAGCTGAATATTATTAAATATTAAGATAATTATATCTATGTATAGGGTGTTGAATATTATTTAATTTAATATGTAACGATAAGTGCAAAATTTTCTAATATATAGAAAAAATTATATAAATAAATTAGAAAGTGAAATAAGTTATATTAAATACATATTCTATTTATCACCACTATATAAAAATATTACAAATGCCATAGGTCACCATGTACATCATGCCTTAAATAAATTGACATAATTATTTTTTATTCCACTAACAACCATAGGTCATCATGCACATTATGCCTTTAATTGCAAATATCATATCAAATCCAAAATTTTATTTATTTTGTTTTCAATGACAATATCATTTCTTTAATTTTTTTTTTAAATAAAATTTTACATTACAATCTATTCTTGTTATTTAGGAGTACATGAAAATCAACAATAAACTTCATTTAAACTGCTATATTATTTATTATAAAAATGCATTTTATTTATTATAAAAAATATATTTAACTAACTAAAAACATAATGTTAATATATTTATTTATATTACTATAAATAAAAATATTTTTAAAAACAAACAAAAATATTTTGAAATATATATATATATATTTAAAAAAATTAAAACAAATGACATTTTAATTAATTTTTATTGTTTAAAACTATATTAATGGAATGCTACATGAAAATGATATGATATGACCTCTAAAATAAATAAAGAAATACATATTTAAAAAACAAAAACCAAGTCAAATTCTTGCCGTGCTAGCGACTCACAAAAGAAAGTGAGTGTAGTTTCCTGCAAATGGGAAGGTTTGATTTGAATTCGAAATAATTAATGGAGGAGATTCTCATGCTGCAGAGAAGGATCTTCGAGACAGCAGCCGGATCCACTGGGACTTCGCTCTAAATGGGATTATGGGAACGGGGAACCAGGACTCAACGAGCACGGTGAGAGTGCCGAAACAACACCGGAGAAGATTGATTAGACATCTCGGGAGGGCGGAGGGTACTATCCATCATCCATGCCATGGCTTAATGAGCGTGAATGTACATGCTCAATAAGGTCAGCCTAGGGAAGATGGAAAATAGATGTGCTAAAAAGGGTCTCAGGGTATCGAAAAACTATCACATTGTCAACTTATCAATCTAAAAGGAAGTGATCGTGAAACCATCAATGAGTGATCTTATTCATGTTATATTTATGTTGCAACTAAGGTACATTTCAGCCAATTTGATAAGTATTATGTGTTATGTAACATTTTTTTATTTGGGATATTGTTGAGAATAAGAAGAACATTCTGTGGAGCACTCAGTTACTGTGTAGAATCTATAATGTATTGGGTCTATTTAACAAGAATATGTAATGGATTGGGATTATTTTAGCATGAATTTGATTTTTTAAGTTTAGTGTTTTCCATAAATGTAATTTCCTGAATGGATGACTTTTATTAATTTTCTTATTCCAAGCAAGAGTATAGCTAGCTGGGAAGAAATGATCATCGACTTAGGAACAACGATCACCATTCTCTTTGCTCCTGCTTATACGCTCCCAAAGACGCTTTTTGGGAGTAGATCCCTAATATGTAGGTAATATCTGACAATGAGTTCGATACTTGTTACGACATGTCGTCTGCTTCAGTGGATGTCCCGAGCATAACATTCCACTTGGATTGTAACGCCGACCTGGTTTTTCCAGAGGAAGATATTCTATAATAGGATACATGGGGGCTAATTTGCTTGTCCTTCTTTATATTAGCATATTTTTTTTTATATTCTCAATTAAAAAATGTGTTGGGCTTGCTTGATTAAGCTATTGATTCTCCTACAACAATACTTTATCGGTATCCTGTGTTATAGCTGCAACCTGCTTTCTCTGGCATGATTTTACATTATCGAGATTCTATGTTTTAGCTGAAACTTGCTTTCTCTCGCATAATTTTGAAAATAATGAGTTGTCCTTGCATGAAATGTCAAGGATAGTAGCAATCATGTGGTTCCAATTGTAGTTTAGAGTAATTTTCCTGAAATCAAATCAGATCAACACTCGATGGGTGATTGTTTTGGTTTTCTACACATGTTTATTATAAATAATTATTTATGCCTATGTCATAATCAATACAAATGGACATGGTTCAAAAATTTATGAAGTGCCACTTGTTTACTGAATATAAGGGTTTTGGAACATTGAGTAAAAATTCTATATTATAAAGACAAAGATGCATTTTGGAGATGACTAAAATATGGTTTAGGATTTTTACTTTGATGTTACAAAGGCAAAGATGTGTTTATAAACTAGTAGAACACAATTGAAAGATTGAAAAGGTATAGTGACAAGAGAATTTATTTTTTAAATTTTAAAATAAGTTATAATTTTCATTAAAGTTAACCATTTTTTATAGTTTTAAAAGAAGTACTACAAATTCCATAAAGTACTATGAACTTGTATATAATATTATAAAATGTGTTTTGAAAATTGAATGTATATGACAAGCATCCCTTGCTTTGCTTAGGGATTGTCCTTTATCATTTGTATTGCCACTTAGATATTTATTCTATTAAAGTTCATTATCTTAATTCTTAAGAGATTCATTATCATGACTCCTAAGAGAAAGAAGGGCCATGGCAATGGTCATGGAAAATTATTAAAATTCAATTACACTAAGAGTTATTATAAAAACATTATTTATTATTAATTAGATGTTTTATATATAATATGTTTTGGATTATATATGTAATTGGTGATGAAAGAATTGAATTACTTATAAATTACTATGAAAAAATTATTGATAAGTTAGTTGATCATTACAAGTATGTAATGTTTTAAGGAATTTTATAAAAATGAAACATAGGGTTGTTTTATTTGAGTAAAATGTAAAGTTTAGATTTTGTTTTACTCAGAAATGGAAAGTCCACAAGCTTGAATGGATTCCCATATGAAATTTATAGGACTATATAGAGAAAATTTGCCTCTATGTCACATAAACATTATTTATCTTAGATTTTAAACAAAACAAAAACTCGTAAGTTTGAATATTCCATGGTCAATCGCTGATCATCTTTTTGAGTAATTTAGATGAAATTAAAGAGGGGTGAGGAACTTGGGTTATTTTTCTCACTTTGAATATTCAAATGATATGGTTATTAAAATATGACAATTCTTGGAATTTGAATGATTTTTTATGTGAATTCTATAAAGTAGTAATATTCTTGGTCAATGTGGTTTTAAATATTAGATTTAACATTATTAAATGGTTTTAAATAGGGTGATAGTATAACTTTGTTGTGTGCAAAAATAATTTAATGAAATATTGTTATTTAAAATTGTATTAAAATAGTTTTGATTTTTAAATAAATTTTTATAATTTTTGGAATAAAAAATGTTAAATTTAATTATTTTAAGAATTGAAAAGCTATAAATATAATATCACAAACTTAAGCATATTATATGAGGTTTGCAAATGAGCGAAGGGCCATGTGATTCTATGGAGTGAAGAAAGTGATATTTTGATTTATTTGAAATATTTGTGACTATTATGAATGAGTATTTACGATGACAATTATTGTAAGAATAAAAATTTACCATGAGAGTATTATTTATTGGAGAATAGGAATAAGTATGCCACCTAGAAAAAGAAATCAAAGAAAACATAAAGTTCTTGAATATGTGGACATCAAAGATATGGGACATCAAAATATTCAATAACGTGAAGATATGAAAAGGAGAAATAAATAATTAGAAATCATAATTTAGAGAGACTATATCATAATTAAAATTAGAACTTGAATCAAAATAAAACAAGATATTTAAGAGAGAGACCCAAGTGTGCAATTGATCAAATTTTTGAAAGAAAGAAATATTTCTACAGTTGAAATTTGAAACGGTGATGTTACCATGGAAGATAAAAAATTAATTGATTGGATATAAGTAAAAGTGTGTTTTCAATATGACAATATGAAAGCACCCAAGGTGGTCCTATAATTTGAGCCAAAGGGAGACATCAATGCGCAAATACATAATATAGTTCCTTAGATTGTGAATCAATAGGAACCCAAAATCTAAAATGTTGCACCCAATGTAGTGACCTAAAATTTCACATTCAAATTGAAATAAGCAACCATTAATTTCTTATTATAGATCAAGCATATCAAAGAATTGAAGAAACTTTGAGTAGAAGACAACAAAATGTTAAAGGAAGAGGAGGCCAAAGGTAGAGAAAGATTTGAAAGAAGTTCAACAAACAATTAAAACAAATATGAAGCAAACAATAGTGGTGAAAACTAAAAATCATGAATGGTAATTGCAAAGGCAAAGTAGGAAGGTATTTCCCTACATGTTACAAAGGTGATATCAATGACATGAGATGACATAATGCCTTGAGAATCAAAATGACAGAAGAAATAATGAAGTAAGGGTACAGGTAGCTCATGTAGAGTAGTCTTTTGATGTTTGAAAAACATTACAAAGATTCAATATGTACACAAAAAAATGCAAGTTCAAAAAGTTGTTCCACAAACCAAAGAACAAAATTGTTGAAAAACTAGAGAATAGAATGAACATGTTTAAGACAATAAGTATAATACCTGAAAACATGGTATGTATAAAATTGATACAAAAATTGAATTTGAAATTAATTTGAAAAGTTGAATGTGAAAGGAAATATACACAACCAACAATTGATTTAGTCAAATGACTTATTCCTAGTCTTAATTGGATTTTTAATAAGGTTAAGGAACATTTCCATGAGGTTTGATAGTATAAGATGGAAGTTAACTCAATTGGGTATTATTTTACACTATCCAGCCTCATAGAAATGTGGATTAACCATATTTTTAAAGTCTAATTTAGACTAGGAATAAGTCCAAATTTAATAAAATCAGGGTTCAATGTTGTTTAATTGTCTAAAATGATTCCATCACAAATAAAATTTAAAATTTGATAAGAACTTACTAAGAGCATGTTGAAATTGCATTTTGATTTGCTTATTGTGAATGATTTCATGCTCAATATAAAATAAGAAACTAAGAAGCAAAGTTTATTTTACTATTAATATTAGAATTTTGAATATTTGGACTAGGGATATCAAATCACTATGGTAAAATGTACAAATATTAACAAAATTAATATTTACTTTATCTCAACTAGTGATATTAAATAACAAATATGCAGGGTTCCAACCAAAACATTTCAGTCTTCTTGGAAAATTTATAGGTATAAGATATGGATGAAACTAGTAGTTGAAGTCTAACAATCACTAGGATTTATAAAAATAAATGAAAAAATCTATACAATTAATGTTGTTGATAAATTGTCTAAAATAAATAAATCATGTCAATGTCAAGCATTTAGAAGAACTTATTAATGAGATGTTGAAATTTCTTTTTTATTTCTTTATTGTGAATTATTTTAGGTTGAATAAATAATTGAATCTAATAAGAAATGCCCGTCTCCTTATTAGTGATCTTATTGTAAATGTTAAAACATCTCTAGCATAAGATATTTAACCAGATATCTATATTTTATATACTTGCATTATTCAATGCATAAGATGCATGCTTTGCTATGGACATGATTTCAACTTCATTCTTAGTGTTATTGATAATAGGGGACTCTAAGGTGTCATTCTCAATTTGTAAAAGAATAAAATGGAAGAAATAATATAAAAGATACAACAAAAATGTCATATTTGCATATTGAGAATTGGAACCTAATTGTATGAACATTAGCTCTTGAAACACTAATAATGCTAAACTTATATGGATCAGCTGAATATTATTAAATATTAAGATAATTATATCTATGTATAGGGTGTTGAATATTTTTTAATTTAATATGTAAAAATAAGTGCAAAAATTTCTAATATATAAAAAAAATTATATAAATAAATTAGAAAATGAAATAAGCTATATTAAATACATATTCTATTTATTACCACTATATTAAAATATTACAAAGTCCATAGGTCACCATGTACATCATGCCTTAAATAAATTGACATAATTATTTTTTATTCCACTAACAATGATAGGTCATCATGCACATCATGCCTTTAATTACAAATATCGTATCAAATCCAAAATTTTATTTATTTTGTTTTCAATGATAATATCATTTCTTTAATTTTTATTTATTTTAAATAAAATTTTACATTACAATCTATTCTTGTTATTTAGGAGTACATGAAAATCAACATAAACTTTATTTAAACTGCTATATTTTTTATTATAAAAATGCATTTTATTTATTATAAAAAATATATTTAACTAACTAAAAACATAATGTTAATATATTTGTTTATATTACTATAAATAAAAATATTTTTAAAAACAAACAAAAATATTTTGAAAATAAAAATATATATTTAAAAAAATTAAAACAAAGGACATTTTAATTAATTTTTATTGTTTAAAACTATATTAATGGAATGCTACATGAAAATGATATGATATGATCTTTAAAATAAATAAAGCAATACATATTTAAAAAACAAAAACTGAGTCAAATTCCAGCCCTGCTAGCGACTCACAAAAGAAAGTGAGTGTAGTTTCCTGTAGGAAGGAAGGTTTGATTTGAATTCGAAATAATTAATGGAGGAGATTCTCATGCTGCAGAGAAGGATGTTCAAGACGGCAGCTGGATCCACGGGGACTCTGGGACTTCGCGCTAGACAGGATTATGAGAATGGTGAACTGGGACTCAACAAGCACGGTGAGAGTGCCAGAACAACATTGGAGAAGATTGATTATACATCTCGGGAGGGCGGAGGGGACTATCCATCATCCATGCCATGTCTTAACGAGCATGAACGTACATGATCGATAAGCTCAGCATGGGGAAGATGGAAAATAGATGTGCTAAAAAGGGTCTCAGGGTATCGAAAAACTATCACATTGTCAACTTATCAATATAAAAGGAAGCGATCGTGAAACCATCGATGAGTGATCTTATTCATGTTATCTTTATGTTGCAACTAAGGTACATTTCAATCAAGTTGATAAGTATTACATGTGTTATGTAACATTTTTTATTTGGGATATTGTTGAGAATAAGCCGAACATTCTATGGAGCACTCAGTTAGTCTGTAGAATCTATAATGTATTAGGTCTATTTAACAAGAATATGTAATGGATTGGGCTTATTTTAGCATGAATTTGATTTTTTAAGTTTAGTGTTTTCCATAAATGTAATTTCCCGAATGGATGACTTTTATTAATTATCTTATTCCAAGCAGGAGTATAGCTAGCTAGGAAGAAACGATCATCGACTTAGGAACAATGATCACCATTCTCTTTGCTCCTGCTTATACGCTCCCAGAGATGCTTTTTGGGAGTAGATCCCCAATATGCAGGTAATATTTGACAATGAGTTCAATACTTGTTATGACATGTCATCTACTTCAGTGGATGTCCCGAGCATAACATTCCACTTGGATTGTAATGTCAACCTGGTTTTTCCAGAGGAAAATATTCTATACCAGGATACATGGGAGCTCATTTGCTTGGCCTTCTTTATATTAGCATATTGTTTTTTATATTCTCAATTAAAAAATGTGTTGGTCCTGCTCAAGATTAAGCTATTGACTCTCCTACAACAATACTTTATCGATATCCTATGTTATAGCTGCAACCTGCTTTCTCTGGCATGATTTTACATTATCGAGATTCTATGTTTTAGCTGAAACCTGCTTTCTCTCGCATAATTTTGAAAATAATGATTTGTCCTTGCATGAAATGTCATGGATAGTAGCAATCATGTGGTTCCATTTGTGGTTTAGAGTAATTTTCCTGAAACCAAATCAGATCAACTCTCGATGGGTGATTGTTTTGGTTTTCTACACATGTTTATTATAAATAATTATTTATGCTTATGTCATAATTGATACAAATGGACATGGTTCAAGAATTTATGAAGTGCCACTTGTTTACTGAATATAAGGGTTTAGGAACATTGACTAACAATTTTATATTATAAAGACAAAGATGCGTTTTGAAGATGACTAAAATATGGTTTAGGATTTTTAGTTTTATGTTACAAGGGCAAAGATGTGTTTATAAACGAGTAGAACAAGGCTGAAAGACTCAAAAGGTATAGTGAAAAGAGAATTTATTTTTTAAATTTTAAAATAAGTTATAATTTTCATTAAAGTTAACCATTTTTTATAGTTTTAAAAGAAGTACTACAAATTCCATAAAGTACTATGAACTTGTATATAATATTATAAAATATGTTTTTAAAATTGAATGTATATGACAAGCATCGCTTGCTTTGCTTAGGGATTGTCCTTTATCATTTGTATTGCCACTTAGATATTTATTCTATTAAAGTTCATTATCTTAATTCTTAAGAGATTCATTATCATAACTCCTAAGAGAAGGAAGGGCCATGGCAATGGTCATGGAAAATTATTAAAATTCAATTACACTAAGAATGATTATAAAACATTATTGATTATTAATTAGATGTTTTATATAAAATATGTTTTGGATTATATATGTAATTGGTGATGAAAGAATTGAATTACTTATAAATTACTATGAAAAAATTATTGATAAGTTAGTTGATCATTACAAGTATGTAATGTTTTAAGGAATTTTATAAAAATGAAACATAGGGTTGTTTTATTTGAGTAAAATGTAAAGTTTAGATTTTGTTTTACTCGGAAATGGAAAGTACACAAGCTTGAATGGATTTCCATATGAAATTTACAGGACTATATAGAGACAATTTGCCTCTATGCCTCATAAAAATTATTTATCTTAGATTTTAAGGAAAACAAAAACTCGTAAGTTTGAATATTCCATGGTCAATCACTGATCATCTTTTTGAGTAATTTAGATGAAATTAAAGAGGGGTGAGGAACTTGGGTTATTTTTCTCACTTTGAATATTCAAATGATATAGTTATTAAAATATGACAATTCTTGGAATTTGTATGATTTTTTATGTGAATTCTATAAAGTAGTAATATTCTTCGTCAATGTGGTTTTAAATATTAGGTTTAACGTTCTTAAATGGTTTTAAATAAGGTGATAGTATAACATTGTTGTGTGCAAAAATAATTTAATGAAATATTGTTATTTAAAATTGTATTAAAATAGTTTTGATTTTTAAATAAATTTTTATAATTTTTGCAATAAAAAATGTTAAATTTAATTATTTTAAGAATTGAAAAGCTATAAATATAATATCACAAACTTAAGCATATTATATGAGGTTTGCAAATGAGCGAAGGGCCATGTGATTCTATGGAGTGAAGAAAGTGATATTTTGATTTATTTGAAATATTTGTGCCTATTATGAATGAGTTTTTATGATGACAATTATTGTAAGAATAAAAAATTACCATGAGAGTATTCTTTCTTGGAGAATAGGAATAAGATGCCACCTAGAAAAAGAAATCAAAGAAAACATAAAGTTCTTGAATATTTGTACATCAAAGATATGAGACATCAAAATATTCAATAACCTGAAGATATGAAAAGGAGAAATAAATAATTAGAAATCATAATTTAGAGAGACTATATCATAATTAAAATTAGAACTTGAAGGAAAATAAAACAAGATAGTTAAGAGAGAGACACAAGTGTGCAATTGATCAAATTTTTGAAAGAAAGAAATATTTCTACAGCTGAAATTTGAAACGGTGATGATACCATGGAAGATAAAAAATTAATTGATTGGATATAAGTAAAAGTGTGTTTTCAGTATGACAATGTGAAAGCACCCAAGGTGGTCCTATAATTTGAGCCAAAGGGAGACATCAATGCGCAAATACATAATATAGTTCTTTAGATTGTGAATCAATAGGAACCCAAAATATAAAAGGTTGCACCCTATGTAGTGACCTAAATTTTCACATTCAAATTGATATAAGGAACCATTAATTTCTTATTATAGATCAAGCATATCAAAGAATTGAGGAAAAGTTGAGTAGAAGACAAGAAAATGTTAAAGGAAGAGGAAGCCAAAGGTAGAGAAAGATTTGAAAGAAGTTGAACAAACAATTAAAAAAAATATGAAGCAAATAATAGTGGTGAAAACTAAAAATCATGAATGGTAATTGCAGAAGCAAAGGTTTTGGCAAAGGCAAAGTAGGAAGGTATTTTCCTACATGTTACAAAGGTGATATCAATGACATGAGATGACACAATGCCTTGAGAATCAAAATGACAGAAGAAATAATGAAGTAAGGGAACAGGTAGCTCATGTAGAGTAGTCTTTTGATGTTTGAAAAACATTACAAAGATTCAACATGTACGCAAAATAATGCGAGTTCAAAAAGGTGTTCCACAATCGAAAGAAGAAAATTGTTGAAAAACTAGAGAATAGAATGAACATGTTTAAGACAATAAGTATAATACAAGGGGTGTTGTAATGTGATTATTGATGCAGGAAGCACTGAAAACTTGGTATGTATAAATTTGATACAAAGTTTGAATTTGAAATTAATTTGAAAAGTTGAATGTGAAAGGCAATATACACAACCAAAAATTAATTTAGTTAAATGACTTATTCCTAGTCTTAATTGGATTTTTAATAAGTTTAAGGAACATTTCCATGAGGTTTGATAGTATAAGATGGAAGTTAACTCAATTGGGTATTATTTTACACTATTCAACCTCACATAAATGTGGATTAACCATATTTAAAGTCTAATTTAGACTAGGAATAAGTCCAAATTTAATAAAATAAGGGTTCAATGTTGCTTAATTGTCTAAAATAATTCCATCACAAATAAAATTTAAAATTTGATAAGAACTTACTAAGAGCATGTTGAAATTGCATTTTGATTTGCTTATTGTGAATGATTTCATGCTCAATATAAACTAAGAAACTAAGAAGAAAAGTTTATTTTACTATTAATATTAGAATTTTGAATATGTGAACTCGGGATATCAAATCACTGTGGTAAAATGTACAAATCTTAACAAAATTAATATTTATTTGATCTCAACTAGTGATTATAAATAACAAATATTTAGGGTTCCAACCAAAATATTTCAATCTTCTTGGAAAATTTATAGGTATAAGATATGAATGAAACTAGTAGTTGAAGTCTAACAATCACTAGGATTTATAAAAATAAATAATAAAATCTATACAATTAATGTTGTTAATAAATTGTCCAAAATAAATCAATCATGTCAAAGTCAAGCATTTAGAAGAACTTATTAATGAGATGTTGAAATTTCTTTTTTATTTCTTTATTGTGAATTATTTTAGGTTGAATAAATAATTGAATCTAACAAGAAATGCCCATCTCCTTACTAGTGATCTTATTGTAAATGTTAAAACATCTCTAGCATAAGATATTTAACTAGATATCTATATTTTATATACATGCATTATTCAATGCATAAGATGCATGCTTTGATATGGACATGATTTCATCTTCTAAGTAGATATCTCTACTTTCTATATGCAATATCTAATTGGTGCTTGAGATGGACATGATTTCAACTTCATTCTTAGTGTTATTGATAATATAGGATTCCAAGGTGTCATTCTCAATTTGTAAAAGAATAAAATGGAAGAAATAATCTAAAAGATACAACAAAAATGTCATATTTGCATATTTGCATATTGAGAATTGGAACCTAATTGTATGATCACGAGCTCTTGAAACTCTAATAATGCTAAAATTATATGTATCAGCTGAATATTATTAAATATTAAGATAATTATATCTATGTATAGGGTGTTGTATCCATAGGTCACCATGTACATCATGCCTTAAATAAATTGACATAATTATTTTTTATTCCACTAACAACCATAGGTCATCATGCACATCATGCCTTTAATTAGAAATATCGTATCAAATCCAAAATTTTATTTATTTTGTTTTCAATAATAATATCATTTCTTTAATTTTTTTTTTAAAATAAAATTTTACATTACAATCTATTCTTGTTATTTTGGAGTACATGAAAATCAACAATAAACTTAAACTGCTATATTATTTATTATAAAAATATAAAAATGCATTTTATTTATTATAAAAAATATATTTAACTAACTAAAAACATAATGTTAATATATTTATTTATATTACTATAAATAAAAATATTTTTAAAAA
>LPNX010131023.1:37823-58117 GCA_001517045.1 Pseudotsuga menziesii
AAACCACCTTCCCAGCAGGTGTGACCAATGCCGCCAAACCTACAAGACGACCCACGGAGCCCAAAACCTTGGGATAGAGCCCAAAACCTTGAGACAGAGCCCAAAAAGGAAAACCCTAACAACAGTGCCATGACAAAAAAAAAAAACACAAAGATGGTAACCACCATCACCCTCAAAATAAAAACTGCCACAAGATGTAAAAGAGGTAAAAGAGACAAACAAGACGACAAGTTCCCACTTTTTGAACTGGTTGGTACTAGGTATGTTGCAATAACAAACTGGACTCTAGTATGACTTGACAAAGAAAAGCACAAAACAACAAATAACATCGAGACACCAGACGTAGGTCAGTAGGGATCCAACGAAGAAAAGACATACATACATTAATAACTTTATACCTGCACCGCAGAATAGGAGCCCAATACACCTCAAAAACCACCAAAAATAACACCAATGAAAAAGGAGCTTCCAACTGCTAACAAGAATGGTTTCAGAGTAACCAACCTAGGCTTTTTTACCGCCATTGTTCAGAGGGTCGCTCTCCTCCTTCTTTATGCTTTACAAAATAACTCACGGTGTCATTTGAGGTTGAGCCAATAACTTCCTTGAAGGTTCGTCATCAACATCAACTACATTAAGTATTGATATTTGTACACCATCCATCATATTGATAAATAATACTTTAACCCATTTATTCTACCCAAAATATTTCTTTAATGTATAAAGACAATGGGAGTAGGTGGGCACCATCTGATCTCTCATGACTTGCAATTCATATTTACAAAGATTTTAATGTATAAATAAAAAGGGCAACCCACTCTACTTACCTTTCTTTGTCATATGGAATATTTGGAAGTCAAGAAATCACTATCTATTTGAGGATAAAGAACCTAAGACTGAGAGTCTTGCTCACATTATTATGCATAATGTTTCAGCTTATCTTGTACCATCGGTCAACATTTGCAGAAAAAAGGAACATTGGAAGCCCCCCTGTCGTTACTTACCCTTCCAGTTTTTTTTATGAAGCAGCTATTGAAAATAATGGGGGTGCTGGTATTTACCTCTTGATTAGTCAAACACGCCATTTTCACATCAAGATGGGCTGTGGATATAGTACCAATACTCGAGCAGAGCTTTTGGCCCTTTGGGCTCTCCTATTTTTTTCCAATAAGATTGGGATTCAAAGAATACATATTTTTGGAGACTCTATGGTGGTCATAAATTGGGCAAAAGGATGCTCATCACTTCACAATCTTGACCTGGAGGCTTGGTGTTTAAACATCATTGCACTATCTGCCTCCTTCACATCTATTGGTTATGAGCACACCTATAGGGAGTATAATGAGAGAGAAGACATGTTATCCAAGGAAGGCCTCAATTTGGCTATGGGCCAACTATCCTTTACAGAATATTGGGAAGGCATAATCATTGGGGAAGATAATTTGCAGTTATTTTAGATAAGTTGACTCTCTATGACCTACTCCTTTTTTTAGTATGGCACTTACAGAACCTTTGGGATTTGGTTACTTTACATAGTCTGTTGATTCACCTCTATTGTGAAATTTATCATATACTTTTTTCTAGAGACCTTCCTTGGATGACATACCTGATTTCTCAGTATCCTCTCTATATGACTGTTCAACAATCTTCTATTTTGTGGACATTGATGTATAGAGTCAGATCGGTTTTCTACTTTGGTCAGATACTATGATTTTGGTACTTAACTCATCTTATATGACTTAGCATATTGATGATGTAACTTGTTACCTTTGATTCACCATGAATATCAAGGAACTTATTTTTAGTCTGGAAAAAAAAGAGACAATGGAGGCCGATGGGCACCATCTGACCTCTCACGACTTGCAATTCATATTTACAAAGAGTCATATGTTAAAATTAATTAAGCTAAAATTCATTTGATGTGATTACATTTTCTTTGTCTTTTAGCATAGAGAGTCAAAGATATGATTCCTTTCCAACGATGCATGCCTCTCCACGAAACCTGCTTCATTAAATATATACCTAAATCCCCGCTACACCCCCACTACTATGCATCTCGTTTACAATTGATTTTAGTTTTCATTAAAGTTTTGGATTATATACTCATTAAATTTTTGGATTATATATTCATATGGGTATGTACTCACTTCAATGTCATTGGTCGGAAATTTAGAAACAATGTAAATAAAAAATAAAAGAAAACAACATAAATACTATAACGATGGTTATTGTAAAGACTAACAATAAATTAAGAAAGTAGTTTTTTTATAAATTATTTAAAAAACTACATATTATGTTTAAGTTATGAAAATTATATCTATACGAACAAAATTGCTAGAGGAATTTGAAGACTATTCTGCAATCGCAATTATTATTTTTGTATATTTGTAGTAAACAAACAAGAACCATGTAATCAATTAAGCAAATAAAATTTCATAATCTAATTGAAGAGATTAACAAAAGAACTAGAATCACTAATCTTACTAATAAACATATGACTTTTTCAAGAAGAAAAAGTGGCATTCCTTGATATTCCAAAAGAAGAAAATGAAAAACACTTTCGTGATACAACTATCAAGCAGAAGTTGTAAGAAGCTGACTCTATGTCAGAAAGAGAAGATATCTTAACAACCAATACAAGAGTAAGATAGAAGAATCCACCAAAGTCCAAGAATACGAGTAACATACATGAAACAAGATGTTCGCTCCATTCTCAATTTAGAAAACCTATCAGACTAGTCCATAGAGAGCACACAAGGAACCCTGAAAGCTTATCCAAGGAAGAACTAGGGAAGAGAAAAAGCCTCAACCCCTAGGGAGTCCGAAAGATCATCTAATCCAAGATACCAAGAACACAATGTGGCAAGAGAAAGTCAATACTTGAATATTAACAAAAAGTAAGATGAGTAAGCCACCCAAAACAAAAGAAATTCCTTAAAAAACATGTAAGGATCCTCCCCCAATAAATTCTCCTAAAAATTTTGAGAAGGAGAGAAGGCCTGACGCCAAAGAAAGTGATTCCTTCAATAAGACATCAACACTCGTATTGTGATCCCAATAGACATGATGAAAGTTTAAGGAAAGGAAGGAGTCCTTGACCTCAGTGATATAGTCACACCAATCTTCCAGATCCAGTGTCGAAAGACTAACCACTGAATTAGCCTAGTTAATTATGACCAAAGAGTCTCCAAAAACATGAAGGGTAGGAAGACCAATAGCTACCGTAAATACTATTAACAGATCCCATAGGGATAGCAATTCAGCTCTTGTATTGGCCCCACAACCCAATTTAATATGGAAGAAATGGGAATGACTGATTAAAAGAGTAAATCATGCACCTCCAATAGTTGATGCAGCAACACCATCTAAGAAACCGGTAAGGTAGCTGATAATAGGAGCAATTCCTATAGCTTGATCAATGTGCTATCTTATGACTTAAACATATAAATTATAAGATCAACATGCTATCTTTCTCAACAAAATAACTAAACTCATTCATTTTGTTAATAAACACACGACTTATTTTACAAGAGACAAAGCATTGAACATTCAACACCACTTAAGTAATCACGGGCATGCATGGGAAACCCAGACAACGTTAGGGTTTTTGTAGATGAATGACATGCTTCTATACTCTTGTGATTAGGAGCAGTTCACTCTGGTCTTGAAATTTTGATTTAACTCCCACGGGTGGATCACTGCCGCTTTATGTTGGCTTTTCTCCCCTTTTTGCATACCATCGGCTCACCACCTTTTGTTTTTCTATCTTTCCCATTCAGGCTCGTTGTATATTCTTTCATGTGAACTGTGCCCTGCTTCTGAGCGGTCTGTCACCTTTTCGGTGGGTTTTCCTATCTTTGTCCCATGCACATCTTTGTTGTGACTTAGGGGCGCATTTTCTTCGGTGAACATCATGGGGCTCTTAGCAAACAACTCGCCTGTTTTTCTCCTGGCCTTCAGGTACTTCTCTGACTGTTATTATTTTAGTTTATCTTGGTCATTATTTTGGTTTTGTTCTTTATTGGGGCTGATTCGAATATCCTAGCGCTGATCTCTTTTCATGGCGAAGGCCTACCCCACATGGAGTTAACCCTCTTCTCAGAGGGCTAGTACCAACCATGAAAAAAAGTGGGAACTATTAGTTTTGTTTTTTTTGGGTTCTGCTCTTCTTTTTTGGGTTTGTTAGGCTATTAACGATTTATTCTGTCTCGCAATGACCTGTTAAGGGTTTAGGTCTTTCTCTGGTCACCTAGGTTCTCCTGTTTCTCTGGTCATCTCTAACCCTGGTTTCTTGGTATCTTCTTTTTTGGGTTGGGGTTTCTTGGTTCTGGCACCATGTCAACAGAATATGGCCCGGTTTCTGCTAGGGATTCGAGGGTTCCATGAATTTCTTGTAACCATTCATCCTTCCACTCTCGTCGCAAGACTAAGGCCTTAAAATCCCTTGAATCCAAGCACAAATATGTTCTGGGATATGACGTTTTCTTCGATAAGGTTGAGTCGCTCTGTTGCAGAGCTCTCATTGGGAGGTTGGAATATTGTTCAATGAATAAGGAGGAATGGATTGATTGGGAAACTGTCCATTGGAAACCCATCATCAATTATGTTCCTACCATTATCTTACTTGCAAACAAGTGGCTTGTTTTTGTCTTCATTGAAGAAAAGGATGCCCTGCACATACTTGACCCTCTGTGGACTATCTAAAAAGGCTCTTTGGTCTTGAGTCGTTGGCATACTGGTTTCAATCCTCTTAAAGAACGTATCCTCAAGCGACATCTTTAGGTTCTCTTTCTTGGCCTACCCTCCCTCTTTGGAATAAAGACTGTCTTATAGGTCTGGAAAATTCCATAGGATGTTTCATGACCCTCAAAAAGGACATCCACCTTATCTTCGACAAACGTATGGCTCGTGTCCTTATTGAACTAGATGTATCCATAGGACTTTTACCAGAGATTGAGATTGTATGTGGAAAACATATCATTAACCAATGACTAGATTACCTTCATATGCCCTTTAGGTGCAACTATTTCCATGAAACTGGCCACCTCCACAACCCTTGCTCTCTGCTCTTACAGGATATACGCCCTTCTCCCTCTTCCTCCTCCGGTCCTCCTGCTGAGCTCTCTCCTTCCTGTGATCAACCTATACCGCCCTCTAAGGATATTTATGGCTCTTCCTCACCTACTCCATTTTAAGGCATGTCAAAGGGGGAATTACAATATATTGAGGACATCAAGACTGTTCCATGCCTTTCCAAACCTAGCCGAGTGGACACTCCCCTTTCTACCTATATTTCTGACGTGATCAGTCACACTTGCTGAGAATTCTCTCTCTATTGTGACTCTTAACACTTCGGTTCCCTCCCTTTAGTCTCCTCCACTTGCTCAATCCTTGGAAGGTCCTCCTTCCTTCACTTTGCACCACTTTGCCTCTCTCCCTTCCACTTTTCCCTCTCCCATTATTTATCCCACACTTCCCACTTCCTCCCTTTTTATCCCCAAAGAATCCCCTGCTTTCTTAGATCCCTCCCTCCTGAAGTCTCTCTCTATTTTCATGGACAAAACTCCTATTTCTCCCTCAACCCTTCCATTGTATTCAGTCTATTTTGCAAATGTCACTATCTAGAAGTCAAAGAAGACAAGTCCCTCAGATCTTGGTGCCTCTAGACTCTATACTCCCCTCTCTACCAAACTGAAGGCTACTGCTAGATCACCTCAAACCTCACACCAAAACCCACAGGTACTTAGAGCTTGTACACCTGATAAGGATGTTGCTCCATGAAGATTCTCTCCATGAATATCTAAGGTTTTGAAGGGAATTCCAAACAAAAATCCCTCATCTCTCTGTTGGATGTCTTAAATCCTGACTTGATTTTGATCCAAGAAACTATGTGTAATTTTCATCAGGATCTCCTTCTGTTCTCAAAAATTAAGCCTGAATGGGAATTTTGTGCCTTCAACTCCTCTGGCCTTTTTGGTCGTTTACTATCGGGTTAGAATCCTTTATTCATCCAATGCAAAGCCTTTGCTTCTTATGCTGGTATCCTCCTCAAAGCCAACATCAAAGGCATTAACCATGTCTTTTCCATCTTAAATTTTTATGGCCCCTATTCTCATCGACTTGATTTCTGAAACAAAGTCCTTATGGATGGTCTCCTAGATCTTCTCAATCTTCTCCTAGCAGGGGACCTAATATTCACACTCACTTCCTTGAAATTTTGGGGATCACATGCACGTCCTGATCCTCTGTCAACTTATTTCTCTAAGCTCCTTTCCAACAATAGCTTGGTTGACCTGAATCAGGATTCTCTTATTCCAACCTGGAGAAATGGACGATCAGGGGAAGAAGGCATTAGAAAAAGACTTGATTATTTTTTGGCCAATGAACAACTCCTCCTTGTACTTTCATCCTACAAAAATTGGGCTACTCCATCTGATATTTTAGATCATTATCCTATATGTCTGGAATGGGGACTATGGCTCGGCTTTTTCTGATATCCCTTCAAATTTAATAGGTCTTGGCTCCTTGAAGAGGATTTCAACACTCTTGTTAGCAAGTCTTGGAAGGACACTATACATTTTCGGCCTTGTGACCACCTGGAAAACCTCTCTTTTAAGCTCAAAAGGCTCAAATCCTGGGTCAAGTCCTGGGAACAGAATAAAAAAATCTATAGGAAATCAAAGATGTTGAGTATTGAGTCTAACATTGGCTCTATTCTCCAGAACTCCTTTGGCATTCCAAATGCTACAGAGGCAGATTGGTTATTGGCTTTGAAGATAAAAAAAGGTAAATTTCTTGCATAGGAGGTGCTTACTTAGAGACTTAAAAGTAGAGCATTGTGGATCAGTGAGGTGATGCAAACACCAAGTTATTCCATTCCTTTGCCTTTTCTAGAAGGAATAAAAAGACTTTATGGTCTCTCAAGGACAGTGAGGGAAACTTGATCACTAATGAATCCCCCCTTAAAAGGTTGGGTCAACAACACTTCACTGAACTCTTTAAGGATGAAGCTTGCTCCAACATCTCTAATCAGCTAAAGGTTATTAGCTTATTTCCTTCATTTATACACTCTTGTTGAAGTTGAAACTATATTGAGGGGTTTTAAAAAAGATAGATCTCCAAGTCTAGATGGATGGCCTATCGAATTTTTCCTTGCTTTTTTCTATCTCTTAGGAGAGGAAGTACGCTTTGCAGCTGAACAGGCTAGAAAGGAGGGCTTTGTTACTGGTGCTATCAACTCTACATTCCTCACACTGATTCCAAAATGTGAAAAACCTCTCTCCTTTGCTGATTTTAGGCCTATCTCTATGTGTAATCTAGTGTACAATATTATGTTAAAGATTGTAGCCCTCCATTTAAAACATTTATTAGATAGGGATATTTCTTCCCAGCAATATGGATTTCTCAAAGATAGACAAATCACTGAGCCAATGGGTGTCACACAAGATATTCTTCATGGTGTCAAGACAAAAAATATGAAGGTGATGATTTTGAAATTGGACCTGGTTAAAGATTTCAACTGGGTGAATTGGACCTTCTTGACATTTGTCCTTTTGTAGATTGGTATACCACTAGAGGGCATAAACTGGATTATGGGATGTGTATGCTCCTCAAATTTTGCAGTGATGGTAACTGGAACCCCCTCAAACTTCTTCCCTGCTTCAAGAGGTTTATGACAAGGATTTCCACTCTCACCTCCCCTTTTTATTTTGATCACCGAGAGCCTCAGTCTCATCATCAGTGATGCACATAGGAAGGGCCACATCAAGGGCATCCATTTCTCACCAAGTTAGGCTATTACCCACATTTTTTTCGTTGACGATGTGATATTATTTGGGCTTGGTATAGTGGATGAATGGATAGCTTTTAAAGAGGCCCTTGAACTTTTCTGTCCTACAACTGGTATGTCTATAAGTATTGATAAATATTCCTTCTTATATAATGACATTGATGAGGAGACTAGAAGTCACATTTTTGCATTTCTACCCTACAAAATGGATCCTATTGCCACGTGCTTTAAGTACTTAGGTTACCGTCTCAAACCTTTAGGGTATCACATAAATGATTGGAGATGGCTTGTTTCTATGTTTGAAAGTAGGATTAATAATTGGACCTACAGATGCCTCTCTCTTGGAGGCAGAGATATGCTTATCAGATCGATCCTCACAGGTTTGGCTGTCTACTGGTTTACATTGGCCTGCATTCCCTTATCTATACTAAGATTTATTAGATGGTGTATCTTCTCCTTCCTTTGGGGAAACAATGAAGGTAAACAAAGATTACATCTGGCAAACTAGAAATCCATTGTTGCCCCCTATGATTTTGGAGGATGGAACATCAAGCAGCTCGACTGGTTTGGAACTGCTCTCAGAGTTAAAAGTTTTTGGAAGATCTTAAAGGGAGTTGGTATTTGGATCCAGATTGTGGCACACAAATATTTAAAAGATGGATCTGTAGATGTATATATACAATATCAGTCTTTTACTGTTACTGGCACTTCATATTTTTGGAATGGATTTATCAGATCCCTTTCTTGGATCACTTGCAAACTCGTCTGGAGAGTTGGAAATGGGTTAAATATTAGAATTGGTATCGATCTGATTGCAAGCCTTAATGCTTTTTATCAGCTTCCTGATGATCTTAGAGAATATTTGGTTGATTTTGGAATCACGCATCTTGCTCAGGCATAGAACTTGGATTTTGGGTCTCCCTATGGAAATTACTGGTACTCGACATCTGATTTGAACCTGGCAGCACATGGTATGATCTCTGGAACTCTTATATTAAAGGCCTTACAAATGGGAGCATCAAGATAAAAAATATGGATGATTCACTTCTCTGGATGCACAATACAAAAAATGGGATGATCACAGCAAAAGGGGCTTACGAACTCATTGTATCTCAAAATATGCCACTTGCACATATCAATTTATATGCCTAGCTTTGGCATTACAACATACCTCAGAAGATTAAATGCTTCATATGGCTGGTTGTGGAGAACAAAATAAATACTTAGGACAATATTGTTAAAAGCGCTGGATAGGACCCAATAGATGTAGTCTCTGCATTTCAAATTCTAAAACTGTTCATCACCTCTTTGTTGATTGTCCCTTTGTCCCCATCAACATTATTTGCAGAGTACATTTCTGTGCACTGACCTGGGAGAATTTATCTATTTTGGAAAACATTGAAAATTGGCTAAGAAATAAGAGTATTCTCCTCTATCTACCTTTCTTCCTCATCTAGAATATATGGAAGATTAGGAACTCTTGTATATTTGAAGGAAGGAAACCGGATCCTATTAGCCTGTGTCACATCATTATGGAGAGTGTATTAGCTTATCCTGTTCCACAAGACAGAGTAAAAAGGAAAAGAGAATTTGGTTTCCCCCCTGGCATTTTCTACCCCATAGGGTTCTTTGATGGAGCAGCAACTGATCAAATTGGAGGTGCGGGTATTCACTTAATGATTAGTCAGACACATCACTTCCATATCCTTTTAGGCTGTGGAAAAAGAACCAACACCAGAGCTGAGCTTATGTCCCTATGGGCACTCTTATATTTCTCCAAAGAGATTGTGATCCCCAGGCTACAAATATTTGGAGACTCATTAGTGGTCATACATTGGGCACAAGACAGATCTGCCCTTAATACCTTGGACTTGGAGGCTTGGTGTATGAATATTACTAAGCTATCTGCTTCTTTTATATCTATAGATTATTAGCACGTCTATGGGGAGTATAATAAGAAGGCATATATATTATCCAAGGAAGGGCACAAAATGACTTATGGCCTACTATCCTTTACAGAATACTATGAAGGCATAGTGATTGGGGAAGGAAAATTACATCTTGTTTAGAGAAGCATTGCTTTCTTAGACTTACTCTATTTCATCTTGAGTATGGAATTTCTTGATCCTTGGGTTTCATTACCAACAGTTGAATGTTCACCTCTGTGTGATAGGAATTTTTATGCCTCCTCCAAGAGCTCTTCCTTGGATGATATATTTGATTTCTTAATATCATCCCTATGGTCTGGTTTCATTATGTCTATCTAATGTAATCTGTAAAGAGTCTTTCTAGTACTGTGGGATTAGATATTTCGCCTGCCAATTCTCTACTTTAGAATTGTAATGTGTCAGTCACATTTCTAGCTTGCTTTTGTTGATGTAACTATTACCTTTGATTCACCATGAATATCAAGGAATTGCTATTTTTTCGTCTGGAAAAAAATCATGGGCATGCATGACTTCTTTTGGTCAGTTTCTTTGTAATCATCACAATGAATGTCTCCTACCATTATTTCCTAAATTTATACTCGTTAGATATTTTATTTTAATCAATCAATTAAATTGTTTGTAGGGAAAAATATAAGGATTCATAAGTTTTTTAAAGTGTAGGAACGTTGACAAATCTTACTAATTCCCAAATTTGCAACCATAAAGTTTCACTATTTAAAAAATAAATATTCAAATTTCTAAGGACTTTATATAGTTTTTTGGTAATTTTGGAGATTTTAGAGCAAAAAAAATTATCCATGGAATTTGGGCGAACCATCTTTGGAAAAAAGGAAAATTAGTGAATCTTTTTTGGAAAAAAATGATTAAAAAATAGCCCATGGATTAAATTTCGCCCTTAATTTTAACCAATTAAAAATCATTTTTTATTTTGATCATTTGTTGTTTTATTTTGACCAATTAAATAGTTTTTATAACTTGAAGCCATATTTTATTTTGATAATTTGCTACTTTATTTTGACCAATTAAATAGTTTAAAATATCATTTGACTTCATATAAAAACCACTTACATTTATAAATGGATTTGTTAAGTTTCAAGTTAAGTATTTTATTAAATTACTGAACAAATTATTGTCAAATTTAGATATGCATTATGCTAATATGAATTAGCATCACTTATAAATCCATTTACCAATAAGAAAGCCACATTGGGTTCTTCTATTTATGTCAATAAATACTAATTATATCAAAATCGTTCCCACGCCCTCACTATAGTCTCATGGTGGGTAAATACGATAAAATAAGACCCCCTCTCATCCCCTCAATACAGTCTCATGGTGGGTAAATAAAATAAAATAAGACCTTCACTAAAGAGTCTCATGGTGGGTAATAAAATAAAATAAAATAAGATGAATAGATCGCTCAGTTTTTCATTGCTTCATTAGTTGTGTTATACCTATCGATAATGATAAATCTAAACAAGGATCATTTGCTCAATATCTATCTACCACCGCTTACAGTATTTTGGGTGTTCAACTACCCATGACTATATGAAATGCAAGTATTGTGACAACTATTTGTAGGATTACTACAATGGATGCTAGTTAGGTATCATAGTTACTAAGTTCGGCTGAATTGAGGTAGTAAATACAAAAAAGTTAAAAGTTCATTTTGCCAAAAAAATTTAGAAGTTCAAGTTCAGCTGAATCGAGCTATTAAATTTAGAAGTTCATTTTGCAAAATATTTAACTCATTAATTTTACTCAAAGGTATATTTTCTATCTTTTTCAATAAATAAATAAAGATAATAAGACAATTGGACACTATCTTACCTCTCACAACTTATAATTTATACTAATTAAACTAAAATTCCTTTCAACTTATTTACATTTTCTTTGTTTTATGTTTAGTTTCTAACATGGAGAGCCTCACAAACATGCTTCCTTTTAAACTATTAAGCCTAAGCACACTAAAATAAAAACAACTTATTTACATTTTCTTTGTTTTATGTTTAGTTTCTAACATAGAGAGACTCACAAACATGCTTCCTTTTAAACTATTAAGCCTAAGCACACTAAAATAAAAATAATACACTTTAAATTATATTATTTTACAATGTTATCTCTTTACCTTTGCATATAGAGAACTTTCCAAAAAAGAACATTGTTGTGAATCTTTTGAACATCAAGTTAATAACAATTCAAGTTCACTATTCCCATATAATAATCCATTTCTTTTTAAATCCAAATACCTCGTTACATCAAAACCAATTAATTAATCACTTAATGATTTTGACTTTGTGACCACACTACACATAGTAAATAAAATGGTCTCCATTCTATCATCATTATAGAATAAGTTACATAGTCTGCAATGTTTTGTAGTCTCTTTACTAGATTTTTTTCTTACCCATTCTAGTTGCTTCTATCAATGTTGGGGTACATTTGGCCCCAAATTTCATAACTTAGAGAGCTAATATAAGAGCATTATGGTTAAGAGTGCTTAGAAGATGAAATGTTTTTTTTATTATTCTTATATTTTTGCTAACTTGCATATATTTTAGAGTATAAAGAAAGATTATCATCTCTTTCAAGAGTTTTTTCTTGTACACCTATCCCCAATCAAATTTTCATTGAAATATATCCCCAAATATGTATAGTCTTGTGTTACTTCTAGTATTTTTTCATTCAAATTAACATGTAATTGCATTTTCTTTTCATATTGAACAATAACATTACAACCTTGGTTTTTTCGTATTCACACACATCTCTACCTTTGTTCAAAAGGTCTCTATGTCTATAAATGAGCTTGCACGCAACACATTGATTTGGGCATGAATGTAACATCCTTGTGTAAAGCAAGAACTTGATTATAATCCTTGCTATATCACTCAAAATAATGTTGAAATTTGACCCAAATGTAGTTGTGATTAACCTATAAACCCCTAACCTAACAATGTTGATTGACTATGGTTGGCCATAGTCGCATATAATTATCCATGGTTGATCACATCTACTAACTACTAACTTCCCAAATCCCTCATGAAAAGATATGAATTCACCAACTTCTGAAATCCCTCATGAGAAGATAGGAATCCATGTGGATGTTTTGAATGTCAAATCCATCTCCACTAAAGCCCTCAACCACTAATTTATCTGCCCATTTTTAATAACAAATGAATTCCTCTATTAACAATATTTCACCAAATATTTTAAGCTCCATACAAACTCAATTTGTTTAAACCTTCTAATTATGGTTTGTTATGTTATTTTACCTTTGTAGCAGTGTCCAAGGTAATACACTTGCCAAATAAGAAGCAATATCCATAGAATAAGTCAACAACAATGTTTAGTGGGGAACACACTCCAATTTTATATGAAAACCAATGTCTAAAATTTTGGAATCCTCTATTACAAGGTTGTATGATCAGGTAACAACCTCTTTTCTAATACAAATTTAACTTTTTCTATCCTAAAAAAAACTATGAAAATCTTAGTCTAGACTTTAATAGGAAGTGATAACTTTAATGGTTTTCATTGAAAATTTAGATGATTTTTTTAATTTTAATGGTTATTTTCTAACTCTTACTTTGCAAGTATTTTGAATGGTGTAACCCTTCATGTTGATATCAAAGAGTGAATCAATTTTGATACAAATTGTTGACAGTTGTTGAGAAGAAAATCCCCATTTTAATGCATAATTTATAGGAGTTTAGCTATAGCATTTAAGACAGATTTGTGTGTAGTAGAACTGCAGTGCCTAAGAAAGTGTGAACGTGATTTAAGTATTGAAGATGATATATGTATTTGAGGCACCAAATACATCACTCTCACCTATACATATAGATGCATGAGCTTCAATGTTGTGACAGGTAAATATTTGTATTTTTGAAAGAACTCTAACCAGAGAAAAAAGGTATCACAATTTAATATTTTTTTCTAGGCATTAGATTGAGAATAAATTATGCTTAGAAGAAAACCCATTTGCCAATCGATTATGAAAAGAAGAAGAATTGAATCCAATTCCCTCCAATTGTGATGACTTGAATGCATAATAAAAACACAACTCATCACACCCTCCATCACACTCACCCTTGAATATATGCAAATAAGCAAAAAGAGGCCCCCCACACTATTGATGAACTTACTCTACTACCCTTCTTATAAAAGACGGCATGCCTCATGCCCACCAATCTATACTAAAATAGGTTTTCAACCAAGGCCAAGCTTCCGTTTCTAACGAGGTCCATTAGAAGAGCAATTTGAGATCTCCGACCTCTTATGAAAAACATGGCCCTAAACACAACCGTCTAGGCCATAACAAAATCCAAGTTCCATCACACACACAACTATGACTAAATTGCATACTATTATGACATCAGAAAACACAATTGAATAGACAATTCTCCCACACACAAAATTCTCAATCCATCATATTGTAGCTAATCTCATTATAGATACCCCATTAATGATTGTAGACAATAACAAAAGCATGAGAGCATTAAATCCCATAGCTAACTAATAGACCTAGATATAAGTCTCTACAAAGCATTTCCAAAGCATGGACCGCTATTTACACTTCATAGTCTTAGTGATATAAAACCTACCTACACTCGTTTATAAATAAAGTAAAAACTTGTTGCTACTATGCAACATCAAATTTTTTTAATATATATAATGCTTTCAAATAAAAAAATATCAACCCAAACCCAAAATGACATTGTGTATAAATAAATAAATTCACAACCAGCTTCCTTGTGATTCCCTATGTTCACAAGGACTCCATGTGCAATCCTTTTCGTTGAAGGTTCGTGATAACCATCAACTACATTACATATTGAGATTTGTCCATAATCGTCAACCATATTGATAAACAATACTATAGATTCCCATTTTTATTTTAATGTATAAAGACTATTGGGCCATAGGCACCATCTCACCTCTCATGACTTGGAATTCATATTTACAAATAAGCATACGTAATAATTATTTTAAGCTAAATTCAATTGGATTCCTCGCTGATGTCAAAACCACGTTGCACGCCTCTGCAACTAAATCCCCACAACCACATTGCACGCCTCTCCAACTAAATCGTCACAGCCACGTTGCCAATGCCAACTACCTTTGTTCGTTAGCTTGTTCATTTTCTAACGAATAAAGTCTTCCACTTTGGCCAAAAGACCAGCCAGGATGGATTGTGACTTCAAACATATAAAAATAAATGAAAATGAAATATTAATATATAAATGAGAAGATGTAATTAACAATGAAAAGTTTTGATGTGAAATCATTATTTCTAACAAACATGTAAGGTAATGTTTTTTTAATATATTTCCACTTATTATTAAAATTATAATGGTTATCATGAATATTTACATAACATGATTGGGTTCAATACTTATGAAGCTAAAGCCTCCGCAAGAAGGCTTAAGACATGAAAATATTTATTTCTACAATAGAGTTTGTAGGAGGTGGATAAAAATGGATGGTGACGGTGATGGTCTCAATCATCGAATAAAAATAGGAGTCATCCAGTTCCGGTTGATAAAAAACTATTTCCGAAAAAAGATTGTTGTTTACGAGTACGTTCTGAGCAATATGCTAGCAATGCTGTCTTAATTAAGAAATCACAAGTATCAGGGGGGTCATCTAGAAAAAATAACTTATTTTCCTTAAATAACTTCTTTTTCCTTTTGTATCAATGATATTTTATGGATATGATGTATAAAAAAAATAATCAAAAGATTGTTATGATTTTTTAAATTAAATTATATGTAATTATTTTGAAAAAAATATTAATATATAATTAAAAAGTCAAAGAAAGAGAGTTTAAGGATATGCAAAATTTTGGGGCTATCATTCAACTATGGAATATTTTGTTACTCTTAGGATCATTATTGAAGTGTGTTGCAATGGTAAAACCAATCTTCTCCATTGGTTTATTGACTTTAGATAACATTTGACACTTTACCCCAAACTAACCTTTGGAATAGATTAGAAGAACCAAATATCCCTTTCATGTTGAGAGTTGTAGCGACAACGTTGTATGAGAAGGTTATTTCCAAGCTTAAGAACTTTGATGGTTGGTTAGAATAAATTAATTGTAATATATGAGTCAAGTAGGTTATCCTGTATTGCCTGCCCTTTTTTGTATTTACATTGACAAGCTAGAGGGTTGCTTGGAAGAGTCAAGTTGTGCTGGGACGACTTTGGTTGGTATAGTCATCATCCTTCTTCTATATGATGATGATATTGTTCTTATGGTGAGGAAGCCCTATGCTCTCGACATGTTGGTTGTGGAGCCCAATCTTCCTGATTCAGAGAGGTTATTTTAGCAGTGTTTGGATCCCAGCACTTGATGGGGGGTGTGGGGGGGCTTGCCCCGCACTATAGTCGTTGGCCCCTCCTGGCAAACGTTTGAGGACAGATCCCCCGTAGCGAAAATTAAGGGAAAAAATGCCTTGTAAAATGTTGTAATTTCAAAGTCATGACTTTGTCAATAATGGGTTATTTACGGACCCATGGTATTTGGGCAACCTATGGTATTTTCCCATGGTATTCCCTTTATAAAAGGAATGCATTGTAATACGGTTGAGTATTGTATTGTAGCATTGTAAACAATCTTTGTGATTGTGTGAGAGAGACTGAGAGAGTGTGAAGAGGAAGTGAAGCGGGGTTGTTGCAAGTTGTATCCCTTTATTTTGCTCGACGATATAATAATTAAGGACGTAGCCCATCCTGGGTGAACCACGTTATATTTTTGTCTCTCTTGTAATGTGTTTAATGTGTTTGCATCTAGTTTAATTATTTAATTATATAATTATCATTTCTCTATGGTCCCTTTTTTCTAACAATTGGTATCATAACAAAAAGATCTATTTGGCTGGTAAACTTGCAGGAAAGAAGGGTGCATGGTTCGAGTGGGAGTAATGGCAGAAGAAGGAAAGTTTAGGGTTGATAAATTTAATGGCCAAAACAGCAAGTTATGGAAGATGCAAATGGAGGACTATCTGTACCATAAGGATCTATACCTATCGTTGGGAGGAAAAACAAAACAATTGGTGACTATGAAGGATGAAGAATGGGATGTTCTTGAGAGAAAGGCATTGGGAACAATATGATTGTGCATGGCTTTGTTAGTGGCTTTCAATATCTCAAAAGAAAAGACAGCAGAGTGTGCGATAAGGGCATTGGCTAAGCTATATGAAAAACCCTCAGCTTCCAACAAGGTATTTTTAATGAAGCGTTTATTTAATATGAAGATGTCAGAAGGTGGATCTGTTGCTGACCATTTAAATGAATTTAATACGATTACTAGTAACTCGACCATGTGTTCTAAACTAGCTTGTAACTTGACCATGCAAGCATGAAAACCAAAAAATCAACCTTGAAATGAAATAACAAAGCAAGGGGACTAAACTGTTTCAAACGATGACTCGATTGGTGTCTTGGATCTCGTGAAATTTTTAGTTAAAGATCAACCTTCAACAAGGGTAAAAATCCTCTTCAGGTAAAACTACAAGGTGGAAATGACTTGTTTTATATTTCAGTCCTCTTTTTTCATCCATAAAACTAGTTATTTAATGCTATATTCACACTTACAACTTTTGTTTAAGACATTTTCACCTACTTTTTGTCAAGGTCCTAACGTTTTTCGAAGTTTGACCATGTTTAACAAGATGATCGCAAATTTTCACATCGGAGGAACCTTTTACTCAAATGAGTGACCTTTTGAGCTTACTTTTTCTTTTTCGTGCTCTGGGCCCAAATATGAAAAAGATTCTGAGTGCTTTTGATACCATTATCATGCTCCTTAAAGACTTAGTAAAATGGTGTCAAGCTTAGTCTTTGTAATTTTTCATGCTCGTTGATACATGAGAATACATTACCAAGTACACTTCTATCACTTTTCCAGGCTCTTTTCAGAATCTTGAAATGGGAAAAGATTTCCAAGTGAACTTGTCTCTTTCACTCTTGTAAAAGTGTTTCAGTCATTACCTTTGAACACGACATTTGTTAGCTTCTTGTCTTACAGTTGGGTATTCATCTTGTTTAGGATTCATAACCAGGTCCGTGAGTCATCCATCTCCTTTGATTTATTTAGAGAACACCTCGGTCATTGTTGTGTTACATTTTTGTTTTTGCCTATTTAAGTCAATGTTGCCAAGTCATATTTCATGTCATTACATGTTCACAGGAAAGTGTCAGCTTGAGTTAACCTTATGCAGTATTATTGACTTTTCATCCTTGTGTTAGTACTTACTATTCATTCATCATCACTACCTTGTGTCGGTTTTGTGTTGATGATATGGCATTCATCATGGCCCTCCTTCGACGAGTCTATTCATGTGTGACTTCAGCTCATCATCTAGGAATCGGGCTTAAAAACCATCCAGTACCTTGGGACATGCATTCCTCAATGGTGGGTTTCCCCTCTTTCGACAGTACACTCACATCATTGGCCTCTAATCAAAATATTCCATGAGTGTTCATCTCCAACACATCTATTCACATTCGATGGAATGTACTATGATACCTTGGGAATCATCGTCATCATTGATGATATCCCTCGCGCTTGTTAATGGTTACATTAATGGCTGGCAATCAATTGGTTTGTACCATGTTCAACTTCAACTCCTTTATTCACATGGTTAGAATTGTATTATTTCGGGTTCAGGTTGAAAACCCTAGGGACTCTCATTATGTACTTTACCCAGGTTGTGATGGAGATTTTTTGAGTAGGTTCTCGCGTGAAGATAATGTTTGTGATATCATTGGTATATTGTCACAAAGATCCACTTTGTATTGATCGTGGTTGTGTCATTATTTCATCATGGATCTATCTTGTATTTTCGTAGCCATGATCTTTCTACAGTCATTTGAGTATGGGTCCACATTGTAACATTTTGTGGCCATACCTCTAATTAGTAATTGCATGGATATGCATTGTATTGGTTGGCAACTATGTTTTGAGTCCATTTTTTCTAAGCATTCCTTTTCCTGTCTCGGGGATGATAAATATGTATTGATTCACTGCATCTATTTTTCTACCTTCCTTCTAGCTATCCTTTGATAATCTACAATTTGGTAAAATGTTTCATCCATTAGACTCTTTTATGACCTCATACTTTAGGGGGAATCTTTTATACCTCAAATTACTCGTCTTTGAATTACCACCATGGGAACCATGAAGTTTCACTAATTCATAGGTGTGTTAGGTCCGATATTACATGGCACACTCACTCCCCATTCAAGTTGGAGAAGTTACCTGACCTAATGGAGTTGAATGCCACTTCACTAGACCTCCTTAAACCATCAAAAGAATAATTATGTTCCTTGCTTAATTCTAGGGGAGCACTAAATTACACCTGCATTGCACTTTTCTTAGTCATAGGGGCATAGAAATCCCTAATTTTTGTGCTTGCAAAATAAGAAACAATAGATATAGAATAAGTCAACCTCAATATTTAGTTGGAAACACATTCCAAGTTTGTATGAAGACCTATGCCAAAACTCTTCAAATATTTTATTACAAGGTTGTACTATCAGACCATAACCTCTTTTCCAATACAAATTCAACCTTTTCTATCCCAAAAAGCTATGAAAATTTTAGGCTAGACTTCAATAGGAAGTGAGAAATTTAATGGTTTCCATTGAAAATTTAGAGGAATTTTGAAATTTCGATGTCTATTTTATTCCTCTTTTTTGCAAGTATTTATTCAAATAATATCTACAAATCTCATCATAGTGAAATGATGTTGTAACCTTTCACATTGATATTAAAGATTTAATTAATTTTGATACAAATTGTTGATAGTTGTTGAGAAGAAAGACCAATATTAGTGCATGATTGATATGAGTTTGGTTCTAGTAGTTAAGATAGATTTGTGTGTAGTAGAATTGTAGTTCCTAACAAAGAGTGAACATGATTTTAAGTATTGAAGATGATATATATATTCGAGACACCAAGTACATCACTCTCGCTTAAACATATAGATGTAGGAGCTTCGATGTTGTGACATGTAAATATTTTTCCTTTTGAAATAAATCTAACAAGAGAAAAATGTATTATACTTGAATATTTTTTTCTAGGCATTAGACTGAGAATACATTCTTCTTAGAAGAAAACCCATTTTCCATTTGATTATGAAAAAATAATAATTGAAGCCGATTCCCTCCAAAGGTGATGACTTGCATGCATAGTAAAACACACAACTCATCACACCCACCATCACATTCACCATTGAATATATGAATATAAGCAAAGTGGCCTCCCACACTATTGATGAAATTACTTTTCTACCCTTCTCATAAGAGAGATTGCCACGCCTCATGCCCATAAATATATACTAATAAAATTTTCAAGCAAGGCCAAGCTCTTGTTTGTAACGAGGGCCATTAGAAAAGAAATCTGAGTTCTTTGACTTCTTATGAGAAATATTGCCATGAACACAACATCTAAGTTATAACAACAATAACATTCCATCATGCACACAAATGTGGCCAATATGCATACTATCATGACATGGGAAAACACAATTGAATAAGCAATACACCCA